>JASVEL010005971.1:155000-679216 GCA_032618575.1 Nicotiana noctiflora | reverse complement strand
CGTGCCGTTTAGCAAATTTTACGGCCTTCCCAAAAGATAAAAACCTGCTAGTCGCTTTAGGCACGATTTTTAATAAAATTACATTCTTAAATTAGGGTTTGTATTTCATACAACCCAAATCTAAATCCGAAAATGTCAAATAAAATATGTGTCGAGGATCCGGGTGCATTTCATGTGACGTGATCCGAAACATATTTTTAGGCGATGTTCCCTTTCGTAAATAATAATATTAAAAGCGATTAAAAGTTAAATTTTGCATATAAGTTAAAGCATGGTATAAATCAGATAAATAAGCCGAATATGACAGTTGAGCTACCGTGTTAGAACCATGGAATTTGGGAATGCCTAACACATTCTCCCGAGTTAATAGAATTCCTTATCCGGATTTTTGGTGCGCAGACTGTTAAACAGAGTCATTCTTTTCTTCCATTCGGGATTCAACCGGTGACTTTTCCAAGTGGCGACTCTGAATTAAATAAATAAATCCCGTTTCGATTGTCCTTTAATTGGAAAAACGCCTTTGCTCCCTCGCGGGTAGCGCCGAAAGGAGGTTGTTATCTCAGATTCATTTTTACTTATTCCTCCTTATTACTGTTTTGATCATTATGTTATTGTTTTCTCGGTAGGGCCCTGACCTTCCTCGTCACTACTCCATCGAGGTTAAGCTTGGCAATTACCGAGTACCATCGTGGTGTACTCATGCTACTCTTCTACACAATTTTGTTGTGCAGATCCAGGTCCCTCTAATCAGGAACATTACCGGTGACCGAGGAGTACTTTAGGAGACTCGAGGTATGCATCTACTACGTCCGCAGATCTGGAGGGTCTTCTTCTGTTCTTCCCTAGTGACACTAGTTGTTTCCTTTTGTTTCGATTGTACAGATACTCATGGTGGATAGAGCCACAGTTTTACTCTCTTTAGCATGTGTTTACCCATGAGTTTCCGGGTCTTTGTGGTTATATATTCTAGAATTTTGGTAAAGTGTATGTGCCGAGCGGCACCTATTACATTTTCTATGTTATTTCGTTGTTATTTTTCTTGTTGTTCGCAAAAGCTATAAATTTCGCATTGTGTTAGGCTTACCTAGTCGCGAAGACTGGGTGTCGTCATGACTGGTTCACGATTGGTAAACTAGGGTCGTGACAAGTTGGTATCAGAGCTCTAGGTTCATAGGAGTCACGGGACACGGGTCGGTTATTTACAGTCTCGCTGATCGATACGGAGGCGTCCGTATTATCTACGAGGGGCTATGTAACTGTTTAGAAACTCTTCATTTCTTTTGAATTCCTTGTCGTGCGATATTTTGACACCAAATCTAGACTTTTGTCTTCTATTCTCTCACAGATGGTAAGGACACGTGCTACACGCGAGAATCAGGCACCCGTGCCCCTACTGCCGCAACCAGAGGCCGGGGATGAGGTAGAGACCGAGGACGCGCCCGAGGTGTAGCCACAGCACCCGCGTGCGTTGCCGCTGAGGCACCATCGGTGGATCAGGTTAGAGCACATGCACCTGGTACACCTACTACAGCTACTACGACTCCGGCACTCCAGGAGACTCTGGATCACTTTATGAGCATGTACACTACTCTGGCTCCGGCGGGGTTGCTTCCTCTTGCTGCAACCACATCTCAGGCCGGGGGAGGGACTAGACTCCCGCAACCCGCACTCCTAAGCAGCGAGTGCCCGTGGAGCAGGTTCCAGAGGTTATTCCTGTACGGCTTGCCACACCATTACAGCCCGGAGGTGGGTCAGCTGCCTCCGAGGATGAGCATCGCAGGTTGGAGATGTTCAAGAAGTATGATCCCCCAATGTTCAGTGGTTTAGATGTAGATGATTCCTTGGGATTTCTGGAGGAGTGTCATCACATCCTCCGTACTATGGGTATAGTGAAGTCCAGTGGGGTTTCTTATACTGCTTTTTAGCTTCGAGGGGCTGCTTATGGTTGGTGGCGCACATATGAGTTGGATAGTCCAGTCGAGTCTGCCTCACTGACCTGGACACAGTTCTCTGATATGTTATTGAGGGAGTTTGTTCCCCAGAGACTTAGGGATGCTTGGCGTACGGATTTTGAGCGGTTTTGCCAAGGCTCTATGAGAGTATCTGAGTATGCCATCAGTTACACCCGGTTAGCCAGACATGCACCGGCTTTGGTCGCCACAGTCCGAGAGAGAGTGCAGAGGTTTATTAAGGGTTTTATTCCGCCTATCCGGTCCAGCATGGCTAGTGAGCTAGAGACAGATGTGCCGTATCAGCAGGCGGTGAGTATTGCTAGATGAATCGAGGGTATGCTCGCTAGGGAGCGAGGGGAGAGAGAGGCTAAGAGGTCTCATGAGTCGGGTCATTTCTTAAGTACCCGTACTGCAGCAGCCGGTCAATTTGGCAGGGGTTATTCCGGTCGTCCAGTTCATTCAGCATTGCCAGCAGCTGGTGGTACTCCAGTTCCTCCAGCACCTTAGGAGCCCTATTATGCTCCCCCAGTTTCCAGTGCGCCTCCTATGCAGGGTACCTCCAGGGGTCGATCCAGCGGGAGCGGGGCCGGTCAGTCACAACCTCCGCGTCCGGTCGTGATGGCACCCAGCACATTGCTAGGCCATCCCGACCAACTATTTATAACATAGAGTTATCAGCTCTCACTTTACCGTTTTTAACCATAAACAATAATAATATAGTGAAATAACATCCAACACATCGGGGATAGATATCCCAAAACCAGTATAAACCTCCCCACCGAATCAGGAGTCATAAGTCATGAGCCTCTACCAGAATATCTAGCTGTGATAGTGAATGCAACTATGACTACAAGTGTAGAATAGACTAAGAAAGTAGAGATAGACTGCAGAGTCACGTCCTGCGGACGCTAGCAGCTACCTTGAATGTCCAAAAAAAGCTTCCCAAGCAGCTATAGAGTCAGCTCTACTGAAATGTACCTGGATCTGCACACAAGATGCAGGGAGTAGGGTGAGTACTTCCAACTCAGTGGTAATAATCAAGGGTAAGACAACGAAGGTAAGAAAATCCATTACAACACTAAGCAAGGCTATACAACAATACCCTGTATCAGTTATCAACATGAGCAGTATCAGAACCAGCAATATCAGCTAACAGAATAACAAGTATAGCTAAAAGCAATGCATGAGTATGACCGCTACGGCGCGTAGCCCGATCTATTTGGGTACCCGTGCTCACTGTGGGGGTTCAGACACCGGAGGGGCTCCTACATCCCAAGCACAATATCATGATATGTTGCGGTGCACACCCCGATCCACTACAAGTCAGCTATAATGCAATGCAAGCCTCACATGCACAGAAATAGTATTTGAAATCTCTTTTTATCATTTTTAGTAGAAAACAGTGTTTTAGGAATTCCAGAGTTCGGAAAACCATTTTATATAGTAATAGCTCAGTACTGGTATCAAAATAACATGCCAATATCGTAGAAACAATAGCAACGATCCTCGCGGGATCCCAATAATTGGCTCGTAGCCCAAAGATTTCCACAACCATCCAAGTAGGAGGTTCACCGGCTCAATAATAGCCAACAACACAGTATAGTATCATAAGGTCGGACTAAGCCATAGTCCCCAATCACATTCGACCCTGCACTCATAGGAGAGTATGTGTCTCGCCTCAATACAGCATCACATAGTGATATACCGGGGTTTCGAACCCGCTGGTCATCACCCGCACCCATTACTCACCTCGACTCGGCTCGACGACTAGTCTGCAATGCCCTTGCCACGAGAATCGGCCTCCACGGGTGCAAAATCTGATCAAAACCAATAAAAATGCTTCAAAATAGGCTAAAGGGAAATCACCCAATTGAAACAAGTCGAATTATACCAAAAACCACAAAGTTTCCAAAGCCCAACTTTTGGTACGCTTCTCAAAAAATTACAAAAGTTACATTTTCAGAAACCTTATCTCAACACGAGTCCGTGTATATAAAGTTTATCAAAATCGGACTCACTTTGCCCATTCAAATCGATGATTTTCAATAACTCGGGCTTAGAGCAAAAACCTCCATTAATACACCTCTAGTTCTTCCAATTTCAAGTATAAACTCCATAATTTAGTAAGATAATAACATAAATTAAGTCCATGAATGATTACCTGAAGAATCCCTATGATTTCCTCTTAAATCGCCCCAAATCGCCTCTTAGTTTAAGCCTTTGCGTGTTATATCGTTCTGAAATTTTTAACCTTCTGTTTCTTTATCTCAGATACGATTTCCGCTTCTGCGGTCTTGGACTCGCACCTGCGAGTCCCTTTCTGTGACATTACACTTAAGGGCGAGGATTGCTTTTGCGGTCCACTTCGCTTCTGCGGTCCAGGTCTCGCACCTATGAGACCGCTTAAGCGTATAGTTCTTCGCTTCTGTGAAGACCCAGCTACCTACTTCCGCTTCTACGGCCATGGGTTCGCACCCGCGATGCCGCTTCAGAGGACTTAACTCCGCTTCTGCGAACCTTCAACGACCAGTCTCCAGGCGCTTTTGCGCACAAAAGTCCGCCTCTGCGGACTCGCCTCCGTGTCCTCTTTTCCGCAGGAGCTGAAATAGCAGTAGTCAGGTATCACAGACCTGCTGCAAATTCCAAAATCCTCCGTTTCACCTTCCGAAAATAACCCGAAGCTCTCGGGACCTCAACCAAAAATACACATTCAATCTAAATCATCACACGAACTTATTCCAACCATAAAAACACACCCTCAAACACACGAATAATCCAATTAAGGCCGGTTCAAGCCTAAGATTCAACTAAAACTTCCGAAATCTATATTCTATAAAAAAAAACCGACCAAACGATATCCGAATGACCTGAAAATTTGCACACATATCCAAAATCACCTAACCAAGCTACTGCAACTGTCAGAATTCTATTCCGACACCCGGTTCAAAATCTCACCTATCGATCGGGTTCCGCCAAAATTCCAACTTAGCCAATTTAAGCCTATTTCTATGCCGGACCTCCAAATTCAATTTCGATTGCTCCCCTAAGTCACAAATCACCTCCCGGAACTAACCGAATCATCAGAACTCGATTCCAAGCCCTCTAACCACATAGTCAACTCCAGGTTGACTTTTTCATAAATAAGCTTTGCTCAAAAAGGCTATATGTCTCCTTTTCAACCAGAATCAATCCCAATTCACTCAATAGACTCTAACACATATATAGAAACATGAAACACATAAATGAAGGGGTAACGGGATGGTAACTCTCGTGAAGATGGGCTGAGTCGTCACATTCTCCCTTACTTAAGCAATCGCTCGTCCTCGAGCGGGTCAAGAAACATACCTGGAGACTCAAGTAAGTGAGGATATCAGCTCTGCATCTCCTGCTCGATCTCCCAAGTGGCCTTCTCCACGGGCCGACCTCTCCACTGAACCTTTACTGATGCAATGTCCTTGGATCTCAATCTCCTCACCTGATGACCCAATTAGCTATAGGCTCCACATCATAGGTCAAGTCATCATCAAGTTGAATAGTACTGAAATCCAACACATGCGATGGGTCACCAACATATTTCCGGAGCATGGATACGTGGAACACTAGATGAACTCCCGATAGACTGGGTGGCAAAGCAAGCATATATGCCACCTCTCCAATCCTCCCGAGGATCTCAAAAGGGCCAATAAATCTCGGACTGAGCTTCCCTTTCTTCCCGAATCTCATGACGCCTTTCATCGGTAAAACCTTCAGCAAGACCTTCTCACCCACTAAATAAGACACATCTCGGACCTTCTGGTCTGCATAACTCTTCTGGCGCGACTGAGCTGTGCGAAGTCTCTCTCGAATCACCTTCACCTTGTCCAAAGCATCCTGGACCAACTCTGTCCCCAACAACCTAGCCTCACTCAAACCAACCAACTGGAGATCTACACCGTCTCCCATATAAGGCCTCATATGGCGCCATATGAATGTTGAGATTGGTAGCTGTTGTTATAGGCCAACTCTGCGAGAGGCAAATAATCAGCCCATGAACCACCGAAATCAATAACACAAGCTCGTAACATATCCTCCAAGATCTGAATAGTACGCTCCGACTATCCGTCCGTCTGAGGATGAAATGCAGTACTCAACTCAACTTGGGAGCCCAACTCACGCTAAAATGTCCTCCAGAACTGCGAAGTAAACTGAGGACCTCTGTCTGATATGATAGAAACCGGGACTCCATGCAATCTCACGATCTCCCGAATGAATATCTCAGCTAACCGCTCTGAGGAGTACGTAGAACACACAGGAATAAAGTGAGCTGACTTATTCAGCCTATCCACAATCACCCAAACTGAATCAAACTTCCTCGTTGTCCGAGGAAGTCCACTAACGAAGTCCATAGTGATCTTTTCCCATTTCCACTCGGGAATATCAATATGTTGAAACACGCCACCGGGCTTCTGATGCTCGTACTTGACCTGCTGACAGTTGAGGCACCGTGCTACATGTATCACAATGTCCATCTTCATCTTCCTCTACCAATAATGTTGTTTCAGGTCCTGGTACATCTTCGCGGCACCTGGATGCATAGAATATCGTGAGTTATGAGCCTCCCCTAATATCAACTCACGAAGGCCATCAATATTGGGCATGCATATCTGGCTCTGCATCCTCAATACACCATAACTATCAATAGTGACATCTCTGGCATCATCATGCTGAACTTTATCCTTAAGGACAAACAAGTGTGGATCATCATACTAGCGCTCACGAATACGATCATATAAAGAAAACCGAGAAACAACATAAACCAACACCCTGTTGGGCTCTGAAATATCTAAACTCACTAACCGATTGGCCAATGCCTGAACATCATAAGCAAATGATCTCTCCCCAACTGGAATATACGCCAAGTTGCCCATACTGACCGCCTTTCGGCTTAAAGCATCGGCCACCAAATTGGCCTTTCCCTGATGATATAGAATAGTGATGTCATAATACTTGAGCAACTCAAGCCATCTCCGCTATCTCAAATTAAGATCCCTCTGTCTGAACAAATGTTGGAGACTACGATGATCGGTATACACCTCAAAGGACACGCCGTACAAATAGTGCCTCCAAATCTTCAAGGCATGAACTATGGCAGCTAACTCCAAATCATGAATAGGGTAGTTCTTCTCATGAGGCTTCAATTTCCGAGAAGCATAAGCAATCACTTTACCCTCCTACATCAACACACAACCTATCCCCACTCTCGAGGAATCACAATATATGGTATATGAACCTGAAGTTGATGGCAACACTAATACTGGAGTTGTGGTCAAGGCTGTCTTGAGCTTCTGAAAGCTCTCCTCGCACTCATCCGAATACACGAATGGTGCACCCTTCTGCGTCAACCTGGTCAGAGAAGAAGCAATGGATGAAAATCCCTCAACAAACCGGCAATAATACCCCGCCAAACCAAGGAAACTCCTGATCTCCGTAGCTGAGGACGGTCTAGGCCAACTCTACACCGCCTCTATCTTCTTCGGGTCAACCTGAATACCATCACAAGACACCACATGACCCAGAAAAGCTACTGACTCGAGCCAAAACACGCACTTGGAGAACTTAGCATACAATTTCGCCTCCCTTAACCTCTGCAACACAATGCTCAAATGCTGAGCGTGCTCCTCCTGGATACGGGAGTAAACTAGAATATCATCAATGAACACAATCACGAATGGATACAAATATGGCCTGAACACACTGTTCATCAGATGCATGAATGCTGATGGGGCGTTGGTCAGCCCAAAAGACATCACAAGGATCTCATAGTGCCCATATCTAGTCCTGAATGCAGTCTTCATAATATCAGAGTCCCTAATCTTCAGCTGATGATAGCCTGAACGAAGATCAATCTTCGAGAACACCCTCGCACCATGTAACTGATCAAATAAATCATCAATGCGCGGTAGAGGATACTTTTTGTTCACTGTTACCTTGTTCAATTGTCTATAATCAATGCACATCTGCATAGAACCATCTTTCTTCTTAACAAATAATACTGGTGCACCCCACGGTGACACACTAGGGCGAATGAATCCCTTATCCAAAAGCTCCTAAAGTTGTTCTTTCAATTCCTTCAGCTCAGCTGGTGCCATCCGGTAAGGAGGAATAGAAATGGGCTGAGTGTCCGGCACCAAGTCAATACCAAAATCGATGTCCCTGTCTGGTGGCATACCCGGCAGGTCTGATGGGAATACATCTGGAAAGTCCCTCACAATAGGCACAGAATCAATACTAGGAGTCTCAGCTCCCACATCCCTCACAAATGCTAGATACGACAAACACCCTTTTTCAACCATTCTCTGAGCCTTTAAGAATGAAATAACATGGCTAGGGACGTAATCAGTCAAACCCCGCCACTCAATCTGAGGAATACCAGGAATAGCCAACGTAATTGTCTTGGCATGACAGTCCAATATAGCATGGCACGGAGACAGCCAGTCCATGCCCAAAATCACGTCGAAGTCCACCATACCTAATAATAACAGATCCACCTGGGTCTCCAAACCCCCAATAGAAATAACACAAGATCTATAGACATGATCCACAATAATCATATCACCCACTAGGGTGGATACATGAACAGGCAAATCAAGACTACCACGGGTCGCACCCAAATGATGTGCAAAATAAGAAGACACGTACGAATATGTGGACCCGGGATCAAATAAAACAGAGGCATCTCTGTGACAAACTAAAATGATACCTGTAATCACTGCATTAGAGGTAACTGCATCACTCATGTTAGGGAGTGCATAGAAACATGCCTGGCCCCCACTCGATCGCTCCTCAACTCTGGGGCGACCTCTAGAAGACTAAGCTCCACCTCTACTAGCCTGAGATGGTGCTGAAGAGGAGGGCCGATCCCTTTGCTGAGACCTATCCGTGTGAAGTCGAGGGCACTGCCTCATGATGTGGCCAAACTTGCCACACTCAAAACAGCTGCCTGACGCTGGAGAAGGGGACTGAAGGGAACCCCTCGCCGTAGACGAACCCTGGGCTGAAGAAGTAGGTGTTGTACTCTGAGCTGGGAGGGAACTGAGTGAAGACTGGCCCTGCTGGAAACCCTGACGGCCAGGACTAGAAAAATCTCTACTATGCTCTAGGCGGCCAGACTGAGAAGGTCTAGATGAGCGACCTCTACCCTGATGAAACTGCCCTCTAGATGGAGCACCACTAAAGCTGCCAGAACCTCGAGGCCTCTTGGCCTCCCTCTCCTCCCGCTCACGGCAACGATCTGCCTCAATTGAGTGTGCCATATCCACAACTTGCTCAAACGATGATGATAATACTCTCTCTCTAGTCATCAGAATGCGAATAGAATAGTTGAGGCCATCAATGAACCTCTTGATCCTCTCCCGATCTGTCGGGATCATCCAAATAGCATGCCTAGCCAGCTGAGTATACCTCAGCTCATACTGGGTCATTGACATGTCGCCATGTACTAACCACTCAAACTGGCGACGTAGCTCCTCTCAATGGGACTAAGGCACATACTTCTCTAAAAAGATAGTAGAAAATTGCTGCCAAGTAAGAGGTGCTGCTCCTGCAGGCCTACGCCTCTCAAACTCCTCCCACCAATCGAATTGCTGACCAATAAACTGAAAGGTAGTAAACGAAACACCGCTGGACTCAAGAATCCCAACTGTACGTAACATCCTCTGGCACTTATCCAAGAAACCCTGGGCATCCTCGCCCTCAGTACCACTGAAATGGGGTGGCTGGAGTCTATCTCTCAAGACGACGTTGATCATCGTGAGGCATCACTGGGACCCTATCACCTTGAACCTGAATAACCTGATGAACTGGAACCACTGGCTGGACTGGTGGTGCCTCAGGTGTCTGTAGTCCCTGCACAACCTGCTCTGGTGTGCGAGCTGCGGGGGTTTGATGACCACACCCGATATGGGATGTCACTGCTATAGCGGTAGCTGATACTACCTAAGCCAATCTAGAATAGACTGATAATATTTGGGCCAAAGTCTCCTAAAGGCCAGGAATGACAATAGACACCGTCGGTGCCTGAGCAGGTGCTGCTAGAGCATTAACCACTGGGGGGTGATCTTGAATAGAGACAACGGGTAGGTCAACTGGCACTGCCTCAGCTGCCCTACCCCTACCACGACCACGGTCGCGTCCACGGCCTCTAGCAGGTGGCAATGGTGGTAATCCGCCTCGTCCTGAAGCTCGAGTTCTCGCCATTTGTGCGAGAGTAGAATACAGAAGTTCAAGTCTCGAAAACATAAAATCGCATGACAGAGTTCAAGAAATGTGAAGTGTTTCATAAAGGTCTGCAGCTTCCCGAGGATAAGCACAGGCATCCCCATACCGATCCACGAGACTCTACCAAACGGCTCAAGACTCATGAGGCCTAGTAACCTAGGCTCTGATACCAACTTGTCACGACCCCAAAACCCGGTCGTGATGGCGCCCAGCACATTGCAACGCCAGCCCGACCAACGATATATAACACAGAGCTATCAGATCTCACTTTACCCTTTTTAAGAATAAACAATAATAATATAGTGAAATAACATCCAACACAACGGGGATAGATATCCCAAAACCAGTATAAACCTCCCCACCAAATTAGGAGTCATAAGTCATGAGCCTCTACCATAATATATTGTTGTGATAGTGTATGCGACTGTGACTACAAGTGTTGAATAGACTAAGAAAGTAGAGATAGACTGGAGAGTCAGGTCCTACGGATGCTAGCAGCTACCTTGACTGTCCAAAAGAAGCTCCCCGAGCAGCTATAGATATAGCTCTGCTGTGATGTACCTGGATCTGCACACAAGGTGTAGGGAGTAGTGTGAGTACTTCCAACTTAGTGGTAATAAGTAAGGGTAAGACAGCGAAGGTAAGAAAACCCAATACAACACTAAGCAAGGCTATACAAAAATACCATGTATCAGTTATCAACATGAGTAGTATCAGAACCAGCAATATCAGCTAACAGAATAACAAGTATAGCTAAATGCAATGCAATGCATGAGTATGACCACTACGACGTGTAGCCCAATGCATTTGGGTACCCGTGCTCACTGTGGGGGTTCAAACTCCGAAGGGACTCCTACAGCCCAAGCACAATATCATCATATGTTGCGACGCGCAGCCTGATCCATTACCAGACAGCTATAATGACATGCAAGCCTCACAGTCACAGAAATAGTATTTGAAATCTCTTTTTATCATTTTCAGTAGAAAACAGTGTTTCAGAAATTCCAGAGTTTGGAAAACCATTTTAGACAGTAATAGCTAAGGACTGGTATCAAAATAACATGCCAATATCATTGAAACAATAGCAACGATCCTCGAGGGATCCAAATAACTGGCTTGTAGCCCAAAGATATCCACAACCATCCAAGTAGGAGGTCCACCAGCTCATTAATAGCCAACAACAATGTATAGTTTTATCAGGTCGGACTAAGCCATAGTCTCCAATCACATTCGACCCCGCACTCGTAGGAGATATGTGTCTCACCTCAATACAGTGTCACATAGTGATATACCGGGGTTTCGAACCCGCTGGTCATCACCCACACCCATTACTCACCTCGACCCGGCTCGAAGACTAGTCCGCAATGCCCTTGCCACGATAATCGGCCTCCACGGGTGCAGAATCTAATCAAAATCAATAGAAATACATCAAAATAGGCTAAAGGGACATCACCCAATCGAAACAACTCGAATTACACCAAAAATCACAAAGTTGCCAAAACCTGACTTTCGGTACGCTTCTCAAACAATTACAAAAGTTACATTTTCAGAACTCTTATCTCAACACGAGTCCATGCATAAAATGTTTATCAAAATTGAACTCTGTTTGCCCAATCAAATCGATGATTTTCAATAACACATGCTTAGAGCAAAAACCTCCATTAATACACCTCTAATTCTTCCAATTTCATGTATAAACTCCATAATTTAGCAAGATAATAACATAAATTAATTCCATGAATGATTACTTGAAGAATCCCTTTGATTTCCTCTTAAAATCGCCCTAAATGGCTCTTAGTTTAAGCCTTTGCGTGTTATATCATTTTGAAATTTTTAACCTTCTGTTTCTTTATCTCAGATACGATTTCTGCTTCTGCGGTCTTGGACTCGCACCTGCGAGTCCGCTTATGCGACAATTTAGTCGCTTCTGCGATCCTTTACTTAACCACCCATTTTGCTTCTGCAGTCCAGGTCTCGCACCTGCGAGACCGCTTAAGCGTATAGTTCTTCGCTTCTGCGCAGACCCAGCTGCCTACTTCCGCTTCGGCGGCCATGGGTTCGCACCCGCAATGCCGTTTCAGCGGACTTAACTCCGCTTCTGCGAACCTTCAACGACCAGCCTCCAGGCACTTCTGCACATAAAAGTCCGCCTCTGCGAACTCGCCTTCGCGTCCTCTTTTCCGCAGGAGCGGAAATAGCAGCAGTACGGAGTCACAAACCTGCTGCAAACTCCAAAATCCTCCGTTACCTTCTGAAAATAACCTGAGGCCCCCGGGACCTCAACCAACAATACACATTCAATCTAAATCATCACACAAACTTATTCCAACCATAAAAACACACCCTCAAACACACGAATCATCCAATTAAGGCTGGTTCAAGCCTAAGATTCAACTAAAACTTCTCAAATCTATATTCTATAAAAAAACCCAACCAAATGATATCTGAATGACTTGAAAATTTGCAGACATATCCAAAATTACCTAAAGAATCTACTGCAACTATCGGAATTCCATTCCGACTCCCGGATCAAAATCTCACCTATCGACCGGATTCCGCCAAAATTCCAACTTAGCCAATTCAAGCCTATTTCTACACCGGACCTCCAAATTCAATTTCGATTGCTCCCCTAAGTCACAAATCACCTCCCGGAACTAACCGAATCATCAGAACTCGATTCCGAGCCTTCTAACCACATAGTCAACTCCAGGTTGACTTTTTCATAAATAAGCTTCACTCAAAAAGGCTATATGCCTCCTTTTCAACCAGAATCAATCCCAATTATCTCAATAGACTCTAACACAAATATAGAAACATGAAACACATAAATGAAGGGGTAACGGGATGATAACTCTCATGACGACGGGCCGGGTCATCACATTAGTCACAGCCACCGCATCCTCCCAAGGCTTGTTATGAGTGCGGGGATACTCGCCATCTAGTTAGGAAGTGCCCCAAGCATGGGAGGGGAGTGCCTCCATAGACTTCACAGCCTCAGCATGCTTCACAGGGTCATCAGGCCATCATTCCAGCTCCAGATGTCACCCCACCTGCCCAGCCAGCCATGAGCAAGGATCAAGGTGATAGAGGCTGACCTTGAGCGAAGGGTCGGGCCAGATTTTATGCTATTCTTGGTCGTGCCGCGACCGTCACCTCTGATTCTATTATCATAGGTATTATCTTGGTTAGTCACAGAGAGGCATCAGTTCTATTCGATCTCGGTTCTACTTTTTCATATGTGTCCTCTTATCTTGCTTCACATTTGAGTGTGCCTCGGGATTCTTTGAGTGCCCCCATTTATGTTTCTACTCCGGTGGGAGATTCTTTGGTTGTGGAACGTGTGTATCAGTCGTGTTTGGTCACTATTTGTGGTTTCGAGACTAGATCTAATCTTTTATTGCTTGGTATGGTTGATTTCGATATTATTCTGGGCATGGACTGGTTGTAGCCCCATCATGCTATTTTTGATTGTCATGCCAAGGTTGTGACGCTGGCTATGCCAGACATTCCACGTATTGAGTAGAGTGGTACTCTAGATCACACCCCCAGCCGTGTTATTTCTTTTCTCAAAGCTCAACGTATGGTTGAGAAGGGGTGTGCTGCTTATCTAGCTTATGTGAGGGACGTCAGTGTTGGCACCCTTTCTATTGATTCGGTCCCAGTGGTACATGATTTCTCTGATGTGTTTCCAGCTGATATCCCGGGAATGCCGCCCGATAGAGATATCGATTTTGGTATTGATTTGTTGCTGGGCACTCAGCCCATTTCTATTCCTCCATACCGCATGGCTCCTCCTGAGTTAAAGGAGTTGAAGGATCAGTTACAAGAGTTGTTGGGTAAGGGTTTTATTCGACCCAGTGTTTTGCCTTGGGGTGCTCCTGTGTTGTTTGTGAAGAAGAAGGACGGTTCTATGCGTATGTGCATTGACTATCGCTAGTTGAACAAAGTTACAGTGAAGAACCGGTATCCTTTGCCACGTATTGATGACTTATTTGATCATCTATAGGGCGCACAGGTGTTCTCTAAGATTGATTTGTGCTCTGGTTATCATCAACTGAAGATTCGGGAGCCAAATATCTCGAAGACTGCCTTCAGGACTCGGTATGGTCATTACGAGTTCCTCGTTATGTCTTTCAGGCTGACTAATGCCCTAACAACTTTCATGCATTTGATGCATAGTATATTCAGGCCATATCTTGACTCGTTCGTGATTGTTTTCATTGATAATATTTTGGTATATTCTCGGAGTCGGGAAGAGCATGAGCAGCACCTATGACCAGATTGACCCAAAAGGGTGCCCCTTTTTAGTGGACAGAGGAGTGTGAGGTGAGCTTCCCAAAGCTCAAGACAGCTTTGAGTTCGAATCCTATCTTGATGTTGCCTACCGGCTCGGGGTCCTATACATTCTATTATGATGCCTCACGGGTTAGACTTGGAGCAGTATTGATGCAGGACGGTAGAGTGATTGCCTACGCATCCCGATAGCTAAAGGTGCATGAAAAGAACTACCCTGTCCACGATCTTGAGTTAGCTGCCATTGTTCATGCCTTGAAGATCTGACGTCATTATTTGTATGGGGTTCCTTGTGAGATTTACACCAATCATCTGAGTTTGCAGCACTTGCTTAAGCAGAAGGACCTGAATATGCGCCAGAGGAGATGGCTAGAGTTGTTAAAGGACTATGATATTACTATTCTTTATCACCCGGGCAAGGCTAATGTGGTTGCCGATGCCTTGAGTCACCGGGAGGAGAGTTTGGGGAGCTTGGCCTATCTACCAGCCTCAGAGAGACCTATGGCGATGGATGTTCAGGCCTTGGCCAGACAGTTTGTTAGATTGGATCTATCAAAGCCCAGCCGGGTTCTGGCCAGTGTGGTTTCTTGGTCTTCTCTATTTGATCGCATCAGGGAGCGGCAGTTTGATGACCCTCATTTGCTTGTCCTTCAGGATATAGTTCGGTAAGGTGATGCTCGAGATGTAACCATCGGGGATGATGGAGTGATGAGGATGCATGGGCATATTTGTGTGCCCAATGTGGATGATCTTCGAGAGTCGATTCTAGCTGAGGCCCATAGCTCGCAGTATTCCATCCATCCAGGGGCCGCGAATATGTATCAGGACTTGAGGCAGCACTATTGGTGGAGGTGGACGAAGAAGGATATAGTTGACTATGTTTCTAGGTGCCTCAACTGCTAGCAGGTGAAGTATGAGCATCAGCGTTTGGGTGGGTTGTTACAGTAGATTGAGATCCCAAAGTGGAAGTGGGAGTGCATCACCATGGACTTCGTATCTGGTCTTCCACGGACTGTGAGGAAGTTTGATTCTATTTGGGTCATTGTGGATCGGCTGACCAAGTCCGCCCATTTCATACCTGTGTGCACTACTTACTCATCAGAGCGGTTGACGGATATCTATATCATGGAGATTTTCCTGCATGGTATTCTAGTTTCCATCATTTCAGATAGAAGTACTTAGTTCACATCGTTGTTCTGGAGAGCCGTGCAGCAAGAGTTAGGTACTCAGGTGGAGCTGAGCACAACATTTCACCACCAGACGGATGGACAGTCTGAGCGCACTATTCAGATTTTGGAGATATGCTCTGGGCGTGCGTGATTGAGTTTGGAGGTTCATGGGATCACTTTTTGCCACTGGCGGAGTTTGCTTATAACAACAGCTATCAGTCCAGCATTCAGATCGTCGTATGAGGCCCTATATGGAAGGAGGCGTATGTCCCCGCTGGGTTGGTTCGAGCCGTGCGAGGCTAGGTTATTAGGTACAGAGATGGTCTAGGATGCAATGGATAAGGTCAAGGTGATTCAGGATAGACTATGTGCAACCCAGTCCAGACAACAGAGTTATGCGGACAAGAAGGTTCGCGATGTAGAATTTATGGTTGGCGAGCGAGTTCTACTTCGGGTCTCGCCCATAAAGGGCGTCATGAGATTTGGAAAGAAAGGGACGCTGAGTCCGAGATTTATCGGGCCTTTTAAGATTTTGAGGCGAGTTGGGGAGGTTGCATATGAGCTTGCCTTACCTCCCAGCCTAGCCGGAGTCCATCCAGTATTTTATATTTCTATGCTCCGGAGATATCATGGTGACCCGTCCCACGGGTTGGATTTCAATTCAGTCTAGCTGGATAAGGATCTATCTTATGTTGAGGAGGCAGTGGCCATTTTGGACAGGCAAATCAAAAAGTTGAGGTCAAAGAACATCGCTTCGGTGAAGGTCTAGTGGCAGGGTCAGCCGGCCGAGGAGGCGACTTAGGAGATCGAGCAGGATATGCACAGCCAGTACCCTCATCTCATTACTACTTCAGGTATGTTTTCTATGTTCGTTCGAGGATGAACGAATGTTTGTGGGAGGATGTAACAACCCGACCGATTGTTTTTGAAATTTATGCCCTGATCCACAATTAACTGCTTTCCCTAAGTTCATTTCTGCTATTTTGGTTTGGCGGGATGTTCGGTTCTAGAATTTGGAGTATTTTGGGACACTTAGTCCCTAAATGAGAGCTTAATAGTTGAAAAATGGCCCGTATTTGGAACAATGTTAAGACGACCTCGGAACGGAAATTCGATTGTTCCGTTAGCTTTGTTGGTGATTTCAGGGTTGGGAGCGTGTTCGGAATATATTTTGGAGGTCCGTAGCTCATTTAGGCTTGAAATTCGGTTGATAGGTGAGATTTTGATTCGGGGGTCGGAATGGAATTCCGATAGTTTCAGTAGCTTTGTTAAGTGATTTTGGATATGCCTACAAATTTTCAGGTCATTCGAACATCGTTTGGTCAGGTTTTTTATGGAATATAGGTTTTGGAAGTTTTGGTTGAAACTTAGGCTTGAATCCACCTTGATCTGATGATTTTTGTGTTTAATGATGTGTTTTCATGATTGGAACAAGTTCGTATCGTGAATTGGAGTAGGTTGGTGGTTTTGGTTGAGGTCCCGGGCGCCTCGGGGGTGTTTCCGGGGGTCAAACGGACCATTTTGAGTTGAAGAACACATCTGAATTGCTGTCATAACTGTTGTAGACATTTACTCTATGCGATCGCATAGGTCCCCCTGCAATCGCATAGAGTCTGGTGTGAAGTCCACAATTTTCTTCTATGTGATCACATTGTCATGTCCGCGATCGCATAGGTCTGTTCCCCTTTTCTATGATCGCATTACTTGTCCACGATCGCATAGTGTATTTGGAGCATGAGCATCAGGGGTCCCTTTTCTTCTATGCGATCGCATTGAGGTTCACGCGATTGTAGTGTATAAAATTCTAACTTTCTGCGATCGCAAGCCTTAGGCTGTGATCACATAACACATTTTTACAGGCCTTCAATTTTACTCTACGCGATCGCATGGCCTTAAATGCGATCGCATTGAACAATAGACCTGGGCAGAATATAACATTTCAAAACGAGGTTCCTCAATTTTTACTCAAACTCAAGCTAGGGAGCTCGGTTTTGGGGGATTTTTCGAGGGTTCTTCAAAGGCTATTGTTGGGTAACGATTTCTTACTCCCTTATGATTATTATTCACTAATTTAAACTCGAATTCTTCCTTTAATTTCGGATTTTGGGTGGAACTTGGGGTAAATTTCTTAGAACAATTTTTGATGATTTGAAGGGGCAAAAGAACTCCGATTTCGATAAATTTTATATGGTTAGACTCGTGAGGGTACGAGGGTTCTGAAAACGTAAAAAATATTTCGATTCCGAGTCGATGGCTAGAGAGGTATTTTGGTCATTTTACCCATTTTCGTGCCATAGCTTTAATTTTAATAGTGTAATTAGTTACTTGCGATGTTATTTACACTATGTAATTGGTTTGAATAGATTTGCGCCATTTGGAGTCAGATACTCGTGGCAAGAGCATTATTTCTTAGTGGTTTTGTACCGGGATTGAGGTAAGTGGCTTGTCTAACCTTGTGTGGGGGATCTTTTCCCCTAGGATATATTATGTGTTGATTTAAATGCCTTGTACGCGAGGTGACGGGCGTGTACTTGCACAAATTGTTAAAAACCCCACTTTACTTGAATTTCTCAATCAGTGTTATCTCTGTTATTTGATTGGTTTAATTGCAAGACTTATCATGTGTTAGCAAGGGAAGCATGATTTGATAGGATTAACTGTGTAAATTCCTACTTGTCTTAATTGAATTTCCTGGAACAAGTTGAGACTGGATTTAATTGTTAATCGTAGCAGTGTATTTCATTTCTCTCTGCGTATTCTCTTGTTTGATTGTGTTGTTTTCTGTGGACTGCGGGTTTGATTCCCAGAGATCCGGTGCTACTGATATAAAGGACTACGGGTTCAATTCCCGGAGATCCTGTGATACTGATATAAAGGACTGCGGGTTCAATTCCCGGAGATCCTGTGATACTGATATAACAGGACTGCGGGTTTAATTCCCGTCCTGTGATACTGATATGAATGGACTGTGGGTTCGATTCCCGGAGATCTTGGCCACTGATATAAATGACTGCGGGTTCAGTTCCTGGAGATCCTGTGCTACTGAGTTAAATGGACTGCGGGTTCAATTCCTGGAGATCCTGTGCTATTGATTCTATACTTGTTGTCTTAATTTTCCTTGTCAGATTAATCATAGATGACTTGTAGTTTCTATCTTATTTTATTGTTATTTCAGATTTACTACTGTTTTACACTGTTCGATATATTATTATTATTATTATTATTATTATTATTCTCGGTAGGGGCCTGACCTTCCTCGTCCCCTCTCCATCGAGGTTAGGCTTGGCACTTACTGAGTACTGCCGTGGTGTTCTCATGCTACTATTCTGCACAAATTTTGTTGTGTAGATCCAGGTCCCTCTGATCAGGCACATTACCGGTGGCCGAGGAGTACTTCAGGAGACTCGAGGTATGCATCTGTTGCGTCCGCAGATCTGGAGGGTCTTCTTCTGTTCTTCCCTAGTGACATTAGTTATTTCGTTTTGTTTCGATTGTATAGATACTCTTGGCGGATAGAGCCATAGTTTTACTCTTTTTAGCCTGTGTTTTCCCGTGCGTTTCCGGGTCTTGGTGGTTATATATTAGAATTTTGGTAAAGTGTATGTGCCGAGCGGCACCTATTTGTAAGGCCCCAGAAAATTTCGCTAAGTAATATAGGATTCTGTGGTGCCACGTAGGCTAATTATTATATTTTATGTGCTATGAACATGATGGACATCACTTAGACTTGATAAATATGAGTATGAGTCTTATGGTAAGTGATATGAGGTCCAAATGGAAGCCTAAGTGTTAGCCAAATGGGAAAATTTTCGAAATAGGCCAAAATTCCAAATGGATTCGCACATGGCTCCACTTCAAAGGATCATATATAATTAGGTATAAGGTTTTATGTGGTGCATAGCATATCAAATGAAATCCCTTTGAGTCTAGTTTCCAACGCTTCAAACCGTTCATCATTTGGACATTCCTACACAAAGTTATGATCAAATTACCAAAGGCTGGAAAATGCTGTCTTGTGCCAAATGTGCGACCGCATTCCTGTCGCATTGTTAACATTGCGGTCGCATTTCTGTCGCAAATTGAACCCGAGAAGCCCAGTTAATTCTTCTATTTTTATAACCTGACCCCATTTCAATATATAGGCTTTGGGGTTCATTTTGGGGTCATTTCTTACTGATTTTAGAGAGTGGTGAGAGCATTTTAGAGAGAGAAGGAGGAACCCAACATTTAAATCATCCAAGTCTTGCATCAATCTTCAAGAATCAAGAACCCAATAGCAAGTTCTTCATCTAAGAGGTAAGATTCTATACCCTAGGGTTTTAATTTTGAGTTTGGTGTATAAGATGAGTTATTGAGGTATGATTCTTGGGTATATTAGTATTGTGTATACATTCATGTACAACTTAGGTTTATGGGAAGATTTTTGAACATAAATAAGTAAATATTTAGGGAATGAAAGAAGTCTTGAAAAGGGGATTCGAAATCAAGATGCTCAACAAGTATTTGATAAAATGTTCAAATGAGCTAGTTTCATGAATATTTTTCTAATATGTGTTTAATTTTGTTATATCTCATAGTAGATTGGAATTGCTAGAGTTTTTGGAGTGTTGTAGTAACTTAAGGAAAGCTCAATCGAGGTATGTATGGCTAACTTTGATTCTTGTGAAATCGCCCTTATGTGTGCAATTCGTTTGGCATGTGTTAATTTGAGAGATTGTGTGTAATTTGTTGATTTTGTTGTTGGGTATCTAATTGATGTTGAACTACATGTGGTGTGGTATGAAATATGAATTGAAAGATAATAAGGGAATTGGAATTGGTAAAGAACTGAGAACAATTGTTATGGTGGCATATATGGTTTCTTGTGTAAAGAGATGAAATACTTGAATGGTGGTGCATTGTTGAACATACTTGTGTGAGTACTCTCGAATATGGAAACATGGTAACTTGGTTGTGATATCAGTTTGAAAAGTATTTGAGAATATGAATCGAATTGTAAGTTGCTTATTTGAATTTGTTGTAATTGTGTGTAGTGCCTTATTTGCTGTTTGTAATTGTTGTGATTGAAACTGTACGGTGGGATTGGGTTACGCACTGCAACATAAGGTAATAAGGTGTGGGTTGGGGTGATAAGGGTGGCCGAGGTAATAAGGGTGGACGAGGAAATAAGGATGGAAAGCGATCAAAATCGCTATTGAAAATTGATATAAAAATCAATGATGTGAAATTATGAAAGGAGACAGCAGGAGAGTTTGCAACCTGTGGGGCACTGATTGCCCCTTTGTTTGACTACTTGTGTTTTACGTGTTTGATTGGTTATTGTTCTATTTATTGATCTTAGAATGTGCTTTGTGTTGAGAATTATCTGAAATGAGGAAAATGTGGAAAACATGGTTGGCTGGCTTAATTAATTCTTGATCTAATTTAATGGCTTGAGTTTACTTGGGACAAAGTTTGTCCATACATACCAGTACAATTCTAGTGTACTAACATCCCTTTTGCCGGGGGCGCTACATTCGTGTTATGATTGTAGGTGGATCGGTAGAAGGCACTTCAACTTATCGGCAGTAGTATACTTCATCTTTCACTGCCCGTTTTGGTGAGCCCCTTTCTTCCTCGGGGCACTGTGTGGCTCATGCCACTTTCATTTTGGACTTTATTTTGAATTTTCGTGTAAGGTATAGCCAGAGCCTTGTTACCAGCAAGTATTGTATCCTCCTTTGTAATCCTAGAGGCTCCGTAGACATGTAAACTGTGGGATTCCAGGCTCATGTATATATTATATTGGGCGTTGTAAAAACTGTAAACTTGTTAATGAATCACTCGCATAGTTATGTTTGTATATTGTGAAATCAGTTATAATTGGTTAGATCTTTGGTTTATGAGTAATAAACAACACAGGGGTAATGCGTGGGATAGAAAGGCACACAGGTCCGCTTGACTGGGGCTACCTGGTCAGGCGCCGGTCATGTCACTCGAATTGGGGCGTGACAAACTTGGTATCAGAGCCTAAGGTTCTTAAGTGTCCTAGGATGTCTCGGAGCCGTGTTTAGTAGCGCCCTTCTTATCGGTGTGTTGTCGACCACATCTATAAGTTGGGGGCTGCACGGACATTTAGGAATTTACCGATTTCTTTGATATTCCAGATCGTGCGATATGGCTCAAGATAGGGAGCTAATTTCCTCTCTAAGTATTACCCTCAAGATTGGTAATTTTGATACCATAATCTATGAATTTGAAGCATGTAAGGTGGGATTTATCCCACCATTGAGTCCAAGTGGATCACCCAAGGACTTGTTAGAAGAATGTGTTGAGCCATGGAGTGATTGGTAGAACTTGTTATTAATGAGAGTACCCTTGTTCCAACTAATGTCACTATACCACCAGATCATGTAGTATTTTATTAGTATGTACGCCTTAAACCCTGTCTCTTAGAAATTAAGCTTCCATGGTGTTCGCATAAATATTGTAAGTTCAAAATATAATTGATGCAGTACTCGTTTAATTATATTAAGCGAATTATTGTTGTGAAAATATAGGTGGGAGGTATTTCTTCATGTGTTTAATATATTATTCTTGTTAGATGAGGATATGTAAAGAATGTGAACTATGTGCTAAAATGCCTAGACTTCAAGTCAAGTTTGAATTGATATTTGGATGCCAAATTTTGTGAGAAAACTTGTTATGGTTGATTATTCAAAAATGTTCTTACGTGTACCAAAGGTATTTGATTGATTGAGTCTAGTTGTTGGTAATGTATAAAGATGTTTGGAAATTAAGTAAGTGATTTTGTAAATATGGTAAGACTAAATGTTGGATTCTAGTTGTGATTGATACTTTACATGAATTTGTGTTGTGACCCGATGTTTTGTGAAAGATGTTTTCCAATATGATCAATGTGCTATTATTGACAACTTAAAATGGGTTTTAGAAGTATGAATCATGTATTCAAATGTGAAGTCTTCTATGCATAGAGATGTTGAAATAAGTCAAATGCTTTTGAGAAATAAAGTATAGACAATGTGTCGAGAACTCAAAATGAAATTGTACCTGGTGATACTTGTGACATGAGGGAATATGAAATAGATTATGATATTGATATGAAAAATGCGGAAATGAAGTGAAATGCGAGGAAGAAGAGATTGTGTTATGAAATGTGGCCTAGTGCCAAGTCTGATGTGATAATTATGGCCCCAAGAGCCGATGTACTAATATACGTAAAAATGGCATGATTCTTTTATTCAATAATGTGGTGAACGTTTAAAGTGTTTGATTTGCACTTGTGATTTCCTTATTATTGTATGAAGCGCATAGGTGGATAACTTTATATGTGAACCCTATGGAAGGGCTATGAAATGCAGCCTAGAGGTATGCAAATTATGTAAAAAAAAAAACTATGTGATCCATTTTATTTGGTAATGTGGTGATTATTTAAACGTTTTGTTAAACCATTATGATTTCCTTGTCCTTGCATAAATATGTTCTTAAAAAGAATCTAAATTACAAAACAGTTCATGCACATGCATACTCTTTGAATGAGACGTATTATCTACAAAGTCTCTTTATCGTAGTTCTATTGTTACAACCTCCTATGGAATTGAGCTCTATAATTATGTTCCAGAATTGAGTTATAGCACTATTGATACTTCCTAGTTTCTTTTCCTAAATTCCCAACAAAGGACTATTCCCGATGAATTTCTTACAGAAGCGTCTCATTTAAATTGACAACATCTGCTCACTTGTGCCTATACATGCACCATCGTATAGTTTGTACATGTGGTGTCAAGTTCCATGCAAAGTATCCAAGATTTGTGATCCTTCTCGAGTCACTCTTTTACTTAGTTATGTGTGTCTTATATGGCTAGATCAACCAATCTACTCTCTTACGAGTAACATCATGAAACCTTTTCACTATCTAGTAACATGTATGCACGTCTCAGTGCCTATCATATGAGTTCATACCATTCAAAATGGTCACCGTGTGCATAAAGTCTCTTCGGAAAAAAAATTGAGATCCTCACATCCCCATCATAGATATCTTGTGTCGCCATGGTTTTCGTGCCCACTTGGGACATCTCGCAGTAAGTAGCTCACTCTGTCCTAGTATTGTGGTTGCTTGTGGCATGGTTGTGTATTGCAGTGGGGAGTAATATAGTAGAAGTGTGTCCAACTTATAACCAATGATTATTTTCTCATTATGTCTCCACAATGTTTTAATCGTATTCCTTATTTAGTGAATTCATTGTGCTAGTTCCCTACACCTGTACGACAACCATAAGAGAACATTCCCTTCTATGTATCACTATGACACTTCCTTTTTTTTCAAGTCAAAACCTATTGAGATCTCAGCATGAACATCAGCAAACCTTCAGTGATTATTGTGCACTGTCTCATTGAGTTTGGTTTTCTTCACACCCTCAACTTCTAGAATCATGGACTATGTCGTTGTCATGTGTGGAGAGTTTTACTACCCTTGGTATCTCACCTTCTTGGCTAGATATGAGTGTTATTTTCCTTCTCCCTGGAGCATCGTGTTAACTATTAGAACCATCTAACCAATTCATGATTTTTTCCCAATATCAAGATTTCCTAGCTATTGAGTTTCACTCGAGAAAGGTTGAGATTAGATGACTTCGGATTTTTGTACATATCATGAACATGTTAATTTGAATGGAAAAAAAAAATAGTCGTAATTTTTAGTTTCCTCATATATGATCAATTAAAAAAGTGTTAAGTTATCTAGAATATGGTAATCTCATAAGCGTTCAATTATTTTCATCCTTTTAGACTTGTGGCATAGATTCTGTGCGTCAAGTAATGTTAAGAGTGTAATTCAACTTCGTGTATTTTGAATCCCATATCACATTCAAGGTGCTAGAGTAGTCCTATTCGGGGTCGACGGATTTTCCCTACATTTTAGAAAATGAGTGGTTCATGTACTTGAGTATTCCTCCTTAATGATTCCTATTTCCCATGTACTACTTACTCCTATTCCTCATTTGTGTATTAATTGAGGTAGTCAAAACGATTAACCATGTCAGTATTGTTAGTAGTAACATTTTCTGTCTCTTAGTATACAACCTCATAAATTACTCTACCCAGTGCATTAATGGATTCTTGAAGAACTCCAGCCTGATCTTGAACTCTGTTGTTCCTCATTGATTAGATCCCGATCCATTGAGCATTGTAAGTTTAGACGAGTCAAAGATGAAGTTTCACAGTGTGGTCACATATATGTTGGGTAGGTAATTTTATGGTCAGTTTATGAAAGCACATCTTAGGGTAATTATTAAGGGTCATCAAGGGTTTAGTGTGAGTGTACACCTAAAAATGTTATGTGAGTTGATAATAAAAGGTAACATGACTGTATTACACATTAGGTTGCAATAGGTGTATGATATTCCCCGTAACTGTTCCTCATGTACTTTGTGTTTCCATATGCTTATGTCTAAGAAGATAGTGATGAAAAAAAATGTGGGTATGAATTGACTTGATTGAACTATATAATCATGGTAATATCCTATATGATGCACTATTAGCAAGACTCATGATGGCTTGACTTCATATGGACTGTTGATTGAAATGAAATTATATTCTTGTCGATGAACACCCTTGCGATTACATTAATGGCTGGTAAGGACTATTATGAACACATGATTGTTTGTTTACTATGAACTGATATCCTTGATGGTATGATGCCAAGTCATGGAATCTTGGGTTATTGTTGTTACATGAATTGCAATATCCAGTGGAGTTTAAATTGTACAGTGGAAGTTATCAAAAGGTAAAGTCATTGGATAGTTATCTCATGAAAGATGTTTATCTGTCGTCCTTGTTATGTATGTTTGGGAGTTGATATTATTTTTGAGAAGGTGTTATGACAATACTTGTAAGTCGATAATGTCATGTGGAAGGATAAATGTGTCATGGAAAGAAAGTACTTTCGTTTGATTGAATAACAGTTAGTTTTGACTTGGAATGTACCATATAGGTATTTTGATGTAAAACTGTGTAGTCCATGTTCTGGTATCCATATGTTAATGTAGTTCTTATAATACTGGGATTAGGATTGTGGATATATACATTGTGGTGCTATGTACAGTTGTGGATGTGTGGTTAAGAAGATTTTGGTGATTCTCTGGCAGGTGGATAGGCCTTGTTACAAAGGAAACTCTACCGAAATTTTTGAAAAATTTATGAGTTAGTGAAAATTTTGAGGCTGGAGGTAGGTTAGAAAAGAGATGTGTGATGTTAAAGTGTTTGGGAAGACTATACTACTCATTCGAGGACGAATGATCCTAAGGGGGGAGAATGTAAGGCCCTAGAATATTTCGCTAAGTAATATAGGATTATGTGGTGCCACGTAGGCTAATTATTATATTTTATGTGCTATGAACATGATGGACATCAATTAGACTTGATAAATATGAGTATGAGTCTTATGGTAAGTGATATGAGGTCCAAATGGAAGCCCAAGTGTTAGCCAAATGGGAACATTTTCGAAATAGGCCAAAATTCAAAATGGATTCGCACATGGCTCCACTTTAAATGATCATATATAATTAGTTATAAGGTTTTATGTGGTGAATAGCATATCAAATGAAAGCCCTTTGAGTCTAGTTTCCAACGCTTCAAACCGTTCATCATTTGGACATTCCTACACAAAGTTATGATCAAATTACCAAAGGCTGGAAAATGTTGTCTTGTGCCAAATGTGCGACCGCATTCATGTCGCATTGTTAACATTGCGGTCGCATTTCTGTTGCAAATTGAACTCGAGAAGCCCAGTTAATTCTTCTATTTTTATAACCCGACCCCATTTCAATATATAGGCTTTGGGGTTCATTTTGGGGTCATTTCTTACTGATTTTAGAGAGTGGTGAGAGCATTTTAGAGAGAGAAGGAGGAACCCAACATTTAAATCATCCAAGTCTTGCATCAATCTTCAAGAATCAAGAACCCAATAGCAAGTTCTTCATCTAAGAGGTAAGATTCTATACCCTAGGGTTTTAATTTTGAGTTTGGTGTATAAGATGAGTTATTGAGGTATGATTCTTGGGTATATTAGTATTGTGTATACATTCATGTACAACTTAGGTTTATGGGAAGGTTTTTGAACATAAATAAGTAAAGATTGGGTTAGGGAATGAAAGAAGTTTTGAAAAGGGGATTCGAAATCAAGATGCTCAACTAGTGTTTGATAAATGTTCAAATGAGCTAGTTTCATGAATATTTTTCTAATATGTGTTTAATTTTGTTATGTCTCATAGTAGATTGGAATTGCTAGAGTTTTTGGAGTGTTGTAGTAACTTAAGGAAAGCTCAATCGAGGTATGTATGGCTAACTTTGATTCTTGTGAAATCGCCCTTATGTGTGCAATTCGTTTGGCATGTGTTAATTTGAGAGATTGTGTGTAATTTGTTGATTTTGTTGTTGGTTATCTAATTGATGTTGAACTACATGTGGTGTGGTGTGAAATATGAATTGAAAGATAACAAGGGAATTGGAATTGGTAAAGAACTGAGAACAATTGTTGTGGTGGCATATATGGTTTCTTGTGGAAAGAGATGAAATACTTGAATTGTGGTGCATTGTTGAACATACTTGTGTGAGTACTCTCGAATATGGAAACATGGTAACTTGGTTGTGATATCAGTTTGAAAAGTATTTGAGAATATGAATCGAATTGTAAGTTGCTTATTTGAATTTGTTGTAATTGTGTGTAGTGCCTTATTTTCTGTTTGTAATTATTATGATTGAAATTGTACGGTAGGATCGGGTTGTGCACCGCAACATGAGGTAATAAGGTGTGGGTTGGGATGATAGGGGTGGCCGAGGTAATAAGGGTGGACGAGGTAATAAGGATGGAAAGCGATCGAAATCGCTATTGAAAATTGATATAAAAATCAATGATGTGAAATTGTGAAAGGAGACAGCAGGAGAGTTTGCAACCTGTGGGGCACTGATTGCCCCTTTGTTTGACTACTTGTGTTTTACGTGATTGATTGGTTATTGTTCTATTTGTTGATCTTAGAACGTGTTTTGTGTTGAGAATTATCTGAAATGAGGAAAATGTGGAAAACATGGTTGGTTGGCTTAATTAATTCTTGATCTAATTTAATGGCTTGAGTTTACTTGGGACAAAGTTTGTCCATACATACCAGTACAATTCTAGTGTACTGACGTCCCTTTTGCCGGGGGCGCTACATTCGTGTTATGATTGTAGGTGGATCGGTAGAAGGCACTTCAACTCATCGACAGTAGTATCCTTCATCTTCCATTGCCCGTTTTGGTGAGCCCCTTTCTTCCTCGGGGCACTGTGTGGCTCGTGCCACTTTCATTTTGGACTTTATTTTGAATTTTGTGTAAGGTATAGCCGGAGCCTTGTTACCGGCAAGTATTGTATCCTCCTTTGTAATCCTAGAGGCTCCGTAGACATGTAAACTGTGGGATTACAGGCTCATGTATATATTATATTGGGCGTTGTAAAAACTGTAAACTTGTTAATGAATCACTCGCATAGTTATGTTTGTATATCGTGAAATCAGTTATAATTGGTTAGATATTTGGTTTATGAGTAATAAACAACACAGGGGTAATGCGTGGGATAGAAAGGCACACAGGTCCGCTTGACTGGGGCTACCTGGTCAGGCGCCGGTCATGTCACTCGAATTGGGGCGTGACACTATTACACTTTCTATGTTATGCCGCTGTTATTATTCTTGTTGTTCGCAAAAGCTGTAAATTTCGCATTGTGTTAGGCTTACCTAGTCGCGAAGACTGGGTGCCGTCATGACAGGTTCATGATTGGTGAACTAGGATCGTGAAAGAGGATGCCTCTACCAGAAAGTTTGCTGCTAGAGTGCGAAATGAGAAGCTTCCTGACTCACGGAGTGACTACAAAAACAACTTACAAGAGAATTAGAAAAAAATTTCTATTGAGGAAATTGTGACCCACGTCCTAATTGAAGACTCCAATAGAAAATAATCTGCCTAAGCTAGGATGAACGCTCTTAAAGAAAACTTGGTGCAAAATAGCAACAACAATCGCAAAAGGTATAAGAATAAGTCTCAAGAATACAAGCACAAAAACCCTAACCTTAAGAGAGAAAAAAAGACTCTTATTTTGTTAGTATAAAGCCAGGTCATCATGCCTCACAGTGCAAGTGCATAGTAGAAAATGACAAAGGAAAAACTAATATTCCTAAGGCTAACTTAGCTGAAGGAGATGATATTATTGCGGTTGTCTTTTTTCAAGTAAATATTATAGCACATACAAAAGAATGGGTGATAGACGCTTGGTCTATTCAGCACATTTGTGCAAATCGAGAAGCATTTTCTTCTTATACTCCTGTAGAGGATAATAAAAAAGAGGTCTACCTTGGAGACTCAAGTACTACCAAAGTCGTGGGTAAGGGTTAAGTTTTTCTGAATACTTACTTCGGGAAAAACTTTAGCCCTTGTTGATGTAATGGTGTTCCTACTATGAGGGTAAACTTGATCTATGTATCCTTATTGGAAAAAGCTGAAGTGAAAGTGTCATTTGATCTGATAAGATTATAATGACCAAAAACAATGTGTTTGTGGGAAATGAGTATAATCAGGGACTCTTTGTGCTTAATACTTCTGATACTATCAATATAAATGCATCTAATTCTGCTTACATGGTTGAGTATATTTTTATGGAATGCTAGATTAGGACATGTTAATATTGCATATATAAGAAAAATACGGTCATTAGGTTTATCTGGTTGAGACTCAAATAATATAGACAAAAGTGAAGTATATGCAGAAGCTAAAAATACTAAAAAGGCTTGTTTTTCTGTAAATAGAGAAACTGAATTATTACACTTGATTCACACTAATTTAAGCAATTTAAAGTAGACTATGACTAGATATTGATGATTTTTTTTAGATATACTAAGCTATTTTTGCATAAAAACAAAGATGATGCCTTTAATACTTTTATTTCTTATAAAACTGAGGTTAAAAATTAACTTAGTAGAAAAATCAAGAGAATTAGATTTGATAGAAGTATAGAATATTTATTCTTGAATGATTTTTGTGAAAAAGAAGGAATAATTCATGAAGTAACTTCGCTTTATTTGCCCGAGTCAAATAGAGTAGCTGAAAGAAAAAAATAGAGCATTGGAAGAGATGATGAACTCCATGTTAGTTAGCTCAAATGCTCCTAATAACTTGTGACGTGAAGCTATATTATCTGCATGTCACGTATAAAATAGAATAACACATAAAAAGAACTTGCAAAGCTCCTTATGAATTGTTAAAGGGTTATAAGCAGAACTTGAAATATTTAAATGTTTGGGGGTCCTTGCTAAATTTTTTTTGCCTGATCCTACAAAAGAGATAAATAGGTTCTGAAAATGATGATTGCATGTTTATTGGATATGTTGAATATAGTGTTGCATATAGATTTCTTATTTTAAAAAGTGATGTACTTGATTACAATACTATAATTGCGACAAAAATACGAAGTTCTTCGAATATATTTGTCAACTATCTGATAAAATTTCTCATACACCTGTTAAAATAAATAATAAAATTACCTCTACTGAGTAATTGAGAAGGAGAAAAAGGTATAAAAAGAATGTTTTTCTTATGAAAATAATTTTTTAAACATTTCATGTCGATAATGAACCATCAAATTATTTTGAAGTTATATGGTCTTCTGATACTAAGTGCTGGAACTAGGAAATAAAAGTTGAAATTGATTTTATCGTGAAAAATAATACATGTATTTTTACTGATTTACTTCCTGGTGAAAAACCTATTGGTCGTAAAACTTTCAAAGGAAATTTAATCCCGATGGATCTTTAGATAAATATAAAGCTCGATTAATAGCAAAAATAATTTTTCAAAAATAAAATATATATTATTTTGATACATTTACACCGGTGACTAGAATTTCTTCTATTCGAGTTCTAACTGCCTTAGATTCAATCTATAAACCTTTTATCCATCAAATGGATGTCAAAAACTACTTTTCTAGATGGTGATTTAGAAGGAGAGATCCATATGGTTCAACCAGAAGGGTGTATCATTCCGGGATAAAAAAATAAAGTTTATCAATTATTTAAATTTTTTTATAGCCTTAAACAAGCTCCGATGCAGTGGTATGAGAAATTTGAATAAGTCTTAATGAGAGACAATTTTTTTCAGTTGAGGTAGATAAATGTGTTTATACTAAAGTGGTAGACAATAATTATGTGACTATATGTTTATATGTTGATGGCATGCTTATATTTGGTATAAGTTTAAGTATTGTGCAAAGTGCTAAATTATTTTTGTCTGCTAATTTTGATATGAAAGATCTCAGTGAAGTAAATATGACATTAGGAGTTAAGGTTATAAAGAGTGAAACTGTCATAATTTTGTCACAAGAACATTATGTTGAGAGACTTCTTAAGAAGTTTTATTCTAATGTCACACTTGTGAACACTCCTTTTGATGCTAGCTTTTAGTTAAAAAAGAATAATGGTGACTAGTTGCTTAGTCTAAATATGCTCAAATTATTAAGAGTCTGATACATTTAATGAATATTACAAGGCTTGGTATAGTATATGCAATGTGTAGACTAAGTAGATATACTCATAATCCCAACAGAATATATTGATTTGTATTAGTTAGACTAATGAAATACTCAAGAGGAACCATAAATTATGGTATCCTATATAGTAGGTTTACTTTTACTTTAGAAGGATATATTGATGCAAACTGGGTCTCTGCTCATATAAGACGAAATCCACTAGTGGTTATTTATGCACACTTGGTAGTGGTGCAATATCGTAGAAATGAGCTAAATAGATGATCATTGCTAAATCGACTATGGAATCAGAGTTTGTAGATTTGGAGTTAGCTCAATATAAGGCTGAGTGGCCAAGAAACATTTTATCTAATATTCCTTTACTAGAGGAAATTGCCTCCCCTTATATACAATGTGATTGTCAAGCAGCAATACCTATTGCATAGAATAAATCTTATAATAGTAACAGTAGGCACATAAAATTGGGACATGATGTCGCTAAACAATTGTTGAGAGATGGGTTAATTTTCATTGACTACGTGAAGTCAACGATAAATTTGGACGATCCTCTAACTAAACCTGTAGGGAGAATTAATTCTTCAAATCTCAAGAGAGTTAGGGTTAAGGCCGATATGTTGTCAATAGAGATGGTAATCCAACCTATGTGATTGGAGATCTCATGAAGTATGTTCATATGGATAATAACAAGTCGATATTGGCACCGAAGCACTAAACAAGAGTACTTGACTGCTATTAATTAAGAGGATAAGTAATAACTCTTAAGGAATAAAGCAGTATACACTTGATGAATTCACCTATACGAGAGTGGAGTGAGGCTGCTACTATGAGATTTTAGATTAGTCTTTAGAACACCCATGAATAATCAGACATGCGCATGGCCTAGTGGTGCAAAATGGAGTTGAATAACAAAATTACGAGGATCAAAATATGATTGATAAGATCTATGTCTTAAAATATGAATTGTTAGTTCATCGAAATATAATATTTCACCAGTAATTTTGTAAGTCAAGTTTTATCGACCTAAGTTTGGTTCACAATCCAAAAGATACCAAATCTATTATATTTGGACTATATAAATCCAGCAAACTTATTTCAAAAAAGTTTTTGAAATAGTGGGGGACTGCGGCTATATTTCAAAGTCTAAATAACAAATGTCTTAGACGTTACAGAAACCTATAATAAGTAGCAAGACGTGTAAAAAGTGACAAATCCTTTGCCACATTTAGCCATGCAAAACAATGTCTTATGCAAATGAGGTTATAAATAGCCACTGCCAATTAGGGTTGTGCATGGATCTGATCAGATTAGATTTAGCACATTTCAGATTGAAATTTTAGATTCTTAAAAATTCAATTCGAATTAATATAGGATCAGATTGGATTTTAAAATTTTGATCAGATAAATATTTTAAATTTTGGATCGAATTATACGTATTATTAAGGTTATTGCTAGTCTAATCGGCTAATGCATCTACCTTATCTATTTCTTCTATATTTGTGCTAATGCAAACATCTCTTTATTTTTTATCCCTTTTATAAGTATTGCATCTCTAAGAAAATGTTTCTCGGGAGGTTCGAGTTGTTATGCCTCTAAGTTGTAAACTCACATGTATGTATATATATATATATATATATATATATATATATATATATATATATATATATATATATATATATATATATATATATATATATATATATATATATATATATATATATATATATATATATATATATATATATATATATATATATATATATATATATATATATATATATGTATATATATATATATATTTAATAAACTAGGCATTACCTAGGTTCATTTTCATATATATAAACACATGTTACAGTATTGTTGGAGGGGGACATGAACCTTACCTCCACCTAAACAAAGATGGTCTATTTGGCTCCAAAAAGGCCACCAAATAGAACCTGTACAATTTGATGAGCTAGGCCTATTTGTGGTAGCATCTCAATGTATTTCCTAATAGAGTACATTGAGGTATACAAAATTACAGTTATGAAATCTAGATACTTAGTACATAAAAATATTGTAGAAGCTAAATCTATAGAGTTGAATGAATGGAATATAAGACTCCATGCATATCTACTACTATCCCTTTGGATTAAGTAGAGAGGACAAAAATAGAGGGGATGGTCTGCTATACAAAAAGGCCCCATACAAGTGACTATCTTCCTAATTGCTTTATCAATAAGGATAAAGAAAGAAAAAAGGAAGATAGCTATAAAAAAAAGGAGGTTAATACACAGTTAAGAAGACTGTCTAGAGAGGTTGACAGAAGAGAGTGAGTTGGGAGGAGTATTGTTCTGGGAATCTAATGGATAATCTGAAGTGGAGTCCTTTGTTGCTGAGAAGTGATCAGATGATTCTTTCCTTTCCTGGTGCTTGGATTTGCAGTTGTAGCTGCTGAAAGTGTTGGAGCTATGCTAGTGTGTTGCCAGATAGGGTATTGTTGAGAAGCCTTGTGATGTTGTATATATGGATGGGAGGGAAGATTACATGAGTCAAGTGGCATTAGTTTCTGCAGGCTGAGCATTTTAAATGCTGATACCACTGCATGATACTTTACCAAATGATCAAGTAACTCCCAAGAACCTGCAAAAAAGGAGACAGAGAGGTTAGTGTAAGGGGAGTTCAATCTCCAGGTTCTTGTGGTGGCTGGAGTTGAATCTGGGGAGAGGGAGCTTTGATGATCCCTTTTCTACATATTTGATGCATGTTCTTGTGTGGTCTACACGCAAATTTGTAGATGCTCAATGTGAATAATGGGAACTGCCTTGGCAGTCCAAAGGGGCACAGTAGAGGAGCTATGCTAGTGTATATTTTATTTGTAAAAGAAGCAATACAGTAAAAAAAATAATTCTCCAATTATGAGGGTGTTATGGTGCCAATATAGCTAAATCTAGTAATTGTAAATGTAATAACTTAGAGGAAGATATAAAGGAAGTACTTGCTATCCAAAATTAAAGTTTAGTATTTATATATGTCATAATAATTTCGGATTTTGGATCGGATCGGGTTAATATTGTACCAATCCGATCCGAATATCTGAAATTTCAATAAACATAATCCAAAATCAAATCCAAATATTCAAAATTCGTAATTAAGCAGATCGGTTCGAATTTCGGATATCTAATCCAAATGAGCAGTCCTATTACCAACCTCTCTTTTCGTCATCATTAGCAAGATAAAGAATTCTACTCACCTCTTTCTTTCTAATTTTGTTCTTCACCGGTTTTCCTTTGTTGTCTTTCTTTTCATTTTGGAAGTCTAATTTCATTTGTTCCATTCTTTTAAATAGCTGAGTTTTAAATTTAATATTTTACTAATTCGTGTATCCTCTTGAATAGAGGAAAGGCTTAATTAATTCTGCAGAAATATTTTACATTGCTCAAATAGTTTTTTAGGACAATGCCTAGCACGACTTGAGCCAATTCGTGTATTTATAATAATAATAATGTATGCGGTAAAATTGAGGGTTCTAACAAAGGTCCGAGGCTATGGTCGAGACTCACCCCTCGAGAGCTATCGACGCTCGACCTCGGGGTAGTACAGACCAATGGTTATGGTGAAAAAGCAGGGAGTTCCCAAGGCATGTAATTGGAGCTGACAAAGTCTAGTGAGCTAGTTCAGACCCGAATCAAGGTATTAAATGGTTGTACCTGTTGACATCCAATTTTGACCCTCCTTTCTTCCAAATTATTTACTTGAGCTTCTAATATCTTTAGTGATATAAGAATGTTTAATATGATTTTATTGCTCATGTTGTGATATTTTCTTTACAAATATTTTATATCTTATTGAATAATCATATTTTCATTCATAAAATATTTATTTAAGTTATTTATATATTATTTTCACGCACATTTTTTTTATTGGTTACATACTAAAATATATTTCGCCATTTTAATTCATAATAATTCAATTTGAGCACTATAAAATTATCTAATATAAAAAAATCGTTGTTAAACATGCCAAACAGTTTAATTGTCTATTTTTCACTATTATTATTATTATTATTATTATTATTATTATTATTATTATTATTATTATTATTATTATTATATAGCTATCATCTTTATCATTCATATCTTAATCGTATTACCTTTCATGAAAAATATTTTTATTTCTTTTATCTTACTAAGCGAGATGATTTTGCAATAACTTTTTACGAAATTATATTTAATAAATCTTGTCGCATCTTACTATTAGTATGTTATTTAAATATTAGCAATTATTATTAGGTATAACAAATAAGTTAATTACTTGCTTATTTTTTTTAACACTAATATATATTAGAGAAAATACATTACCGAGCATCTTTCAAAAAGTATTTAAGTAAATAATATCAATTCTTGTTTATTACATATATAGCATATTCTTTTACAATATTAGCACGAGATGAGAATTATGAGTGCAATTAATAAGTAACACAAATTATAGGATTAGTTTTATCCTTATTTGTATTTTTACATTCTCTCCCATACTATTTTCTGTTCTATTTTAGTTGCTTCATTTAGCATTCATATCTTTTTTTTCTAGTATAAATTTCTTTCCTTTAATTTAGCATGCAAATATTCTTTGAATATTCGTAGTATTTTGAATATTTATATGAGTAATATAAATAAATATGTCATATATATAATATCATGCAGACTATTATAATATCATGTATATACTTATTCCATGTATATATGTGGTTATTTACTATTATTCCATAAAACACAATATATACATATAATGGGTGAAGGATTTCCTATACTCTGTATATTAATATACTAAATTATCATTGTAATTTATAAACTATTTATACCATCATTTTATTGTGTAAAAATTTATCTTGACATACAATTTAAATTAAAACTTAACACCAATAGTATATAGGAGTATAATTTTATCATTTCATTCGATATTGTTTGACAAAAACTTGTGTGGTCGTATTAATATGACACAAGTAAGATACATAGAAAAATTCAAAAGTAAATGTACGATATATTTTCAAAATGTAATAGAGTCCATTAATCTCATATGTGCACATAGAAACAGAAAATACATTGATCTCTTCATTGTTGTTAGGCGGTAATTTAGGAAGTATATTCAATTAAGGAGAATCGGAATTGCTTTGGAATTTTTTAGGAAATGAATGCTTTGAATTTTTTTGAAACATGATTCTAGGCCCATATTTATAGCTTGCCGCTAAGATTATAATTATTTAGCTGCGTGTTTCATAAAATACCTATTTCTGTTAGGTATTTAAAATTTTTTTTCTTAAATATTGTCTACTGATTTTTTTTTTCCTCTTAATTTGCTTATTAGAAGTCCAAAGAATTTTGAAAGAAGAAGAGAAATTCAGCCTAGTTAGTAGCCTAATAATTTTCTACTAATTTTGCCCACCCAAAATGTGTCCATCAAGAATAGGCCCAGTTTGGCTAAGCTTGTGCCCCAGCCCAAGCGGCCCAACATCTTTTAAATATTTTACTCACTAGTTTCTGACCTAATAAAATATAGTAGCGCCTCTGTTCACCTTCTTTATCACCTTCTTCATTTACAGAAACCTCCAAGCTTTGATATCTTTCAATCAAAAGATGCTGCACCATTTTGGTGAAAATAATGTCTCTTTCTTTCATCTTCCAAATTTGTGTTAGTTGACCCGTGAATCTTCAAGATCTGAGTCAAAATCACGACAGTTTGGAGCAAGAATCTGCGCCTCATTTATTTTTTACAGCATCAACGTTTCAATTTCAAATGCCATTTTGACTCGATTTCAAACCTTAAAATCCTGCCCAAACTTGCCTTAATTCATCTCCTATAAATACCAGACTTGGTGGAGATTTTCAGGGGGGTGACCCGCCATTTCAGATCCCTAGGCATTATTGTGTTTTATTTTGGAGTTTGACGGTCATTCGAATTAGCACATCTCAGGACGAAAATAGTAGAATCGCTTGCACGCCCCAAGTTCACTGCACCGCGAAAGGTCAATTTTTTTCCCTGTTTTTGGTTCTGTTCGTCTTCAAAACACGTGTAAGATTTAGCATCTGTCTTGTTTTGGTTATTGCTAGTTTTCGTTTGCTTGCCGTATTCTGAGTATCCTTGATGTTAGTCATGCCTCTTTGCTGATAGTTAATGATGCATAAACTAATATCTAGTTTTATTAGCGGATATGTCCTAGTTTTATTTAGTTATTGGTCATATATTTGAGATCATGCTATAGTATTCTCTTTCTTAAAGACCATTGTTCAGTTTTACGTATGTTAATTGCAAATTAAGTAGTAGATAGTTCTGAATCTTGCTTTCATAAAAATATTTGTATGTTCAAAACCCGATCAAGATATGTAAAAAGTTTAAGGATAATAAACTAAGTATATCTCTCTTGGAACAAAATCTTAAGCTGTTCAGATTGTATATGGCAATGTTTTTACCTTGTTTAAGTACCTAAAATATATTAGGAACACGTGCTAAATCTATATGAGTGAACTATGGAATTGAAACTTTTTTTAAAAAGAAAAAATATATATTAGGTATCCTGATTATCTGAGGTGGCGTAGCTATATAATTTACTTATAAGTTCAGCAGTGCACACTTAACTTGTTAGTCATATTGATAATTAATTTAGCTGTCGTTCATTCATTTTTGGACTGTGTATATTAAAAGATATTTTTGGTTAAAGGTTATGGTGTTCTCAGGTGGAAGGGACGATATTCTATAGAAACTCTAGAGGTCATGCTTGTAGGACTTGAAGATGTTTATTCGACGTCACATTCTATCAAACTTTTATTTAGACCTCATGCTTAAAACACTTTATTTAGGACCCATTCCCTTGAACTAACAATGAAATACTAATATGCACTCATATATTCTAGTTTAGATATCTTGTTACTGGGTATTTTTTTTTTTTTTTTTGCTTTTTGATTTTTGAATAACGAAAACATCCATGTTTTGATTGATTGGTTCTATCTTAATTCATATTATAAACTATTACTTCCCTTTAAGAATTATTTTTGTGTAGTATGCTGTTGTTTTCAAGCTTCTGGATTGTTGCAGATATACTTGTCTTGTGTGTTCCATTTTTGTATATCACATAAAATTAAATTGCCCCCTAATTCTTCCCTCTCTCGTTTTCTTTGTTTTGTATATGCACTTGGAGCAAAGTTGAAGTCTCACTTGAGACTCCCTTATACCCGAACATGGAGTCATCACATGGCATCTTCTTTAGCAAGAAAACAAGCGAAACGCTTGGGACGCCTATGGCGTCTTTCTTACTTATTTTATTTCTTTTGCCATTCATTCTCGTCTAGTTTTTATGATCCTTGATTTATTTTGTGTGTTTTGGTTTATGTCACGACCCCAAACCCCGGTCGTGATGGCGCCCAACACATTGTTAGGCAAGCCCGACCGTCTTATCCAATTAAACCAGCCAAGTATAATTAATACTGATTAATCGGCGTGATTAGCCTGTTTTCATAACAAATCAAGAAGTGTAGAACTGAAATACAAGAACACAGTCCCAACCAAATCGTGGTGTCACAAGTCTGAGCCTCTACAAATGAGATCTGCTACAAAATCAAGTCTAACCAGAATGGAGACAACAAAATGATAAAAAGAAAGAGGTCAGGTACTGCGGACGTTGGCAGCTACCTCGAAGTCTCCACGGAATGGGGATAATAAAGCAGTTGCGATAGCTCAACTGCCCTCCTGAACCTGTATATCTGCACAAAAAGTGCAGGGGAGTGGGGTGAGTATATTTCAACTCAGTGAGTAACAATAATAAACAATAACTGAAAATAAGAACTCATGTACTATCACTAAACAGTTCTAAGGCGACCCCCACAGGTTAGTCATCACTATAATGAGTACTCTGATCTCCAGTCCACATCTATCTCATCTAGGTCCCACACTGACCACATCCTCGCTCGTACCACTACGGTATACAACCATCTCATTATATGGAGACATATACATCGGTCTATAACATATTTCAGTATATATATGAATATGAATAAGTATAATGCGGCGCGCAGCCCGCTCCAATACATATACCGCTGCGGCGAGCAGCCCGCTCCAATACATATACCGCTGCGGCGCGCAGCCCGCTCCATTTAACGTCGACGGCGCTCACTGGGGGTGTATACAGACTTCGGAGGGGCTCCCTAGGCCCAAGCACTATAATACTGGCGGCGTGCAGCACGATCCACACAAATATTACTGCGGCGTGCAGTCCGATCCAATATATATATGTATATATCTCTATACTGCTGCGGCGTAAAGCCCGATCCCATAATATACATCAGTGCTCACTGAGAATGTGTGCAGACTCAGACTCCGAAGGGGCTCCTACAGCCCAAGCGCAATAATACTGCGGCGTGCAGTCCGTCCCACATGTATATTACATGTATATTACTGCGGCGTGCAGTCCGATCCAATATATATACTGTTGCGGCGTGCAACCCGATCCAATATAGGTATATATATATATATAATACCTCATAATGGGTCCTCGACCCTATTCCAGGTCAGTATATACTTGGCCTCTCAGGCCCAATATAATATATCACAGTGGGTCCTTGACCCTGTCTCAGTCAATATAGACTTGGCCTTTCGGGCCCAATATAACATCTCATAGTGGGTCCTTGACCCTATCTCATCTCAATCGGTATAGACTTGGCCTTTCAGGCCCACTCAGCTAGAACAGGGAATTCCACCTTAGATAATCTCTCTCAATGTACACATCTAGTACGGGCTCATATTATGCTATACAACTAGAGCTACGGCTGAGTGTATGTTTCCAACACGATATAAGGGTCACCTAGCTCTATAGGTTCCCTAATGCTCTACAGATCGGCACAAGGCCCCAAACATGGCTATTAGCCCAATTGTACAGTTATAATCTCAGTAACAGTCATACAACACAATATTCTATTAGCCGGGAAGGACCAAGTCCGAACCCTTAATCATAATGTCACTACGCATGTCAGAGAACGCGTGTCTCATCTCAATATAGCACTGTGAAGTGCTAGTACGGGGTTTCAAACCCTCAGTACATTGTTTACTACTACCACTCACCTCGAACCGGTAGAAGCCTCGGTCCGCCTTGCGCTTGCCTCCCAAATCAATCTCCTCGGTTGCTAAATATGCTAAAAATCAATGATAATATATCAATATATGCTAAATTCACGTAACCCATTTGAAATAATTCAAATTGCATCAAAACCCACAAAGTTGTCAAAACCCAACTTTTGGTACGCTTCTAAAAAAATTACAAAAGTCACATATTCGGAATCCTTGTCTCAACACGAGTCTATGCATATAAAATTTACCAAAATCGGACTCCGTTTGCCCATTCAAATCATTGATTTTCCATAATTTAGGCCTAGGGCTAAAATCCCCCATTAATTCTTCCAATTTCAGTGAAATAGAGAATGATTCTAAGATAAAAACACATATTTGAACCATAAAACTTACCTTCGATGATAACCCGGTGAAATCCCAGCAATTTCCCTTCACTTTTGCTCTCCAAGACTCAACAATGGAGGTTTTCAATTAATGAGTCGCGGATGAAATGCAATTAAAAGCCTTTTGTCCAGAATTTTTAACAAAATACTGTTCACACGTGTTACTGTTCACAAGGTACTGTTCACGGGGTACTATTCACGGGGTACTATTTACGGGGTACTATTCACGGGTACTGTTCATTGCAGCAGCTTTTTATCTAAATTGCAGCACAATCATGTTTTACTAAAATGGCTCTAACTCCATCATACGAACTCGAAATTAGACGATTCTTTTTCCTATGGCTCCGTAATTTTGATACGGATCTAGTGGTTCAAACAAAACTGAATTTGGAGCTCATTTGCTTAGTTCAATACCAATTTCGCTCGTTAAACAATTAACTCACATATCGCGTCAAAAACCCAATCGCGACTTGATGAAATTAAACCAAAATTTCCAGATCAGTCCTATAATTCATGATTTAAATTCTCGAAGTCTCGAAGTTAAATTTGGATCTCTAGAACTAAAAATAGACCTTTGGATCATTACATTTACGCTCAAAACTCCAAAAATCTTCCAAAAATGACCCGTTGGACATCCGAAACACACCCGAGACCCCCGAGACCTCAACCAAATATACAGACATGATCTATTACCTCATTCCAACTTGCTCGAATCATTAAATCACTATAGTTAACATCAAAATCGTCCGTTTTCAGCAAATTCAAGCTTAAGTTTAACTATAACTTTCAAAATTCTTATTCGATCAAAAACCCGACCAAACGACCTCCGAATGACCTGAAATTTTGCAGGCACATCTAAAATCACCTAACGGAGCTACTGCAACTGTCGGAATTCCATTCCGACTCCCGGATCAAAATCTCACCTACCGTCCGGATTTCGCCAAAATTCAACCTTAGCCAATTCAAGCCTATTTCTACACCGGACCTCCAAATTCAGTTCTGATTGTTCCCCTAAGTCACAAATCACCTCCCGGAACTAACCGAATCATCAGAATCCGATTCCGAGCCCTCTAACTAAATAGTCAACGTCCAATTGACTTTTCCCAACTATTCCTTCTTCTAAGAGACTTTCTATCTCAATTTCAATCAAACTCAACCCGGATTGACTCAAACTCACCCAACATGCATAGTACAACATCAACAAGCATATAACGGGGGTAACGGAGTGATAACTCACATGATGACGGGCCGGGTCATCACAGTTTATCGCAATGATAGAATTTTATAACATCTGGAAGTCGCCATTTAAGTTAAAATTAATATGTAGAATTTGTCAAGTATAAATATCAAGTTAGTGTATTACAACTTTTAGAATTACATATCTCCTTTATCAGTATGGGAACTAAGACTTTCCTTTTTAGCCGAAACACATTTTGAAGAAGTATTTGTTCGAAAACGTGAGTTTCCGCCAAGTTTCTATAACTATTAATTGGATAAAATTGCAACTGATTTGCTCAAGTCACTTGAAAATATATCCGCTAAGTGAATTGGCATAGTTAATATTTCTTCGAAATACTACTAAGTGAATTCAGTACCAATTTGCTCTTTTTTTTTAAAAAAAAAACAATTGAGTTTAAGAGTCTTTTAGTCCTAATTAAAACCTTGTCTCGTTTCTCAAAGTTCTCAATCCATTTCTTAAAATAAAAGTGATCATATTATTTTTTAAATTAAAAAATGCAAAATATTAGCATTTTTTTAAAGTTATTTTAGTCAAGCTAATCCAATCATAATATATTTGGACTTGTGCTCAGTTTCCTTGAGTTGAATTAGATTTTTAGAACTTCATATTTATGTTATGTTTTCTTCTAATTAAGTCTTAAATTTAATTAACCTAAGTTTGGTCGGTTAACCATAATTAACGGATCATATAGGATGCTTTAACAATCTTCCCTATAGGATTAATTAGAACCCTTACCTAGAATTCTTAAGGTTAAGCAGACCATAAAACAAAGTTAACTTTAAGCACTATTTAGCTAAAATTGGTGTCCTAATTCACCTTTAAAATAATTAGGTGGCGACTCTCTTAATTAATTAAACCCGCAGAATTACCATTATGTTATACTCTAGTTTGACCTGTGTTAAAATGGGGTATAACAGTACCGATCCCATATCTTTATAATAAATGCATTTGTACTATATTGGGATTCCCCCTTATATAAAGGGGATCCTTGTCATTTTGTAGGCCATCTGATACTTAATATTAAATCAACAAGAACATTCCCTCTGTCCTCTAGCATATCCTCTAGATCTCATTACTTCTATTTATTGCTTATATTTATTGTGTTCTATTTGTTGTTCTTCATTGATTTTTTGTCATTGATCATAAAGAGCCACGGCCATAGCTCTTATAATTGTTAATCCTCCCTCGGTCGCTCCAAGCCAGCCACCCAACTCAACCCCAAGGCCATATATACGACAACTCGAGGCCCTAATCTCCAACTATTTGGTTTGACTATTGCATCGTTTTTAAGCTATAATCTTGCGTTCTAATCTTTTATTTAGTATATATTACCTAAAAACTAGCATAAAAATAGATCATGTATTTTTAGAACCACAAAATCAAATTTAATTTTTATTACCATTTTCACGCACTCCCTTGAACCAGAAGTTACCTGCCCCTCAAGGTAGCTTTCGTAGTTCAAATTGCAACTCACCTCATACCGCAAGCGTGCCAACTTGTCTTCCTTTTCATCGCAAAGAAGCCTGAGGGATTTCTCCCTATCTACGACTTTTCCCAGCCTCGCCTCGCGGCGAAACAATTCAGATTTGAGCTTGTTAAAAGCCTGTAGAAGAGAAACGTGATACGAAAGCGAAAATTGCAAAAAACTATAAAACCAGTGCTATATGCTAAAACTCACCACGGAGTAGAATCGTTGAGCTCTCTCAAAATTCGAACGCATATTTGCTATCCTGACTTCATCAACCTAATAGAAACAGTCCCGATTAGTATACGATCATCCGACACATATGGCCCCTAGCTTCGAACGCCCCTTGAAATACCTTCGACGGGAAAAAAAGTCAATAGTAGGAATCTGTCATTCCTCGAAGTACCTTTGATGGAAAAGGAAGATGGCGGTGGGGGAGGGACCATTTTTCTAGAGACGGAGATCTCGGGTGCTGCAGATTCGGCTGATACGCCCTTTTTGAGCCTCTGGGATGAGCGTGTCTTGCTATGACCATCATCACCCTACAAAGACCTTTTCTGCCTAATGCTATTATCATCATCCCTCGGTCCTGAAGCCAACAGTCTTTTTCCCTCTCCTAGAGGGCACGACTTCTCTTTAAAGGACTCCCAAATGCCCATGTTGATATAGTTAGTACGCAGAAAAAAAAAGTACCCTTACAAGAAAAAGAGGGGTGGGGGAGCAAATCACATAGCACATACCGTGGTGTTTCGCCTCCCACTCATCCTTAGATAAAGCTCGCCAGCTATGCTCATTGTAGTTCGAGTAGGTAACCAACTTCCGAGCCCAATCCTACAAATCGGGTACCTCACACGACATAAATAAAGTAGTTGCATAAAAAGAAAGGAAGGCACATCACGGGGCCCGCCTTTGCCATAAGCAAAACTATGAAGGCACGAGTGTATCACTTACGTGTAAAATTCCATTCCTGAAGAAATGGTAGAAACTCTACAGGAATAATATTAACAGTCCATACCTAGATTAATCAGCTCATCCACCCCCGATCTTCTTCTTCATCATCATCAACAATGAATTGCGTGGTGGATCGACATCGTAGGGTTAGCCGAGCTTGATGGTGAAAAGGCCGGTACAACCTGATGAGATGACTAAAAGTGAATTCAAGACATGCTTCTTCCACAAAGAACCTCATTATCAATATTATCTGCCAAAATGACAGGTGAATCTGCGTAAAGGTAACCTAGTACTTTAGAGAGAAGTCGAGCACAACCGTATCAAGAGGGCACAGCATAAAAAGGTATGTGTACACGTTCAAAAACCCTTCGGCATGGTCCATGATGATCTCCTCCGAGGAAGGTACCCACAATACTACCTTCCCCCCATCCACATTCCTTCCTCGCCGACTCAAGGTGCTCCTCTCCTGTTAAATAAATAAACTTTGAAGCATACTCCCAATGACCTCAAAAGTTGGGAGTCTTTTCTGATAGAAGATCCTCTCTCAAAATAAAATTCCCAGCGGCGGAACTCCCTTCTTCTTGCCATGTGGACCCTAACGTAGCAACCATAATTATGGTAAGGCTAGAGAATTAGAGCGGGAGTTTGAGCAATGGCATCAAAATTTAAATGATAGAGGACCTAAAGTAGGAAATGAGAACTATATAAAAAAGGATAACTACTCAGAACAGTGGAATCTTCTAAAGGGCGAAGATAATCCGACGACTATTCGCCTACCTTTAAGGCTAATTAAAAATACTGGCCAAAGATTTTATTGATTTGGGAAGATGTGCCGGCGGGATCACCTCGGTCATTTTGTAACCATGTCATACACTTGACGCCGCCATACAATGTTTTGGGCCAGAGACCCTCGTATCAACCAAGCCTCGAGATGGTACCCAATCTCGAGGACCTCCATAAAAAAGAAGAAAGGATCTAATGAGCCATCAATGTCATTGCAAGCCTCGAGATGGTACCCGATCTAAAGGACCTCCACCAAGAAGAAAATAGGATCCAAAAGCCAATAATATCACTACATGTCCGGAGATGGCACCCGATCTCGAGGGGCTTCATCAAAAGAAGATAGGCTTCAGGAAGACATTAGCATCATTATAAGCCTCGAGATGGTACCCGATCTCGAGGACCTCCGTCAAAAAGAAGAAAGGCTCTAAGGAGCCATCAATATCATTATAGGCCTCGAAATGGTACCCCATCTCACCTTCACCAAGAAGAAGATAGGCTATAGGAAGCCAATAATATCACTACACATCCCGAGATGGTAACCGATCTCGAGGGCCTTCACCAAAAGAAGATAGGCTCCAGGAAGCCATTGGCATCATTACATGTCCCGAGATGGTACCCGATCTCGAGGACCTCCACCAAGAAGAAGATAGGCTCTAGGAAGCCATTGGCATCATTACAAGTCCTGAGATGGTACCCAATATCGTGGACCTCCACCAAGAAGAAGATAGGCTCCAGGAAGCCAATGACATCACTACACGTCCCGAAATGGTACCCGATCTCGAGGATCTACACCAAGAAGAAGATATCTCCGAGGAGCCATTGGCATCATCCTAAGCCTCGAGATAGTACTCGATCTCGAGGTCATTTGTCAAGAGGAAGATAGGCTCTAAAGATCCATTAATATCATTATGAGGCCCGAGATGGTACCCAATCTCGAGGACTTCTCTAAAAAAAGATAACCTCTAAAAGCCTACTCATATGTGCTTGTCCTTGAGGGACCATCTAAACTCGGGTAAGCCCTCAACTGGGATCTATCTGTAACACCTTAAGGCTATCTACATGTGATGACCCGGCCCGTCATCATGTGAGTTATCACCTCGTTATCCCTGTTAAATGCTTGTTAATGTTTCAATATGCATGTTTGGGGAGTTTGAGTCAATTCGGGTTGAGTTTAGTTGGAAATGAGACAAAAAGTCTCTTAGAAGAAGGAATAGTTGGGAAAAGTCAACTGGACGTTGACTTGTGAGTTAGAGAGCTCGGAATCAAATTCTGATGATTTGGTCAGTTCCGGGAGGTCATTTATGAGCTAGGAAAGTGATCGGAAGTGAATTTGGAGGTCCGGAGTAGATTTAGGCTTGAATTGGCAAAGTTAGTATTTTGGCGAATTCCGGTTGATAGGTGAAATTTTGATCCGACGGTCGGAATGAAATTCCGAAAATTTTTGTAGCTCTGTTATGTCATTTTGGACTTGTGTGCAAAATTTGAAGTCAATCGGACTTGATTTGATAGGTTTCGGCATCGAAAATAGAAGTTGGAAGTTCTAAAGTTTATAAAGCTTGGATTGGAGGTTGATTCAAGATTTTAGTGTTGTTTGTTGTGATTTGAGGCCTCGAGCAAGTCCGTAATATATTATGAGACTTGTTAGTATACTTTGTTGGGATCCCATGAGGCTCGGATAAATTTTGGAACAGTTTTTGGAAGATTATTTTTGTCGTTTTGGGCATAAATGTAATGATCCAAAGGTCTATTTTAGTTCTAGAGATTCAAATTTGATTTCGAGACTTCGAGAATTTAGATAATGAATTATAGGACTGATCTGGAAAGTTTGGTCTAATTTCATCAAGTCGCGATTGGGTTTTTGACGCGAAATGTGAATTAATTGTTTAACGAGCAAAATTGATGTTGCACTGAGTAAATGAGATCCAAATTCAGTTTTCTTTGAACCACTGGATCCGTATCGAAATTACGGAGCCATAGGAAAAAGAATCGTCGAATTCCGAGTTCGTATGATGGAGTTAGAGCCATTTTAGTGAAAATGGATGTGTGCTGCAATTTGTGTATTGCTGCTGCATTTTTCTGCAGCGTATGAATAGTAATTCTCGCGCGTGAACAGTAACCGCGCGGGTGAACAGTGTCGACGCGCATGAACAGTACCCCGCGAACAGTGTCGACGCGCATGAACAGTACTCTGTGAATAGTAACGCGGGTGAACAGTAAAATCCTGGACATAATGGCATTTCATCCGCGAACAAAACTATTTTTCCACCATTTTTGGTCATTCTTGAGAGATATTGGACGGGAATTGAAGGGATTTCGACGGGGAATAATTGGAGGTAAGTTTTATGAGTTAAATACATGATTTTATCAAAGAATCTTCCATTAATTCTCTGAATTTGGGTAAGAAATCAAGAAAATTAGGGCTTTGAGCAAAAATCTTAAAATGGGGATTTGAAGGACCATTTGTGGTCCGAATTGGGAGTTCTTAGTATGTACGGACTCGTGGAGAGACGAGTATTCCGAAAATGTGAGTTTTATAATTTTTCGAGAAGCGTACCAAAAGTCGGGTTTTGACAACTTTGTGGGTTTTGATGCAATTTGAGTTATTTCGAATGGGTTACGTGAATTTAGCATATATTGATGTATTATCATTGATTTTGAGCAGATTTGTAAACCGAGGAGATTGATTTGCGAGGCAAGCGTAAGGCGGACCAAGGCTTCTACCGGTTCGAGGTGAGTGGTAGTAGTAAACAATGTACTGAGGGTTTGAAACCCCGTACTAGCACTTCACAGTGCTATATTGAGATGAGACACGCGTTCTATGACGGGTGTGGTGACATTGTGATTGGGGGTTCGGACTTAGTCCTTCCCGGCTAATAGAATACTATATTGTATGACTGTTAATGAGATTATAACTGTACAATTGGGCTAATAGCCATGTTTGGGGCCTTGTGCCGATCTGTAGAGCATTAGGGAACCTATAGAGCTAGGTGACCCTTATATCGTGTTGGAAATATACACTCAGCCGTAGCTCTAGTTGTATAGCATAATATGAGCCCGTACTAGATGTGTACATTGAGAGAGATTATCTAGGGTTGAATTCCCTGTTCTAGCTGAGTGGGCCTGAAAGGCCAAGTCTATACCGATTGAGATGAGATAGGGTCGAGGACCCACTATGAGATGTTATATTGGGCCTGAAAGGCCAAGTCTATATTGACTGAGACAGGGTCAAGGACCCACTGTGATATATTATATTGGGCCTGAGAGGCCAAGTATATACTGACCGGAATAGGGTCGAGGACCCATTATGAGGTATTATATATATATACCTATATTGGATCGGGCTGCACGCCGCAGCAGTATATATATTGGATCGGACTGCACGCCGCAGTAATATACATGTAATATACATGTGGGACGGACTGCACGCCGCAGTATTATTGCGCTTGTGTAGGAGCCCCTTCGGAGTCTGAGTCTGCACACATTCTCAGTGAGCACTGGTGTATATTATGGGATCGGGCTGCACGCCGCAGCAGTATAGAGATATATACATATATATATTGGATCGGACTGCACGCCGCAGTAATATTTGTGTGGATCATGCTGCACGCCGCAGTATTATAGTGCTTGGGCCTAGGGAGCCCCTCCGAAGTCTGTATACACCCCCAGTGAGCGCCGTCGACGTTAAATGGAGCGGGCTGCGCGCCGCAGCGGTATATGTATTGGAGCGGGCTGCGCGCCGCAGCGGTATATGTATTGGAGCGGGCTGCGCGCCGCAACATCATACTTATTCATATTCATATATATACTGAAATATTTATATGTTATAGACAGATGTATATGTCTCCATATATTGAGATGGCTGTATACCATAGTGGTACGAGCGAGGATGTGGTCAGTATGGGACCTAGATGAGATAGATGTAGACTGGGGATCAGAGTACTCATTATAGTGATGACTAACCTGTGGGGGTTGCCTTAGAACTGTTTAGTGATAGTACAAGAGGAGTTCTTATTTTCAGTTATTGTTTATTATTATTACTCACTGAGTTGAAATATACTCACCCCACTCCCCTGCACTTTTTGTGCAGATATACAGGTTCGGGAGGGCAGTTGAGCTATCGCAACTGCTTTATTATCCCCATTCTGTGGAGACTTCGAGGTAGCTGCCGACGTCCACAGTACCTGACCTCTTTCTTTTTATCATTTTGTTGTCTCCATTCCGGTTAGACTTGATTGTGTAGTAGATCTCATTTGTAGAGGCTCAGACTTGTGACACCACGATTTGGTTGGGACTGTGTTCTTGTATTTCATTTCTACACTTCTCGATTTGTTATGAAAACAGGCTAATCACGCCCAATAATCAGTATTAATTATACTTGGTTGGTAATTGGATAAGATGGTCGGGCTTGCCTAGCAATGTGTTGGGCGCCATCACGACCGGGGTTTGGGGTCGTGACAAGTTGGTATCAGAGCCTAGGTTAACAAGTCTCGCGAGTCATGAGCCGGTTGGTAGAGTCTCGTGGATCGGTACGGGGACGCCCGTACTTATCCTCGGGAGGCTGCAATCCTTTAGGAAAGTTTCAAATTCTTGGAATTCTTATCGTGCGTGTTTGATTCAGCTTGAGATGTAATTCTTGAAATTCCTCGTGCATGTTGATGTGCGCACTCAAATGCTTAGTGATAAATTTGCCTTGATGGCTTATGATTCCCCAATCGAGGGACGAGATATAATCTCTATGAGTTCATGTTGGGCCTGTCTGGAGGACTTGAGGCGAAATCCTTGTCTATGGCTTGAGCACCAAGGTGCTAATTTCACGAGTCGGTATTATGAAGTTCATACGATCGGTATTGATCTTAATTGTGAAAATGGCAGTTTGATAATAGGGGTAGAGCTGTAAGGTATTCGGTTCTTATTGTGATTTGATATGTAGCACTAGCTATGGGCATGAGAAATATGTTCATTGCCTCTTAGCGAAAATGTAAAGTGCACTACGTGGGGTAGTATGAGTTCAAACTCAAGAAAACTGAATTGGTTGTGCTAGGTGTATCATTGTGAAAGGTATATGTGTTATGATTTGAGCAGGTGCAGCGCATGCTCATGTACTAATGCTGATGATATAATTGTGTAGTATTGAGATTTATGTTGTTGATATACATTGTGATGTCTTGTCGAGTTGCGGATGTATTGTTAGGATGATTTTGGTGATTCTCTCGCAAGTGGATAGGCCAAATTACAAAGGAAACTCTGCCGAAATTTTTGGAAAATTTGGGACTTAGAAAGATTTCTGTCACCTAAAGAGAGTGGGCTTATTGGTGGTGTGTGTATAAATGCAAGAATTGCAGAACGGTTAAGGTCTCTGATGATTCGAGTCTCTGTCTAGGCTTGTAAATGACTTGAGTTTAATCTCATTGTAACATTTCGGCATCACTTGAATAATAATGATATGAGTGGTTAAAAGTGCTTTGATGAATGGCTTCGAGCCAAGTTGGGGAGGTTGCTATTAAATAACTAATTGCACGGTTGTGTGCTATGTGGGCACTGTCTTTAAGTATGTTGGAAAAATTCTGACAAGGTTATGGTGCTTCATAGATGTGAAAAAATACTAGGATGTTTTGAACTACTGTTGGTAAGGAATGTTCGGTGTATAGAAAAGAAAGATAGCGAATTGTACCTATAAGTAATCATGTTCTGCGATGTTAGAGTTCTAACAAAACACGAGTGGTTCTACTCAATAGGACAGTTGGAATTACAGCTGAATAAGGACGAATGATGCCCGAGAATGATTTTGCAGTGTTCAAGATTTTGCTTGTAACAGTCAGGTGCCTTAAGACTGTGTACGTGGCTAAAGACCGTGGTTTTAGTAGAAGAAATCAAGATTTTTGTTATGTTATGGGGATGATGAGATTCTTAGTATCCGTATTGAAAGGTAATGATAACAAATTCAAATCGCAGAAAGTTCTTCAAAATAAAGTATTGTAGAATGTGGTATTTCTGGGAAACAATTGAGAGAGTAATCAGTGGCCTATGGGTCTTAGACCGTATGGTCTTATGTACGAGTCTTGTGTGGTAACATGGGTTGAGGCATTGTGGTGCTACAGTAAAGACTAGTATTAAATTAAAGATGAATCAGAAAGGAAATTGGGTAAATGGATCAACTTGTTAATAAACCGAAATGGTATGATAAGGAATACGATTAATTCCTGGTATATGTTTGAAGTAATGAGTCTCGCCGATATTGTGCAATAAAGCTTTTGAGTATTGGCAGTTGTGTAGCTCGGTATGGGTATAAGGACTCAGTCCTGGCAATTTAAGTTATGCAATGTAATTGGGAGAAAGGGTTTGTGATGTGTTTTACCGTGGTTTGAAAATGAGTGTATTTCCTGTTGGTATGTAAAGCTTGGAATGTGTAATGAGTTTTCTCTATATGGGATCATGAAAGACCTTGACTAGTTGAGTGCGCCGATGTTTGCGGCGTAGGGAAAGGTATATGAATTTTCCTTGTTGTTTTAGTGTGGTATGGTATATGCGATGTGTTATGGAAAGTTGATAACGACATGTTCAAGGTTTTGAGATCAATTCATTATATGGGAAGTCATTAATACCCTCAAGCAGCGTGGGTAGCTGCAGATAATCTGAGAATCAATCTTCCTGGTGATTTAGGAGAATGGTACTGCTATGCTAGTATTTCGGCAGAGTCTATGGTAAAAAAGGGCAGGTAAAATAAATTGATAATATCTAGCGGTATGGTGGTATTCTCCCGTTGGATCGACTGTAATAATTGAGTCGTTGATGACATAGTGAAATTTATGAATGGCTTTCGTGGTATGAATGGACGCTTGAGGTGCGTTATGTAATCATACGGTGAAGTACGGAATCAGGCATAGTGATTCCTGTGTTATGTATGTGTTGGAGACTAGAAGTTCTCGTAACCCGCCTACGCAGCGGTGGTATATTGTGTGTATCGGCATAGTGTAGCGGTTATCGGAAATTGGAAGCCCTAGTGGCTATCTCGTCACTTGATATGACGAATTTGAATAATGATATACGATTGCGGACTGGTTGTCATAAGTCAGGTTATCTAGACTAATATGATATGGACTGTATCAGAGAAATGTCACAACTGCGTGGCAAAGCGCATCGGATCATGCTCCAGCAGGGTAGATGTACCCTAGGGCCAGGCGGACGGCTGGTAGGTATTGCTTTGTAAGTTGGGCCTTCGTGGCGGATGTCAATGTAGAGGTATCTACCATTGATTCGGTTTGGGTATTGAAGAACTTTGTCGGATGCGTTTCATATGGCCGAGCTTGAGGCTATATATATGTTGTTGCAATGAGCAACTTGACTCGATGTGCATTCCCATTGCTAGATGTATTCGTGGATCGGGTGGCACACCGCCACATGTATAATATCAGGATCGGGTGGCACGCCGCCACAGGTATGGTATCTGGATCGGGTGGCACGCCGCCACAGGTATGCTATTGGAACGGGTTGCGCGCCGCAACAGTGTGATGTGGAAAATATAGCTTCCTATATGTTACCTTATATACAATAGTTCCTAGCTTCCGAGGAATAGTCCGTATTGGTATCGCTCGGGGAAAAGCACATCGGTGTGTCTTTTCAGGATTTGATAGTGTATATCAATTGTATCACCGCAGGTGTGACTGATTGCTTGAGTTTAGATATGTGTGTGGCTGACCGTTTTGAGCATTGCAACTTGAGGTGCTCCATGAGTAATAGTGTTTGGATAGAATCATGAGTTGTGGCAAGGCCACGTGATGTTATGACCTTTCGAGGAGGATTTAGGTACTCTAATTTTATAATGTGAGACGAGATCTCAGTTATGTGTTGTGATGGTATTGAAGAATTTGAATTATGGCTCTTTGTGCGAGTCGGTTGTCATGATTCGAGTGTGTTCAGATCCTTCTTATTGGAGCCTGTGTTGTGCTCGTTGTGGCATAGGCCGATGCTGAGGTGTCATGTCACCAGTGTGGTGTGTTATAACCGAAATGATCATTCGAGTCATTAATGAGAGCGAGCATATATGATTTCAGCTCGTTAGAAGAGTAATATCGAGATTTGGCTCCGAATTCTGTTGTAGTATCAATTAAAAGGGAAATGGATTTATGAATGGTTGACCTGAGAGATGGGTTCGATATATCGCGTGTGCGGTTGCCGTGGGCAGGATACGAAGGAGGTGTTGGAATAAGACTCTATCTAATGAGAAAGATTTTTCCGTTAGTACTTGGTTACCTTGGGCAATTGTTGTGACCCGAGGCCATCATCTCGAGCGATTGGGTTGTTTGATACATCATATGATCTCACCCGGAGTAGTGAATAAGGGTTATTGCAGTGGATTCGAGTGTATCCTGAGTATAGGCATGGGATTAGCATTTGGCATATGATTTCAGAAAGTGCAATGTGGTTTATGGTTCAGATAGACTGTGGAAATTCAGCTATACTATGTTATCAAACTTATGAAAGATAGGGTGAAGTGGTATCACCCCGAGTATATGCTTGGTGAGGTCATTCAACTATTGTGTTGAATCTAGTACAACTCTGGGTCCGCTCGAGGACAAGCGTTTGCTTAAGTTGGGGAGAATGTGATGACCCGGCCCGTCATCATGTGAGTTATCACCTCGTTATCCCCGTTAAATGCTTGTTAATGTTTCAATATGCATGTTTGGCGAGTTTGAGTCAATTCGGGTTGAGTTTAGTTGGAAATGAGACAAAAAGTCTCTTAGAAGAAGGAATAGTTGGGAAAAGTCAACTGGACATTGACTTGTGAGTTAGAGAGCTCGGAATCGAATTCTAATGATTCGGTCAGTTCCGGGAGGTCATTTATGAGCTAGGAAAGCGATCGGAAGTGAATTTGGAGGTCCGGAGTAGATTTAGGCTTGAATTGGCAAAGTTAGTATTTTGGCGAATTCCGGTTGATAGGTGAAATTTTGATCCGACGGTCGGAATGAAATTCCGAAAATTTCTGTAGCTCTGTTATGTCATTTTGAACTTGTGTGCAAAATTTGAAGTCAATCGGACTTGATTTGATAGGTTTCGGCATCGAAAATAGAAGTTGGAAGTTCTAAAGTTTATAAAGCTTGGATTGGAGGTTGATTCAAGATTTTAGTGTTGTTTGTTGTGATTTGAGGCCTCGAGCAAGTCCGTAATATATTATGAGACTTGTTAGTATACTTTGTTGGGATCCCATGAGGCTCGGATAAATTTTGGAACAGTTTTTGGAAGATTATTTTTGTCGTTTTGGGCATAAATGTAATGATCCAAAGGTCTATTTTAGTTCTAGAGATTCAAATTTGATTTCGAGACTTCGAGAATTTAGATATTGAATTATAGGACTGATCTGGAAAGTTTGGTCTAATTTCATCAAGTCGCGATTGGGTTTTTGACGCGAAATGTGAATTAATTGTTTAACGAGCAAAATTGATGTTGCACTGAGTAAATGAGATCCAAATTCAGTTTTCTTTGAACCACTGGATCCGTATCGAAATTACGGAGCCATAGGAAAAAGAATCGTCGAATTCCGAGTTCGTATGATGGAGTTAGAGCCATTTTAGTGAAAATGGTTGTGTGCTGCAATTTGTGTATTGCTGCTGCATTTTTCTGCAGCGTATGAATAGTAATTCTCGCGCGTGAACGGTAACTGCGCGGGTGAATAGTATCGACGCACATGAACAGTACCCCGCGAACAGTGTCGACGCGCATGAACAGTACTCTGTGAACAGTAACGCGGGTGAACAGTAAAATCCTGGACATAATGGCATTTCATCCGCGAGCAAAACTATTTTTCCACCATTTTTGGTCATTCTTGAGAGATTTTGGACGGGAATTGAAGGGATTTCGACGGGGAATAATTGGAGGTAAGTTTTAAGAGTTAAATACATGATTTTATCAAAGAATCTTCCATTAATTCTCTGAATTTGGGTAAGAAATCAAGAAAATTAGGGCTTTGAGCAAAAATATTAAAATGGGGATTTGAAGGACCATTTGTGGTCCGAATTGGGAGTTCTTGGTATGTACGGACTCATGGAGAGACGAGTATTCCGAAAATGTGAGTTTTATAATTTTTCAAGAAGCGTACCAAAAGTTGGGTTTTGACAACTTTGTGGGTTTTGATGCAATTTGGGTTATTTCGAATGAGTTACGTGAATTTAGCATATATTGATGTATTATCATTGATTTTGAGCAGATTTGTAAACCGAGGAGATTGATTTGCGAGGCAAGCTCAAGGCGGACCAAGGCTTCTACCGGTTCGAGGTGAGTGGTAGTAGTAAACAATGTACTGAGGATTTGAAACCCCGTACTAGCACTTCACAGTGCTATATTGAGATGAGACACGCGTTCTATGACGGGCGTGGTGACATTGTGATTGGGGGTTTGGACTTAGTCCTTCCCGGCTAATAGAATATTGTGTTGTATGACTGTTAATGAGATTATAACTGTACAATTGGGCTAATAGCCATGTTTGGGGCCTTGTGCCGATCTGTAGAGCATTAGGGAACCTATAGAGCTAGGTGACCCTTATATCGTGTTGGAAATATACACTCGGCCATAGCTCTAGCTGTATAGCATAATATGAGCCCGTACTAGATGTGTACATTGAGAGAGATTATCTATGGTGGAATTCCCTGTTCAAGCTGAGTGGGCCTGAAAGGCCAAGTCTATACCGATTGAGATGAGATAGGGTCAAGGACCCACTATGAGATGTTATATTGGGCCTGAAAGGCCAAGTCTATATTGACTGAGACAGGGTCAATGACCCACTGTGATATATTATATTAGGCCTGAGAGGCCAAGTATATACTGACTGGAATAGGGTCGAGGACCCATTATGAGGTATTATATATATATATACCTATATTAGATCGGACTGCACGCCGCAGCAGTATATATATTGGATCGGACTGCACGTCGCAGTAATATACATGTAATATACATGTGGGACGGACTGCACGCCGCAGTATTATTGCACTTGGGCTGTAGGAGCTCCTTCGGAGTCTGAGTCTGCACACATTCTCAGTGAGCGCTTGTGTATATTATGGGATCGGGCTGCACGCCGCAGCAGTATAGAGATATATACATATATATATTGGATCGGACTGCACGCCGCAGTAATATTTGTGTGGATCGTGCTGCACGCCGTAGTATTATAGTGCTTGGGCCTAGGGAGCCCCTCCGAAGTCTGTATACACCCCCAGTGAGCGACGTCGACGTTAAATGGAGCGGGCTGCGCGCCGCAGCGATATATGTATTGGAGCGGGCTGCGCGTCGTAGCGGTATATGTATTGGAGCGGGCTGCGCGCCGCGACATCATACTTATTCATATTCATATATATACTGAAATATTTATATATTATAGACAGATGTATATGTCTCCATATATTGAGATGGCTGTATACCGTAGTGGTACGAGCGAGGATGTGGTTAGTGTGGGACCTAGATGAGATAGATGTAGACTGGGGATCAGAGTACTCATTATAGTGATGACTAACCTGTGGGGGTTGCCTTAGAACTGTTTAGTGATAGTACATGAGTTCTTATTTTTGGTTATTATTTATTATTGTTACTCACTGAGTTGAAATATACTCACCCCACTCCCCTGCACTTTTTGTGCAGGATATACAGGTTCAGGAGGGCAGTTGAGCTATCGCAACTGCTTTATTATCCCCATTCTGTGGAGACTTCGAGGTAGCTGCCAACGTCCGCAGTACCTGACCTCTTTCTTTTTATCATTTTGTTGTCTCCATTCTGGTTAAACTTGATTGTGTAGTAGATCTCATCTGTAGAGGCTCAGAATTTTGACACCACGATTTGGTTGGGACTGTGTTCTTGTATTTCATTTCTACACTTCTTGATTTATTATGAAAACAGGCTAATCACGCCCAATAATCAGTATTAATTATACTTGGCTGGTAATTGGATAAGATGGTCGGGCTTGCCTAGCAATGTGTTGGGCGCCATCACGACCGGGGTTTGGGGTCGTGACACTACACTAAGTTCAAAACAAGTTTCCAGGTTGCCCAAGCTTGAGCGAACCCCCACTCGGGGACTGCTCTCGAAAGCCTAAAGGTTATCTTTATTCGTAGGCATATGAGCAAATCCCCTCATCGAGGGCTATCATGGGGTCTAAAAGGCTAAGTCTTGTTATGTAAGTTCGAATCCCTATTCTTATTCAACTCGAAGTCGGGGGTCCCGATGACTTGAGTTTGCCAATTCAATTCGGGCTCGGTCCAAGGAATGACAAAGGGTCCAATGGGGAATAATGTTAATCAATCAAGGTCCAGAAGACATACTTACATCCGGGATCAATATTCGTATCAATCGTTAGAGTCATGTATTCGGAATTTTCATAAACAGAAATAAAGAGGGAATTCAACATAAATCAAAGAAATATCCTTGTATTAACAAACAATTAGTACAAAAGCCAACGAGGGATCCTTACATATGATTACACAGCTCACAAGGGGTCCTTACATAGAAATGAAGAAGCAAAAAAAATACATATATAATGAAAGCCAAGAGTCTAATATATTCTCGATGGTGCATCCTCTGCTGCCGTATCTTCGAGTACCATTTCCTCGGGGGCCTCATCTCAATCTTCCAAAATGGAATCTTTAAGGGAGAAAATGAAGAAAAGGAAAGTGACGACGACAAAGAAGAAAAAGATAAAGGAGCGGAGAGGGATGAAAAAGTGGTTGGATGAAAAATCTGGCGAGTATGGATCTTGCAAGCATTACTTTTGTGAAGCCACTTCTTGAGATGTTACACTGGTGCAAGATACAATAGTTAGTAGATAGTACCACCCTACTCCACGGAAAGTAAAAGGAGTAAGGCACCGCACCGGGTAGTCAGGAGAGATGAGTAGAAGTTCATAATCTGCATATCCTTTAATGCGAGGATAATTTTAGATTTCTCTCTCATCACATCGGGTCAACAACAACAAAAAATCAATAGGATCTCGCTCGGTAAGGAAAAGCCCTGGAAAAAGGCCATGGCATAACTGATGAGAGCGCCGCTATGTAACCTTCAGGCCACATGCCTCAAACATGGAAAATACCAATGGATAAAGATGAAGAGAAGGAAGGGGTGAAGGGCTGTTAAAATATATTTGAATGAAGAGTTGGCTCAAGATGTCCTTTATTTATAGAAAGGGTGGCAACGCAACCGATGACGCCATCAATGTCTTTAAAAAAATGAATCGACAGGCGCAATCAATGAGTTTTTGGGAACTGGACCGACGATGCTATTATCGCTTTAGAGAATAAGAATCGGCAGTGCACTGAATAATTCTTGAAAGATAAGCTGACAAGATGCCTCGGTTATCACAAAGGCTCACATCATAAGTATACCATCATCATAGGACTATCAAAGAGATGGATATCAAAGTCGTTTCTTATCGTTCCACTCTAAGAAATGCGGGGACTATCTGTATGCGATAAAATGGAAGGATCCAATTTTCCGTCGTTACGATGCCTCGTAAGCACATTTCAAAGGTCCGAAGCTATGGTCGAGATTCATCCCCCGAGGGCTATTGACGCTCGACCTCGGGGCAGTGCGGACTAACAGTTATGGTAAAAAAGTAGGAAGTTCCCAAGGCGCGTAACTGGAGTTGACAAAGTCTAGTGAGCTAGTTCAGACCCGAATCAAGGCATTAAATGGCTGTACCAGTCCCATATCTTTGTAATAAATGTATTTGTACTATGTTATGATTTCCCCTCATATATAAAGGGGATCCTTGTCATTTTGTAGGCCATCTGATACTCAATATTAAATAACAAGAACATTCTCTCTGCTCCCTAACATATCATCTTGATCTCATTACTTCCATTTAATGCTTATATTCATTATATTATTTTTATTGTTCTTTATTAATTACTTATCATTGGTTATAAAGAGCCATCGTCGTAGCTCTCATAATTGTTAATCCTCCCTCGGTCGCTCCAAGCCGGCCACCCAACTCAACCTCGAGGCCATATATACAACAGCTCGAGGCCCCGATCTCAAACCGTTTCGTTTGACTATTGCATCATGTTTAAGCTATAATCTTGCCTTTTAATCTTTTATTTCGTATCCAGTGCCTAACAACTAGCATAAAAATAGATCATTTATTGTTAAAACTACAAAATTAAATTTAATTATTATTGCCATTTTTACGGTACAAATAATATTGCAGCATTATTGTTATTTCTTGTGTTATTTTACGATAGTGAAAATGGGGAAGGGAATAACGGGAAAGGAATAAGGGGTGAAAGAGAAAAAAAATGGAGGAGGGGTACGGAAAGAACGTGAGAAGGGAAGTGTAGAAGGATAAAAAGAATTGGGGGATGGGATGGGGGTGGTGAAAGAAGAAAAATGAGATATAGACGGTGTTTGGATTGACTTTTAATCTGGTTAATCAACTTTTAATTTTTTATAGCTTTTTTAGTGTTTGACAAAGCTATAAAGTGCTTAAAATAAAGGGAAAATGCCTTACTACCCCCCTAAACTATTCGAGAATTATTACTTCCCCCCCCTAAACTATCGCTGGGTCGAATTACCCCCCTACACTAGAATAAGTGAATTTAAAAACCCCCTCGAGCTGCCACACCTAGTTAAGTGTATACACGCGCGGTACATGTGGACAATTTGTACTCCACGCTGGCAAATAAAATGAATATTAAATTTTAACATTAATAACTAAATAAAAAAGAAAAAAGAAAACAAAAGGGAAAAGGTAGGCAACGTTAGAATCAAAACATTACATTTTGCCTACAATCCTCTCTCTTTACTCTCTCTTTCTCTGCGTAAGAAGTCTCTCCAACTCTTCCAATGCCTCTTCATAAGACTTCAATGGTGGTGGATTTCTGATTATTTGTGATTTTTTTCTCATCAAGCTTTTTTGGTCGTCTTCTCCAACTATTTCAAACATACAAAATCAAAAGGTTAGGTAATTAAAGCTTTACTTTCCAATTAGGGTTTTGTATATATAATAGAGATTAAAGTAGATTTGCTTTCTATCTTCTATTTTGTTGAGTTAAGGCCTTCAAAATTAATCAGTGATAATGTGAATGCCTATAGTGTAGGTTTTTTTATGTGTAAAATCAGTAATTTGGTACAAAATTTAGGGGTTTTTATTTTGTATTTTAGAATTGTTTGAATGTATGTTATTCGGGTTATTTTGAATGTATTGTAAGGATTCTTCTGCCATTTTAGTTTCTCTCACTGTTGGTGGATTATTTTAACTCACTGTTGATGAATTCTGTATATGGTTGTAGGTTGTCCTATGGCTTCTAAGTACTTTAATTTTAGGTGGAAAATTGGTGCAATGTTGGTCAGTGAAGTAGGACCTGTTTTTGTTGGAGGTAGGATTGAGTATTCCTTCAATATCGATTTTGATCACTTATCTATCCCTGAATTAGTAGATATTGCAAAGGATTTTGGGGTTACTAAATTGGGGACCACTTATATTGCACCTGCTAAGGGTGGTAAATTGGTAAAATTAGAGAAAGACAATGATTTGTTAGACCTTGGAGTATTGTTGAATGATGGGGACACAATAGATATATTTATCTGCAATGACTTTAATTTTGAGGATGTGGGGCATGTTGGCCAACATGTGAATGTTGAAAAAGAAGGTGGTAGTCAATTAACTAATATAAATGGGGGATGCAAGGAATCTGAGCCTTTATTTATTCCACACTCACCAATAATTGCACCAGCTCCAACTCTAGATCTAGATGTAGAGTTTTCTTCTTCTCTAAATACTTCTGAAAGGGCTAAAACAGATATAAGAGATGAAGTAGATGCTGCCAGTGGTGATTTCCAGAGAGAAGGTTGTGCTAGTGGAGATCTAAACAATTCCAGTACTTCTTCTGAAGAAAATGCAGGCACTGAAGAAGAATTTGAACTATCTGATGATTATGGAAGTGATGTCCATGAAGAACTTAGGGTTATGAAACAAGATCAAAAGATTTACAAAGTAAAAAAGGGAAAACATAGTAGGAAAGAAAGAGCTGGTGGGTTTCTAGGTGAGGCTGGACTGGATGAAGGTTATGATAATATTGATAAAGAAAGAAAAAATCTGAAGGATAAATTGGGAGGTGATGATGATGAGCCATATTATGACTCATCAGAGGCTGACAGCTTTGCTAGTGAATCTGAAGGTGAAGCTGTCAGTGATGATGAAGTAGTAGAAGAAAACTTGAGGGCAAGGAGAAAGAGTAACAGGGTAGTATATGATCCTTATTGTGAGAAAGTTATTTGGGAGATTGGTCAAGTATTTGAAAATGTGAAAGAGTTCAGAGAGGCTTTGACCAAGTATGCTGTAAAGAAAGGGGTTCAGCTAGACAAATATATTAATGAGCCAAGTAGAGTTAGGGTGAAGTGCAAAGATGGTTGTCCTTGGATGATATATGCTAGCAAGGAAAGTAGGAGTTCAAATTTCACAGTCAAGACATATAATCCTAGACATAAATGCCATAAAACCAACATCAACTTTCTTTGCAATTCAAAATATCTAGCTAATCATTACAAAGAGAGGATTATTTCACAACCTACCATTAAAGGGTGGGAAATACAAGATCTTGTTAGGGAGGAATTTGGTGTGTATGTGGGTAAGGCTATTTGTTTAAAGACAAGAAAAATCATTTTGAAAGAAGTCATGGGAGATCATATTGCTGAGTTTGGTAGACTTTTTGACTATAGAGATGTGCTTCTACAAGCAAATCCTGGTAGCACATGTATAGTTAAGGTAGCTGATTTAGAAGATGGTAAGAAAGAGTTTATAAGCTTCTATATATGCTTTGCTGCTATGAAGATGGGATTCTTAGAGGGATGCAGAAAGTGTATAGGACCGGATGGCTGTTTTTTGAAGGGGATATGCGAAGGACAATTATTAGTTGCAGTCACTAAAGATGGAAATAATCAAATGTTTCCCATAGCATGGGCCGTTATTGGGACTGAAAAAAAGGAAACATGGACATGGTTTATGAGGATATTGCAAGAGGACTTACAGCTTGGAGATGGAAATGAGATCACTATTATCAGTGACATGCAAAAGGTATGATATCATACTGTTATTTATTGCTTTTTACTGTTTTTATTGTTATTTATTATTTATTTTTGCTTTTCAGGGTTTGGTTAGTGCTGCTGAAGAAGTATTTCCAGCATGTGAGCACAGAATGTGTGCAAGACACATTCTGTCAAATTGGTCCAAAAAATGGAGGGGAATTGAGAGAAGGAAGAAGTTTTGGAGTTGTGCTAGAGCAACATATGAGGCCGAATTAAAAAAGAGGCTAGATGAATTAAATACATTGGGTCACAATATTGTTGAAGATCTTATTTCATACAACAAAGAAAGATGGTGCAAAGTCTACTTCAAGGAATTTTCCAAATGTGACAGTGTGGATAATAATATGTCGGAAAGCTTTAATGCCTGGATATTGGGTGCTAGACACAAGATAATTGTGTCAATGCTCGAAGAAATTAGAGTCAAGGTTATGATAAGGATACCTAAGATGAGGGCATTTGCTGAAACTTGGGTGGATGAGATATCTCCGATGGCACTGAAGAACTTTAACAATAATGTGGAGAAGTCAATGAAGTGTAAGATTCATTGGAATGGAGAACATGGCTTTGAAGTTAAGGAAGGTATAGCTACGTTTATTGTTCACCTGGCAAGAGGATATTGTAGTTGCAGGTCATGGCAATTGAAAGGCATTCCTTGTGCACATGCCATAACAGCAATGCAGTTTAGGAGGATTGATGCTTCCGAGTCAATTGCATCATGGTACAGAAAGGAGACATATCTACGAGCTTATTCCAATTTCATACAACCTATTCCCAATATGATAATGTGGCCAACTACATCAAATCCAAAGATTGAGCCACCTACAGTTAGAAAAATGCCTGGCAGGCCAAAGAAGAATAGAAGAAAGGAGGAAGGAGAAATTAAAAGAGCTGGAAAGTTATCAAAACGGGGAATAGCTATGACATGCTCAATTTGCAAGTCCATTAAACACAATAAAAGAACCTGTCCTTCAAGGCCTAAAACAACATCAGCCGCAACAACAGAGGTAAATTTTATATACCTTGCTTTACTTTAAATTATTGACACATTAGTATTTTAACTTGTTATATTGTTATATGCCAGTATGATGCTACCCAACAGTCATCTACTGGAAGTACAAGAAAAAGAAGTGTTGTTGACAGTCAACAAGAATCTACAAGCAAGGGAGGTGAAGCTAGAGCAAGCAGAAGTAAGTACAAGAGTCCAAGAGTTGTCGGGCATGGTGTATTTGTATCTAAGACTGGTTATAGTTGTGTTAATGTAAGTATTTTTTTTAGTTTACTATCAGTTTATTACTTTCATTGTCTTTTGAAGTTATATTTAAATTTTTTCTCATAATTACAGCAAGGTTTGCAAAGCAGCAGATTAGTTACCACACCTACAACGATAAATTCCGCAGAAGTTACAGGTGATATTGGGTATAAGCCTAGCAAATCGTTGAAGTGGAAAGGAAAGCCCGCTATTAGCCAAAGACAACTCCAAATGAAAAGTGCTATGCATAGAGTCCCAAAAAAAGCAAAGGCTATTAAGATTCAAGCAAGATCTCAAATTGGAAAATCTCCATCCAAAGAACCAACATAAATTTGTACTATGATTAAGTTACTTTTTTGGTGTATGCTTAGTATGTAATCATATGATTACAACTTTCTTTGTGGTAGTATTTTGTGTAGCTTTTTTGGTGAAACAACTCTTTTGTGACAGTGGTAGTATTTTGTTGGGCGATATAAGAAGCTGCTTTGTCTGGCAAATATATATGAGTTTCAGTAATTATGAAAAGTAGGCATGTTTCCGTTGTCGTGAACATTGGGTATACTATTTAGTGTCTTATATTTGCAATTCCTCTTGTTCCTCCAACAATCTAAGTTTGTGCTTAGCTTGCTTCACATGCCTAGACAAAATTCTGTACTTCCAGAAAGCTGAAGATACATCAACTTGATAGGGTATTAAACGAAAAAGAGGAACATTGTATAACATTAAGATATCTAAACAAGATTTTGTGAATGACTTAAATTGATAGATTTTTTATGCCAGATTTCTATTCATTCAAGTATTTATCAAATACATAGATACCAACTAAAGCTAGATTAAATTGGACACCAACCAAAATACAACATCACATTGCATACTACACTAATACATAGACTAATCTTCAATGTTCTTCCCCACTTTAGCTCATGCTCTTGTTTATTTCTCTTCTTCAACAAACCCAAAATAACAATATTAGCTTGTTTTGGAAATTCCGGTTCATACCACTCAAAAAAATTACAAGCCTTACAACCTTTAACCTGCAAAAAAAAAAAAATACAACTATCAACTATTTCAGTGAAAAAATCTAGAACAAACCCAACATAAATTATAATCAATTTAGACTTTCTAAACATTACTTTATCATACCTTATAGTTTTTACAACCAAAAAATCTTCTTCCCGGATTGTCATTTGACCATGAAATTTTCAAATGTGATGGATACCCACATTTACAAAGTGGGTTCATCTTCAATGTCTTGGAGAAAACTAGGATGAAAACCAAGAATATCACTAAGAAATTTAACAATTAAAGAAGAAAATCAAGAATATTACACAAAGAAATAGCAATAAGTATGCTTCAATGAGCTTATAAAGAGGAAGAAGTGAAAGAATAGCCGTTGCTTATGGCTTTTTTACTGTTAGGGCTGGTTATGTGGCTATTTCTAACCAGCCTCACGCGCCATACCTCATTTGAGATCACTTCTTGTGCTATGTGGCAGCTCGAGGGGGTTTTTCAATTCACTTATTCTAGTATAGGGGGATAATTCGAACCAGAGATAGTTTAGGGGGGAAAGTAATAATTCTCGAATAGTTTAGGAGGGTACCAAGACATTTATTCTAAAATAAATTAAAAACTGTTTAAAACAAGCCAAAAGCAATAAGTTGACCAAACCCATCTTACTACTTTTTGTCTTAAAAGTTATTTCTGCTCAGTAATCACTTTTTTTAAAATCAGGCTCATATTTTATTTTTTATTATTTTATTTATTTTGTCTTTTTCTTTTTCCTTTTATTTTTCTTCTTAGTTTAATCATTTCTAGTCTTATTGTTTTATGTTTTCGCTCGTTATACACATGAAGTTTACGTATTTTATCCAAATCGGTCTTGAATTTGCCACATATGTTTAGTCAATAAAAAAGTGGTCTAAAGTAATATATTTAAACAACTATGCGTGGATAAATGAAACTTCCTATAATATTGGGACTTGTATACAAAACAGAAAAAGTAAGTGTGTTTATTAGGCTGGAATGCCTAAAACAAAACTTCCGTATATTCCCAAATTGTCCATGTTCACGTGCCCCTGGAGCCACTACATATATAGACACATCACTGCGAAACCCTAAAACCGCTTTTTCTCTCTTTCTGCCTCTCTTTACTTAATTTTGGGTGTAAAGGGGCGAGCAAGTTTCAACTGTGCAGCCATGGCTCTGGTATGTTTCTTAGATCTTCATTGATTCCTTGTGATGTTAAAAAAATAGATCCGAGTTTTCAATTCTTTATGAATTCTAGCTAAAGATTTTATCTTTACTGCTGGTTTTTCAATCTGTTACCATATCTCATCTTCTTTTGGTTGTGGGGTTTGTAGTGTTTATTGAATTATTCTGTACTTTGTTTTGCTAAGTTCTTCATCTTGGTATCTTTAATAGTTTTATTGGATTTTTTTGAGTGTAATATGAATTTTATAATTATAAAATCTAAGTGAAGGTTAATTTTGCTGAATTTTCCATCTGCCTATGCCTATTGGCTATTTGAATTTGTCTTCTCCTAAAGTTTTTTGCATGTAATCACTCAATTAAGTAGAGTGCGTATCATTGCATTGGCTGAAGTGTGAAGTTCCATTTTTTTCTCCTTTTCTATGATGAAAGCATTTGAGTCTGCTTGCACGCACCTTGGCAATTCCATTGGTTACTTATTACCTCGCACTATCATAAGCACTAGGTAACTCTGCTCACCAAGAATTAGGCGGATGGTAGGAAATTGCCTAGTTCTTTTTTTTGGGGCCTCTGCTGTAATTTGAACATGTGAACTCATGGTTCTCCTCCCGCTTCATTGACTACTAGACAACACCCTTCAGTTCCTCTCCTTGTGCTGAATCTTTTTTCTATTTATAGAGAGAGGAAGCTTCACATTCTTAGTATGACCCTTTGGTTTTAGTTGCTCTGTCCTATAAGCTTCTCTTTTCCCTGAGAAAGACACCCTACGAAGAAGACCGGGTTTCTGTTAGAGGGTTCTGTATGCGCTGAGTCAAATGGAATTCAAATTATTATTTTTTATAATAAAGAATGTGGCATCTTGAAAGTTTTAGGATTTTTGAGGTGTTTAGCTTGATGATATATTGTGCCTTTATTGAATCTGTTGGATGAGAGAAAACATCAGAGAACACTAATCTATTTTGGATTGCTAGCTGAGAATTGAGGGTCTGCGTTATTTTTTTTCTTACAACGATGATTGTTTTCTGATTGATTAAAATGGGGCATTATACATGAATGCTAGAAGCTTTTCCTTAGCTTTTTTTTCAGTAGCAAAACTGTCTTAAGAACAAGTGCAGACGATGTGTTCAATTGTATCCTGTTCTTCTTGGGGGTGTAATTTTTTGACGATATCATTGCATTTAAATTTTCTTCATTATATATGTTGCAGGTTTTGCACTCAACAAATAACAACAAAAATGCCTCAAAGGCACTCATTGCTGCCGAGTACACAGGTGTAAAGGTTGAACTTGCAAAGAATTTCGAGATGGGTGTATCAAACAAGACACCTGAGTTTATCAAGATGAATCCAATTGGGAAGGTATGCTATTATTCTACAGAACCGTATATATTTTCTCATGTACTTCAGACAAGGTTTTGCTAATCTTGGTTGCTGTGTGCTTTTTGACCTGTAGGTTCCTGTGCTTGAAACACCTGATGGCCCTGTTTTCGAGAGCAATGCTATTGCACGCTATGGTGAGGCTATTTCTCATTTTCTTTTATTTGACTTATGATCATATAGAAGAAATTAAGTCTGACATTGACCTCCTTTAATTCATGCAGTAACTAAATTGAAGCCCGACAATCCTCTCTTTGGCTCTTCGTTGATCCAATATGTAAGTATTTTGGTTTCTTTTTTTACATTTTCCTTTGGGAAGTTCTTATTCCAAGATTTATATTCACTTTCTTCTTGATAGGCTCAAATTGAGCAATGGAATGATTTTTCTGCCACTGAAATTGATGCAAACATTGGACGATGGCTGTACCCACGCCTTGGCTATGGTCCATACATTCCTCCAGTATGTCTCTTACTGTGCATTATTTAAAGAAATTATCCTGAAACAATAAAAAAAAAGTAAATCAACTGAAAATCTTCTTGTTTTGCAAAAAAGGCGGAGGAAGCTGCAGTAGCTGCATTAAAGAGAGCTCTTGGTGCTTTGAACACCCATCTTGCATCTAACACGTACTTGGTTGGAGATTCAATCACATTGGCTGACATTATAATGGGCTGCAACTTGAGTATTGGTTTTGGGATGATAATGACTAAAAGCTTTACCAAGGAATTCCCACATGTAGAGAGATACTTCTGGACTGTGGTTAATCAGCCAAATTTCTGCAAGATATTGGGTGAGGTGAAACAAGCTGAATCTATCCCAGCTCCCCCATCCAAGAAGCCTGCACCGGCGAAGGAGCCTGCAAAACCCAAAGCAAAGGAGGAGCCAAAGAAAGAGGTTAAGAAGGAAGAACCAAAGCTTGAAGAGGAGGAAGAAGCACCCAAGCCTAAGGCAAAGAATCCTCTTGATCTATTGCCTCCAAGTAAGATGATTCTGGATGAGTGGAAGAGGCTTTACTCCAACACCAAGACCAACTTCCGCGAGGTTGCCATTAAAGGTATATTTTAGTTTTTTCTGTTTTATTACCTATCTTTCTTATCAAAAGCTTAGTGAGATTTCTCAGTATTAGTTGTTTAAAGATATTTGCTTTCTTCAATCAGTGCATGTTTAGTTTTTCTTAAAGAGTAACCTATAATTTGTTCGAGGAGAGGAAGGTCCTCGATAATTCTTCCCTTTTTAATTGTTGAATCTCTCTTTTGAATGATCAATTTATGATCTTCTGTATCTGATTGATCTTATTAATCACTAATTTTTACAGAAAATTTTCTATTTCTAGTTTCAAGTATAGGGATTTGGGAGGTGGAGAATTTGGAAACCTAGCAATAGCAGAGGAGGTTTTCAACTTCCTTAAGAAAACATTTGAACTGGTTCCTTGTGAGAATCTTACCCCGTACTGTTCTTGTTTTGCAGGTTTCTGGGACATGTATGATCCCGAAGGATATTCTCTCTGGTTCTGTGATTACAAATACCAGGATGAGAACACAGTTTCCTTTGTAACCTTGAACAAGGTTGGTGGTTTTCTGCAGAGAATGGATTTGGCACGCAAGTATGCTTTTGGTAAGATGTTGGTAATTGGTTCAGAGGCCCCATATAAGGTGAAGGGCTTGTGGCTTTTCCGTGGAAAAGAAATTCCCAAGTTTGTTATGGATGAATGCTATGACATGGAGCTCTATGAATGGAAGGAAGTAGACATCAGCGATGAAGCACAAAAGGAGCGTGTCAACCAAATGATTGAGGATTACGAGCCCTTTGAGGGAGAGGCTCTGTTGGATGCAAAGTGCTTCAAGTAAACATTGTGTTGCATACGGCAATGGTTCCCTTTCGCCTGAGGTTTTAGTTTACCTTGGTTTTGTCCTCCCAAATTTACGTAGATTCTTGTTTTAAAAAACTATCTTGCCTTTTTTTTGTTGAGAAAGGTGAAAACATATGTTGTCTTAAGAGGTTTTCTTGTCTTTGTAGTAAGTTTTCTAAATTTTGGATTTGACTTAGTGAACTGGGATATAATTGATTGCGTTTATCCTTTTCCAAGTAAAGCAGTTTTGGCAGTGCTTCATCCAGATGAATCACCCTTTGCAACTTGCATGTTAACTTGTATTAGGTGGATTGATTTTTCTTGAATTTTGTGTTTGTAATGCAAGCTTAATCATTAGGCAATAAAGACCGTATCTGCCTTTGTTCTAGTGGTAATGTGGTAAGATATGGGTGAATATCATATTATACTTAGGTAAGGTAGCCTGGTGCATTAGGGATGGCAAACGCTGCGGGCGGTTGCGGGGCACACCTGCGAAGACTCCAACCTGCCCCGCACCGCCTCGCAAAACAAATTTTTCTAATTTTAACTGTTCTGCCCTGCCCCGTGAAAAACTGCCCCGCTCCGCAAAAAACAAAACTATCTTTTCTTTGATATCTCCCTTCTCTTTTCTTAATATATCTTTTCATGATATCTCCCTTCTCTTTTCTTTTACGGAAGCTAACGACTGATCTTGCGGTTACCGAATGAGAAAGAATAAACAATTTAGTGATGGTAGGCCTATTTTGTGTCATAGCATTTTCTCCATCTTTAATGTAATTGCCATCCTTCAATTTGATGCAATTATTGAAATGTTAAATCATTCATTAATTGTGCAATAGCACACAGAATTCTTATGAAATTCTCCTGTTTGCTTTTAGTACAATTTCCAATTTGGTGGCAAAATAATTCTTAGATTTGTCAATACTCAACAGCCTATTAACAACCGAGTATAATCTAATAAGTGAGATCTAGAAAGGGATAATATGTATGCAATTTTTACAGTGTATTATGTGTAACTTCCTATTTTCTTTTTGTTCAATATGTGTTGATTAAGTAAAACAATTCATTTTTTAGTGAAAAATTGTGTTTAACAGTGTGATATTGTACTGGCGATAATGTGCCAATCTTCTTATGTAAAATCAAATCTTGATAATGTGATTGTATTAGGGATTTAGAGTAAGTGGTAGGCTGCTGGACGCTGGCCGTAAGCTGTTAGCGTTAGGGATTTAGTGTTTTAGACTTTAGGTTTTTAATAACCCGCTACCCGCCCCGTCTCGCGTTAATTTTTTTTAAAAAAATTATGCCCCGCCCCGCAAACAATGTAACCCGCCTCGCCCCGCGAATGCTGAAAAACCGCCCCGCCCCGTCCCAGTCCCGCACCGTTTGCCATTCCTACCGGTGCTTACAACTCCTATTTCATATTATACATGGGTGAAAAATATATTTAAGTGGAGCAAAAAATAAAGAAAATCATATAATTCTTAGGCAATATATTCGAATAAAAAGAAGGATAAAATTCATTTGTGCACTGTGAATCCCATCTTATGCATAGCTATACGAAGATAGCACAATTTGGTTTGACAGAATGCTATGGAGGAAACTGGGGCAATAGTGATTTCTCACAGTAAGCAAAATTCTAGCTCATTTAAAATTCCTAAGTAGTATTAGGAAAAACTAATATGAATATATTATATTATTCAAATAAGAAAAGGATTAATAAGTAAAAGTTATAGTTGATCACAAATTCTAAATAAGATAGTAAAAAATACATTTATTTAAGATAAAACGGGAACTTGAAAAGTTGATATTAATCTCTTCGTTAGCATAGTGGTGAAGTGAATTCGCCTTATATAGTGAAGCTTTTAGCCTTTTAGGGTGCCCAGTGTTGTTTTTGAACATACACACACGCACTCAGAGAAGTAATATGGCTTTGATTCCTTGCGAAGAGGAAGGTAATTTACACACACACACAAATAATACTCAAGGCTTTGGTTCTTCTTTATTTTTTTGGCACTCTTGATCATATCACCTAATCTTGCAACTATAGGTTCTTGGTCCTCCTTTTCTTCATAAAAAAATCTTGACTTTTTATTTTAAAAACTCTATTTGTTTTATTTTGACAATAAGCAACTCCCACTTCCAACTCCAAGAGGTTATGAGTTCAGTCTTCCCAAGGTGGGGAGTTCTTGAAGAAAAGAATGCCAGGATCTATTTGGAAACAACTTTTCTACCCAAGTTAGGCGTAAGGTCTGCCTATACACTATCCTCCCCAGACCCCACTGAGTAGGATTATACTGGGTTGCTATTGTTGTTATTTGTTTTATTCTATATTATGTTATTACTATTTTATTTTAAGAACCAAAGATTGTGGTGGGGATAACTAACGCTCTATCGGGTTCGAGTTCTGGGAACGAAGTATCTTTGGCAGGGAGTATTGTACCTTCAAAAGTGTAATTTCCTAGTAAATTAGGATTAGTCAGGTACCAAAGCAGGGGATAGGGAGCCATAAGTAATATTTTCAAATTGAAAAAGTTTTCTAGTATATATATAATTTTTTTTAAAAATTGTTTTGTTTTTGTTTTTTTGGGTGGGGGGTTGAAGCCTTGAAGATGTGTTTCTTGTTTTTCATGTTGGATTGTGATTTTCTTTGATTTTTGAAAATGTGTAGAAGTTACAGTGGAAGGTAGGAATAGGGGTGTGCACTCGAATCGGTTTATCGATAAATCGAATCGATTATTTGTTATCGGTTTCGATTTCGATTTTTGAAATTTTTCTTATCGAGTTATCGATTTCGATGAAGTTTGAATTTTTTTACAAACTATCAGAGAATGGTATTGACATGTATGAATCGAATGAATTTGAGGCCTGCGGCTATAAATGGTAATGAAACATCCATTTGTTATAAAATATAACTCAAAGTAACTAAATAGAACAAGGAAATAAACTAATAGATGTAGAGAGAAAGAAAGGAAGATAGATTCTTATTTCTTCTTCAATTGTGTATATTTTCCTATTTATTACAAGACATTTATATAGGCATAAAAAGTGAAGAAAATATGTCATGGAATATGTCATTGAACATACAAAATATGCCATTAAACATTTGAGATTAAGATCATGGAAGAAGACTAGACATCCACCATAATATGATATTTATCATAACACCCCCCCTGGATGTCTATAGATAATGTGTCTTGTTAAAATCTTACTAGAATAAAACCCAATGAAAAAAAAAATTCTAGAAAAAGAAAAAGAGTACACATATCTAATAATATGCCTTTTGGTTGCCTCGTTAAAAACCTTGCAAGGAAAACCCAGTGGGACAAAACCTTATAAGGAAAAAAGAGTGCAACGCGCATTAACCCCCCGATGAGAGCATTAATTCACATCCTTAAGCCTTCGCATCTCGATCTTGTACACTAGCTTCTTGAAGGTTGACGTCGGTAGAGATTTTGTGAACAAATCAGCCATATTATCACTTGAACGAATCTGTTGCACATTAATATCATCATTCTTTTGAAGATCATGTGTGAAAAATAACTTTGGTGAAATGTACTTTGTCCTATCTCCTTTTATGAATCCTCCCTTCAATTGAGCTATGCATGCTCCATTGTTTTCATACAAAATTATGGGTAACTTGTCACATTTCACACCACATTTGTCTCGAATAAGATGTATTATCGACCTCAACCACACACACTCTCGACTTGCTTCATGAATAGCAATTATCTCAGCATGATTAGATGAATTAGCCACAATTAATTGCTTAGTCGATCGCCAAGATATGGAAGTGCCTCCACAGGTAAATACATAACCTGTTTGAGATCGAGCCTTGTGGGGGTCAGATAAATACCCAGCATCAGCATAATCAACAAGATCGGGACTGTAATTGTTGCCATAAAATAAGCCCATATCGGTAGCCCCTTTTAGATACCGCAATATGTGTTTGATCCCATTCCAATGTCTCCTTGTGGGAGCAGAGCTATATCTTGCTAAGACATTAACTGAAAAAGTAATGTCGGGCCTTGTAGTATTGGCAAGATACATTAGTGCACCAATTGTACTAAGACATGGTACTTCAGGACCAAGTAGCTCTTCATTCTCTTCTTGAGGTCGGAATGGATCCTTGTTCACATCAAGTGATCGAACAACCATCGGAGTACTTAATGGATGTGCTCCATCCATGTAAAACCGTTTCAATACCTTTTCTATGTAGGTAGATTGATGAACAGAAATTCCGTTTGCCAAATGTTCAATTTGCAAACCAAGACATAATTTTGTCTTTCCGAGATCTTTCATCTCGAATTCCTTCTTTAAATAATCAATTGCCTTTTGGAGTTCTATAGGAGTTCCAATAAGGTTTATGTCATCAAGATATATGGCAAGTACAACAAATTCCGATATTGTTTTCTTTATGAAAACACATGGGCAAATGGCATCATTTATATAGCCTTCCTTTAATAAATACTCACTAAGACGATTATACCACATTCGTTCTGATTGCTTTAGATCATACAAAGATCTTTGCAATTTGATTGAAAACATTTCCCGGGATTTTGAATTATTTGCATTAGGCATTTTGAATCCCTCGAGAATTTTCTTGTATATCTCATTATCAAGTGAGCCATAAAGGTAGGCAGTAACCACATCCATTAAATGCATGTCAAGTTTTTCATGGACAGCAAAACTAATGAGATAACGGAATGTTATAACATCCATAACAGGTGAATATGTCTCTTCATAATCGACACCAGGCCTTTGTGAAAATCCTTGTGCAACAAGGCGTGCCTTATATCTTTGTACCTCATTTTTCTCATTTCTCTTGCGTACAAAGACCCATTTATAGCCAACATGCTTAACACCATTAGGTGTTTGGACTACAGGCCCAAAAACTTCACGTTTTGCAAGTGAATTCAACTCTGATTGGATTGCTTCTTGCCATTTTGGTCAATCAAGTCTTTGTCGACATTCACCAACAGATTGAGGTTCAAGATCCTCACTTTCTTGCATAATGCTGGATGCAACATTATATGCAAAGACATAATCCACCACTATATCCACTCGATTCAAATTTGTCTCAATATCGATTGGATTTATTGATAGTTCCTTATTTTCTTGAGTCTCGGGCTCAATGGATTCCTTATGAATCTCAGAATTTATTAAGTCATGGATTTCTTCATGAGATTCTTTCATAGTGTCATTTTGATCATTTATTTTCCTTTTTCTAGGATTTTGATCTTTGGAACCTAATGGTCTGCCACGTTTCAGTCGTGCTTTTGACTCATTAGCTATGACACTAGAAGATTGTCCAATAGGGACATCAATACGGATTGGAATATTCTCCGCGGGGATATGTGATTTTGTTATCCGTTTCATATCCGTAAATGCATCTGGCATTTGATTTGATATTCTCTACAAATGAATAATCTTTTGTACCTCTTTTTCACAAATAGAGGCACGTGGATCAAGATGAGATAATGATGGATTTTTCCACAAAATTTCCGTTTGGTTTCACCAACTTCTCCCCCTAATTTTGGGAAAAATGTCTCATCGAATCGACAGCCTGCAAATCGTGAAGTAAATAAATCTCCCGTTAATGCCTCGAGGTAGCGAATAATGGATGGCGATTCAAACCCAACATATATTCCTTACCTTCTTTGCAGACCCATTTTGGTGCGATATGGCGGTGCTACAGGCACATATGCTGCGCATCCAAAAATTCTTAAATGGGATATATTAGGTTCATGACCCAAAACTAATTGCAACGGGGAATATTTATGATAATTTGTCAGTCTGAGACGAACTAGCATTGCTGCATGCAAAATGGCGTGACCCCAAACAGAAGTGGGCAGCTTTGATTTCATGAGTAACGGTCTTGCTATCAATTGCATACGTTTAATTAAAGACTCTGCAAGACCATTTTGAGTGTGAACATGAGCTACAGGATGTTCCACTTTTATCCCAATTGATAAGCAATAATCATTAAATGCTTGGGATGACAACTCAGCAGCATTATCAAGTCTAATAGACTTAATTGGATTATCGGGAAATTGTGCCCGTAATCGAATTATTTGTGCCATTAATTTTGCAAACGCGAGGTTGCGAGATGACAATAGGCACACATGGGACCATCTAGAAGATGCGTCTATCAAGACCATAAAATATCGGAACGAACCACTAGGTGGGTGGATAGGTCCACAAATGTCTCCTTGTATACGCTCCAAAAATGCAGGGGACTCAATTCCAACCTTTGTTGGTGATGGTCTAATAATTAAATTGCCTTGATAACAAGAAGCGCAAGAAAATTCATCATTTAAAAGAATCTTTAAATTCTTTAATGGATGCCCATTTGAGTTTTCTATAATTCGTCTCATCATTATTGATCCAGGATGTCCTAGTCGATCATGCCAAAGAACAAAAGTATTGGAATCGGTAACCTTTTGATTTACAATAGAGTGTGCCTCAATTGCACTAATTCTTGTCCAATATAGGCCACAAGACAAAGATGGGAACTTCTCAGTAGCTCTTTTCTGGCCAGAGACATTTTTGGTAATGATGAGATATTCAAGATTATTCTCATATATTGTCTCAATATGATATCCATTTCTGCGGATATCTTTAAAACTCAACAAGTTCCTTTTGGACTTGGAGGAGAACATTGCATTCTCTATGATAAGTATTCTTCCCTTAGGCAGAGTTATAGTAGCTCTTCCAGAGCCTTCAATTAGATTACTACTGCCAGAAATTCTAGTAACATCTGCCTTACATATACTTAAATGAGAGAAATATTTCTTCTCTTTGAATATTGTATGTGTTGTACATGAATCAATTAAACAAATATTTTTACAATTGAACTGTGATCCAATTTTGCTTTGTGATATACCCATATTTGCTTCCCATGGTTTGACATACAAAAGATACGAATAACATTAGTATTTTTCGGAGAAACGAAAAAGAAACAAAATTAAATCAATAACGTGTGATGATAAATTTTGGTAAGACTTACTTTGATTTGGACAACTTAACTAAAAAAAATCGCATTTCAATGCAAAAAGTTTTTTACAGTACTAGCTGATTTAAAATCAATCCTTTTAAACATATGAAAAAAAACTTTAGCAAAGAGTGGCACGCAAATTCATACTTCAGTTCCAATAATATCTTCCATGTTACAACATACCAATATATCATTCTTTTTCTAGATGGCTAATCAACAGGAACCTTTATCACTAATAAAGCAATAGAGTAGATTACTGTTGGTCTATTAATAAGATCAATATTCAAACTCAATAATGTAGTGTAATAACCAGCAGACTAAATCCAAACTTTATTCGATGACGTACTATACTAATTCAACATACTAAATAATTCTAATTGCAAAACTAATACTCATGTAAACTACGATACTTACATGATGTTTATTCACTAAATAATATTAATAAGCAAAATAAAATAAAATAAAATCAAACAACTTAATCTTCTTTAACCACAGATCCATCACCGATCAAGTGGTCTATTTTTCTATCAGGACGCTCAAAGAAGTCTGCCACATCCAAGTGGGTGATGTCAAAATCATTATCAGAGACAAAATTGGCTTCAGGGCCTTTATTCTTTAGAGATGCTTGATAAAGCTCAACCAAATGTCTTGGTACGCGACAAATATTTGCCCAATGCCCTTTTCCATCGTAACGATAGCATTCAGTTTCTGAACCATTCGCTTTTGGCTTCTCATCTTTCCCTTTCCACTTTTGGTGGTTATTTCTCTTTGGGGGATGATTAACACCAGGAAAATTTCTTTCTTGTCTACGTTCACGGCCACAACTACGTCTATGATCACGCTCACGATTACGGATAGAGTCACGACCACGACTATGATCACGATCATGACTGCGAATAATGTCACGACCTTTTTCACGATTAGCATAATGGGAATATACCTCATCCACTTCAGGCAATGGTGTAGACCCGGTGGGTCGATTTTCATGATTTCTCATGAGCAAGTCATTGTTTCGCTCAGCCACAAGAAGAAGAGAAATCAGCTCAGAGTACTTCTTGAAACCTTTCTCTCTGTACTGCTGTTGCAGAACTATATTGGAGGCATGAAACTTTGTAAACATTTTTTCAAGCATATCATAATCACTGATAGTATCTCCACAGAGTTTCAATTTAGAAGTAATTCTGAACATCGCAGAATTATATTCAGAAACGGACTTAAAGTCTTGGAGCCTCAGATGAGCCCAATCATATCGTTCTTGTGGAAGGGTGACCAACTTTAAGTTGTCATATCTTTCCTTTAAGCCATTCCACAAAACAAATGGATCTTTGACCGTAAGATATTCAATTTTCAACCCTTCATCAAGGTGATGGCGCAAGAAAATCAAGGCCTTAGCACAGTCTTGGGTGGATGCTTTATTTCTGTCTTTAATGGCGTCTCCAAGACCCATTGCATCTAAGTGGATTTCAACATCTAACACCCATGTCATATAGTTCTTGCCCGAAATTTCAAGGGCAACGAACTTTCTTTTCATAATGTTAGTCATAATTAAAAAGAGGAGAAAAATTACCTTAATCTTCTCAAAGAGCTTCTTGAGACGGTAGAACCTCGTGCTGATAACGTGTTATAAAATATAACTCAAAGTAATAAAATAGAACAAGGAAATAAACTAATAGATGTAGAGATAAAGAAAGGAAGATAGATTCTTATTTCTTCTTCAATTGTGTATATTTTTCTATCTATTACAAGGCCTTTATATAGGCATAAAAAGTGAAGAAAATATGTCATGGAATATGTCATTGAACATACAAAATATGTCATTGAATATGTCATTAAGCATTTGAGATTAAGATCATGGAAGAAGACTAGACATCCACTATAATATGATATTTATCATAACATCATTGTTATTTTTTCGATTCTTTTCTGTTTGAATTTTCCATGCATTTCTCTAGAAAAAGAATTTTTGGATATTGGGCCAAAAGCCTCTAGTGTGAAGTCTTTTTGGGTAAGCTGACAACTAAGTAACTACTTTCTTTCTCTGTGATGATCAGATCTAGTATTTGAAGCTTATGTGTTTCTATAGCTATTAGGAGTATAAGTTAATATATAATAATAACTGGTTCAGTAAGATATTTATAAATATTTAGTGAAATTCTCAATACATACACAAGGTATGGACAAAAGCTACTTTTTGTCCTAGTTCAGGTGAACCCATGACTTCTAAGCTTGGTCCACCCTTGTTGATGGCATTGAGAGCCATGTTGCTTGGACTCTCCGAAAATGTGGCAAGATACATGTCAGATCCTCCAAAAGTAGTGCATTTTTGAAGGATCCGATACGGGTGCGGCTACATTTTGGAGAGTCCACGCAACATAGGTTGAAAGGGCTCACTTAAAAAAGTTGTAGACATAATTGCAGAACTATTCCTAAATACGCAATGGAGACTCAGTTGAGGAATACTACCTCCGTTCCAATTTATGTGAACCTGTTTGACTGAGCACGGAGCTTAAGAAAAAATGAATACTTTTGACATTTGTGGTCCTAAACAAGTCAAAAAGGAGCAGAGTATTTGTGTGGTTATAAAAGCTTTTCATTAAAGATAGAATTATAAGTTTAAGCTAAATTATTTTTAAATTTAGAAAGGGGTAGGTTCACATAAACTGGAACAGAGGAAGTAATATTTAGCAGCCAAAGCGTAGGAGTGCATCATTCTTGAAAGCTAAAATTAGTTGATACTCTTATTGCATTTGTACTGTATTTGAATGTGTAGTTTGCGGAATTCTCATCATATGTAATATAGACATGAATCTAAGAAATCAGGTTAACATATGTGTATGCGGACTTTCCAAAATGCTGCTGCACTTGTGTTCGATCCTTCAAAAATACACCAAATTTTCAGGATCCGATAGGCATCAAGGAGAGTCTGACCAACATAGGTTAAGATTATGTTTGTCAGTTAAGAGTATAATAAGGAAAAACTTCTATTATTCGATCCACTACAAGTCAACTGAATACGCACTTTATATTTAAAAACAGAAGTTAGACTTGATTAGTGCACATTCTTAATGTCGCATTTCCCACAATGTCGTCGTTTTCATGTACCATGATATGAGTTTATGGAAATTTACTGTTGATGGAATTGGTGCAGGAAGTTGATCATCTATCCCAATGGGGATGACATCATAGAGGGAAAAGATTACATCTCCGTCTACTTGGCCATTGCGAATGACAGCTCCTTACCTGCTGGTTGGGAGGCTAATGCTTGTTGAGTTTTGTTTAAGATGAAATAGTCTTAAAATGAGAGTGAATGAGAAATGTGATTTGGATTTGAATTTAGATTTGGTCAAATCATCGATCGATTGATTAATGTTATGGAATAAATTTATTTGTTAATAGTGAATATTAATATGATATAATCCGTATTTGTAACGAATGGTTTTCAATCCTTGTATTGTATTGCACCAACAAAGCCAACTTACAAACATAATATCTTCTTTATTCTCTTCAAGAAATGGAAAACACAAAACTAGAAATTGATGAGCAGAAATGGATTTATGACTCTTCAGTTGATTACAAAGGAAGAGTTCCTCTTACGGCTTCAACTGGTGGCTGGAAAGCCTCTTTCTTAATCATTGTCCAACAAGCAACAAGTGCATATCCCACCATGGCCAAGTGCTTCTCCTACCAAGTGAGTGTTCATTCCACCATGTAAGTGCCTCCTCCATGATAGCATAGTGCTTGTTCCACCATGGAAGGGGCGAATTTATCTCAAATAACTGCTATAAATAGAGCAGAAGTTGGAGAGAAAGAGACACACCAAGAAAAAAACACTTGATATACACTCTGTATACATACATTATGTATACACTGTATACACTCGGTATACACTGAAAAAAATGAATTGCAATCTGATATTCTCTTCAGTAAGAATTCAACATTGGCTATATATTACATTCCTTCCTCTCATAATTTCCATTCGACTTCTGAGTTGTCCTCCTTTATTCTGCATTCTTTTAACTACAAACAAAGCATCCGTAAGTGTGATTTGCTGCCGAACTTTGTGTTCGCTAAAACACCGGGGTTTGAAGTACCGCTACACCAGTGTGTAATTCGTTCTATCCTGGGAGGAAATAATCCATAACCTTGGGTACTAGGAGGGGATTAAATTCCTTAAGGAAATACTGTGAATTCAGTGGGCTCGAATTGATTATTGCTTTATTTATATTTACATTTTATACGCTAAAATTTTTATGTCCAGAATTGTTATTTAAAAATATAGGATAACAACCAAGAAGGAACCAACAAGCTTAAGGAATTTAATAATTTTTATTTCTATATTTGTGTTATCCTTATTATTCTGGAAATTAAAACCTTTGTGATTTTGTGTACTCCCGTTTTGGAGAGTAAAGCCTTCGTGGCGGTTTGTTGGAGATTAAAATCTATGTGATTTTCTTTAACTCCAGTTTTAAACGTTCGTTTGTGTCATTATTTTTTTTTTCTCCAGAAAAATGGCTAATGAAATCGGAAACCAAGCTGTTCCGATGGTGACTGTTAACGCATCGGGAAATCATGTTCCGACGATGACTGTCAATGCATCGACAAGCCGAACGCCGGCGTTGGCATCGGCAAAAACACCCGGAAAATTTTTCGGGATTGATTTCAAGCGCTGGCAGTAGAAGATGTTCTTCTACTTGACTACGTTATGTCTGTAGAAGTTCATCAAGGAAGGTGTTCCTGATCTGCCCGATGAAACTCCATAGAATGAAAGTTTTCTCGTGACTGAGGCGTAGAAACATTCTGACTTTCTGTGCAAGAATTATATTCTTAGCGGTCTGGATGATAATTTGTATAATGTATACAGTGGCGTGGAAACGTCAAAAGAATTGTGGAATGCGCTTGAAAAGAAATACGAAACTGAAGATGCTGGGATGAAGAAATTCGTCGCCGCAAAATTTTTGGACTACAAAATGGTAGATAGCAAATCTGTTATTACCCAAGTCCAGGAATTGCAAGTGATTGTTCATGATCTACTTGCTCAAGGTATGTTTCAAATAAATACTAATATTGAAAGTAAAAATTTTAGTATTTTTACTAACAGAATTTTCATTGAAGGTCTTGTCATCAATGAAGCATTCCAAATAGCAGCAACAATTGAGAAGTTGCCTCCATTGTGGAAGGACTTCAAAAATTATTTGAAACACAAATGAAAACAGATGTCCCTTAAAGATCTTATTGTTAGATTGAGAATCGAAGAGGACAATAAAGCTGCGGTTTATGGTCTTGAAATTTATCAAATGGATGTTAAGACGACCTTCTTAAATGGAGAGTTGGAGGAAGAAATATACATGGAACAACCAGAAGGGTTTGTGGTTCCAGGTAAAGAAAAGAAGGTTTGTAGACTTGTTAAGTCCCTTTACAAATTAAAACAAGCACCCAAATAATGGCATGCAAAATTTGACCAAACAATGTTGTCAAATGGGTTTAAGATAAATGAATGTGATAAATGTGTGTACATTAAAAATGTTCCAAATCACATAGTCATTGTTTGCTTATATGTGGATGATATGCTCAAAATGAGTAATGACATTGCCAATATAAATGCTACTAAGCGTATGCTAACTAGCAAGTTTGATATGAAAGACTTGGGAGTTGCTGATTTAATTCTGGGAATTAAGATCCATAAGACTTCTCAAGGTCTGGTGTTGTCACAATCTCATTATATCTAGACAGTACTTGAAAAATTCAAGCACTTGGGCTTTAAAGTTGCAAAGACTCTAATAAACGTGAATCTTGCATTAGCAAAGAACAAAGGCCAAAGCATATCACAATTGGATTATGCTCGTATATTGGGTTGTTAAATGTACATCATGAACTGTACACGACCAGATATAGCCTTTGCTATAAGTAAATTGAGTCGATATACGAGCAACCCAGGTCAATCTCATTGGATGGCCATGAAACGGGTTTTGGGGTACTTAGTACATACCCAAGACTTTGCTTTGCACAACAATAAATATCATGCGGTCATTGAGGGATACTGTGACGCAAATTGGATCATCGGATCAACTGATTCCAAGTCCACAAGTGGATATGTATTCACAATTGGTGGAGAAGCAGTATCTTGCAAGTCGTCCGAACAAACTTGTATTGCCCGCTCGACAATGGAGGCTGAGTTCATAGCCTTGAATAAAGCCGGTGAAGAAGCTGAATGGCTCCGGAATTTCTTAGAAGAAATTCCATTTTGGACCAAACCGTTGGCACCAATATGCATACACTGCGATAGCCAAGCGGCAATTGGAAGGGCTGGGAGCATTATGTATAATGGAAAATCTCGTCATATACGACGGAGACATAAAATCGTTTGGCAATTACTCTCTAGATAAATAATCACGATTGACTATTTAAAGTCAAGTGATAATGTGTCAGATCCACTTACAAAAGGCTTAACTAGACAGGTAGTTGAGAAATCATCGAGGGGAATGAGACTATGGCCGAGAACAAGTCATTGTGGCGGTAACTTTACCTAGAAGACTGGAGATCCCAAGATCTAGGTTCAAGGAGATCAAACAAAGTCATTTATGACGGTTCAACATTGTCAAATAAAATTTTGGTCAATTCTCTTATAAGACAATGTTCAGTACCAAAGATAAAACATTAAGGCTTTTAATGATTTCTAAATTTTATACGGGGTATATCAAATAGTGTATCTATGGGATGACACGTTTAGGAATCACCTATGTAAGTTCGAAGTGTTAGCCGCTTCAAGGAGAGTTCTGCAAGGCCAATTCTCTACGCACTTATGAAACCAGGCGGTGTTCATGGCTGAAATGAACATAACAATGAGAACCAAAGACGGTTAAGGGTTGATTGTGTGACTTATGGTTGTCTAGGTATACACTAAAGTTTGACGGTTCAAAGATATCAAATCTACCGATTGATCGAGTATATCTGACATAAGTTCACTACAGAAAGTTCAAAGGGAAACCTACTTATCCAGATGCAATTAATCCTTGCTTGCTAATCACAAAAGTTTTTCATGCATACATCCATGATATAGCCATTCCCCATTCGTGTGGGAGATTATTGAGTTTTGTTTAGAGATAATACATAAATACCCATCAAACTTGTCCGGAAAAATCATTTAGACGGCTTAACTTTACGGGCGACCTATGTCCCCCCTATTCTTGTTTGGGGTGAATTTAATACACCATTGTTAACACTCAATCAGTCTTGTGATGGGGTGTGTAGTACACGTGCGCCACGTGTCAAAAACTGATAAAAAATGATTTTTTCTGTTTTTACAAAAAAAAAATTAGTTTTTACAAATTTATTTTTTCAGTTTTTACAAAATAAAATTCTTTTAAAAAACTAAAAAAATAAAAATAATATTTTTCAAAAACGAAAAATATTTTATTGAAAATAATATTTTCAGTTTTTAAAATACAAAGATATTTTGTTAAAAATGTTTTTTATGTTTATAAAAAAATAGTTTTCACAAATTTATTTTTTCAATTTTTATAAAATAAAATTCTTATAAAAAACTAAAAAATAAAAATAATATTTTTCAAAAATGAAAATATTTTGTTGAAAATAATTTTTTCAGTTTTTAAAAAACAAAAATATTTTGTTAAAGATGATTTTATTCTGTTTTTACAAAAAAAATAGTTTTTACAAATTTGTTCCAGTTTTTACAAATAAAATTCTTTTAAAAAACTGAAAAAATAAAAATAATATTTTTCAAAAGCGAAAATATTTTGTTGAAAATAATTTTTTCAGTTTTTTAAAAAATAAAGATATTTTGTTAAAGATGATTTTATTCTGTTTTTACAAAAAAAATAGTTTTTACAAATTTGTTCCAGTTTTTACAAATAAAATTCTTTTAAAAAACTGAAAAAATAAAAATAATATTTTTCAAAAGCGAAAAATATTTTGTTGAAAATAAATTTTTAGTTTTTAAAAAATAAAAATATTTTTGTTAAAACCAAATTTGTTTTCTGTTTTTACAAAAAAAAAAAGTTTTTACAAGCTTGTTTTTTCAAAACTGAAAAAATGAAGAAAAAAAACTTTTTCAAAAGCGAAAATAATTTGTTGTAAAATATTTTTTTTCTGTTTTTAAAAAAAGAAAATATTTTATTAAAAACTGAAGAAAAAAATTCTATTTTTACAAAAAAAAAAAAGAATGGTTTTTACAAATATATTTTTACGCAAAATATATTTTGTTAAAAAAATGAATTTTGCAATTGTGAGAGGAAGAAGAAAAGGTGGAGAGAGAAAACAAATAGAGAAAAAAATAAAAAAAGAAGAAGTAAACGAAAAAGGGACCTACACAGTAAAAGAAATTCCCTCTTACACGCGAGATTGGGAGAGTGAAGCTACTCTCTTTGCCATGTCACCATTTAGGGTGGTCTTAAATTCATCCCGAACAAGAATAGGGGGGACATAGGTCGCCCGTATAGTTAAGGCGTGTAAATGATTTTTCCGGATAAGTTTGATGGGTAATTTATGTATTATCTCTTTTGTTTAAGATGAAATAGTCTTAAAATGAGAGTGAATAGGAAATGGGATTTGGATTTGGATTTAGATTTGGTCAAATCATTGATCAATTGATTAATTTTTTGGAACAAATTTCTTTGTTAATAGTGAATATTAACATGATATAATCCGTATTTGTAACGAATGTTTTTCAATCCGTGTATTGTATTGCACCAGCAAGGCCAACTTACAAACATCATATCTTCTTTATTCTCTTTAAGAAATGGAAAAGACAAAAGTAGAAATTGATGAGCAGAAATGGGTTTATGACTCTTTAGTTGATTACAAAGGAAGAGTTCCTCTTACGGCTTCAACTGGTGGCTGGAAAGCCTCTTTCTTAATCATTGTCCAACAAGCAACAAGTGCATATCCCACCATGGCCAAGTGCTTCTCCCACCAAGTGAGTGTTCATTCCACCATGTAAGTGCCTCCTCCATAATAGCCTAGTGCTTGTTCCACCATAAGTGGATTTATCTCAAATAACTGCTATAAATAGAGCAGAAGTTGGAGAGAAAGAGACACACCAAAAAAACAAATCACTTTATATACACTCTGTATACACTCGATATACATTCTGTATACATTGTATACACTCGGTATAAACTGAAAAAAACGAATTGCAATTTGATATTCTCTTCAGTAAGAATTCAATCTTGGCTATACATTGCATTCCTTCCTCTCATAATTTTCATTCGACTTCCGAGTTGTCCTCCTTTATTCTGCATTGTTTTAACTACAAACATAGCTTCCGTAAGTGTGATTTGCTGCCGAACTTTGTATTCGCTAAAATACCGGGGTTTGAAGTACTGCTACACCAGTGTGTAATTCATTCTATCATGGGAGGAAATAATCCATAACCATGGGTTCTAGGAGGGAATTAAATTCCTTAAGGAAACACTATGAATGTAGTGAGCTCGAATTGATTATTGCTTTATTTATATTTACGTTTTATACGCTAACGTTTTTATGTCCAGAATTGTTATTTAAAAATATAGGATAACAATCAAGAAGGAACCAACAAGCTTAAGGAATTTAATAATTTTTATTTCTATATTTGTGTTTTCCTTATTATTCTGGAAATTAAAACCTTTGTGGTTTTGTGTACTCCCGTTTTGGAGAGTAAAGCCTTCGTGGCGGTTTGTTGGAGATTAAAATCTATGTGATTTTTTTAACTCCAGTTTTAAACGTTTGTTTGTGTCATTATTTTTTTTCCAGAAAAATAGCTAATGAAATCGGAAACCAAGCTGTTCCGATGGTGACTGTTAACGCATCGCCAAATCATGTTCCGACGATGACTGTCAATGTATCGACAAGCCGAACGCCAGCGTTGGCACCGGCAGAAAAACCCAAAAAATTTTCAGGGATTGATTTCAGGCGCTCGCAGCAGAAGATGTTCTTCTACTTGACTACGTTATGTCTACAAAAGTTCATCAAGGAAGATGTTCCTGATCTGCCCGATGAAACTCCAGAGAATGAATGTTTTCTCGTGACTGAGGTGTGGAAACATTCTGATTTTTTGTGCAAGTATCATATTCTTAGCGGTCTGGATGATAATTTATATAATGTATACAGTGGCGTGGAAACATCAAAAGAATTGTGGAATGCGCTTGAAAAGAAATACAAACTGAAGATGCTGGGATGAAAAAATTCGTCCCCGCAAAATTTTTGGACTGCAAAATGGTAGATAGCAAATCTGTTATTACCCAAGTCCAGGAATTGCAAGTGATTATTCATGATCTACTTGCTGAAGGTATGTTTCAAATAAATACTAATATTGAAAGTAAAAATTTTAGTATTTTTACTAACGGAATTTTCATTGAAGGTCTTGTCATCAATGAAGCATTCTAAGTAGCAACAATAATTGAGAAGTTGCCTCCATTGTTGAAGGACTTCAAAAATTATTTGAAACACAAACGAACAGAGATGTCCCTTGAAGATCTTATTGTTAGATTGGGAATCGAAGAGGACAATAAAGTTGCGGTTTATGGTCTTGAAATTCATCAAATGGATGTTAAGACGGCCTTCTTAAATGGAGAGTTGGAGGAAGAAATATACATGGAACAACCAGAAAGGTTTGTGGTTCCAGGTAAAGAAAAGAAGGTCTGTAGACTTGTTAAGTGTCTTTACGGATTAAAACAAGCACCCAAACAATGGCATGCAAAATTTGACCAAACAATGTTGTCAAATGGGTTTAAGATAAATGAATGTGATAAATGTGTGTACATTAAAAATGTTCCAAATCACATAGTCATTATTTGCTTATATGTGGATGATATGCTCATAATGAGTAATGACGTTGCCAATATAAATGCTACTAAACGTATGCTAACTAGCAAGTTTGACGTGAGAGACTTGGGAGTTGCTGATTTAATTCTGGGAATTAAGATCCATAAGACTTCTCAAGGTCTGGCGTTGTCACAATCTCATTATATCAAGACAGTACTTAAAAAATTCAAGCACTTGGGCTTTAAAGTTGCAAAGACTCCAATTGACGTGAATCTTGCATTAGCAAAGAACAAAGGCCAAAGCATATCACAATTGAATTATGCTCATGTATTAGGTTGCTTAATGTACATCATGAACTGTACACGACCAGAAATAGCCTGTGCTATAAGTAAATTGAGTCGATATACGAGCAATCCAGGTCAATCTCATTGGATGACCATGAAACGAGTTTTGGGGTACTTAGTACATACCCAGGACTTTGCTTTGCACTACAATAAATATCCTGCGGTCATTGAGGGATACTGTGATGCAAATTAGATCACCGGATCAACTGATTCAAAGTCCACAAATGGATATGTATTCACAATTGGTGGATGAGCGGTATCTTGGAAGTCGTCCAAACAAACTTGTATTGCCCGCTCTACAATGGAGGCTGAGTTCATAGCCTTGGATAAAGCCGGTGAAGAAGCTGAATGGCTCTGAAATTTCTTAGAAGAAATTCCATTTTGTCCCAAACCGTTGGCACCAATATGCATACACTGCGATAGCCAAGCGACAATTGGAAGGGCTGGGAGCGTTATGTATAATGGCAAATCTCGTCATATACGACGGAGACATAAAACCGTTAGGCAATTACTCTCTAGAGGAATTATCACGATTGACTATGTAAAGTCAGGTGATAATATGTCGGATCCACTTACAAAAGGCTTAACTAGAGAGGTAGTTGAGAAATCATCGAGGGGAATGGGACTATGGCCGAGAACAAGTCATTGTGGCGGTAACTCTACCTAGAAGACTGGAGATCCCAAGATCTAGGTTCAAAGAGATCAAACAAAGTCATTTATGACGGTTTAACATTGTCAAATAAAATTTTGGTCCATTCTCTTATAAGACAATGTTTAGTACCAAAGATAAAGCATTAAAGCTTTTTAATGATTTCTAAATTTGATACGGGGTATATCAAATAGTGTATCTACGAGATGACACGTTTAGGAATCACCTATGTAAGTGTGAAGTGTTAGCCGCTTCAAGGAGAATTCTGGAAGGCCAATTCTCTACGCACTTATGAAATCAGGCGGTGTTCATGGCTGAAATGAACATAACAATGAGAACCAAAGACGGTTAAGGGTTGATAGTGTGACTTATGGTTGTCTAGGTATACACTAAAGTTTGACGGTTCAAAGATATCAAATCTACCAATTGACCGAGTATATCCGACATAAGTTCACTACGGAAAGTTCAAAGGGAAACCTACTTATCCAGATGCAATTTATCCTTTCTTGCTAATCACACAAGTTTTTCATGCATACTTCCATGAAATAGCCATTCCCTATTCATGTGGGGGATTGTTGAGTTTTGTTTAAGATGAAATAGTCTTAAAATGAGAGTGAATGGGAAATGTGATTTGGATTTGGATTTAGATTTGGTCAAATCATCGATCGATTGATTAATTTTTTGGAACAAATTTATTTGTTAATAGTGAATATTAACATGATATAATCCGTATTTGTAACGAATGTTATTCAATCCGTGTATTGTATTGCACCAACAAGGCTAACTTACAAACATCATATCTTCTTTATTCTCTTCAAGAAATGGAAAAGACAAAAGTAGAAATTGATGAGCAGAAATGGGTTTATGACTCTTCAGTTGATTACGAAGGAAGAGTTCCTCTTACGGCTTCAACTGGTGGATGGAAAGCCTCCTTCTTAATCATTGTCCAACAAGCAACAAGTGCATATCCCACCATGGCCAAGTGCTTCTTCCACCAAGTGAGTGTTCATTCCACCATGTAAGTGCCTCCTCCATGATAGCTTAGTGCTTGTTCCACCATGGAATGAGCGGATTTATCTCAAATAACTGCTATAAATAGAGCAGAAGTTGGAGAGAAAGAGACACACCAAGAAAAAAACATTTGATATACATTCTGTATAAACTCGATATACATTCTGTATACACTGTATACTCTCGGTATACACTAAAAAAAAGGAATTGCAATCTGATATTTTCTTCAGTAATAATTCAACATTGGCTATACATTTCATTCCTTCCTCTCAGAATTTCCATTCGACTTCTGAGTTGTCCTCCTTTATTCTGCAATGTTTTAACTACAAACATAGCATTCGTAAGTGTGATTTGCTGCCGAACTTTGTGTTCGCTGAAACACTGGTGTTTGAAGTACCGCTACACCAGTATGTAATTCGTTCTATCCTGGGAGAAAATAATCCATAACCTTGGGTACTAGGAGGGGATTAAATTTCTTAAGGAAACACTGTGAATTTAGTGGGCTCAAATTGATTATTGCTTTATTTATATTTACGTTTTATACGCTAACATTTTTATGTCCAGAATTGTTATTTAAAAATATAGGATAACAACCAAGAAGGAACCAACAATGCTGTGTTTAGCTTTCTTTCTGTTTAATGAACTTTGTGACAACTATTTTGTTATACGTGGTACATATCCTCTTACATTCTTCTGCTTTACATTCGTTTTTTCCCTTTTCCTTCAACTGTTTGATCAATATACTAGGAATAATTATATATGATTTGTTGCTTCAGGTCAAGTGCGGCGATTTCACAAGGTCAAGTCCAAGTGGGGTTTCTCCAAGTTTATCTCTCACAAAGCACTGAAATAGCAGTCCAATGGATACCTTGTCGATGACAGTATCATTATCGAAGCTGAGGTATTCGTCGTCAAGGGCCAAGGAATTGGTGAATGTGTGTCAATGTTGGAAGACATCGAGACAAATAAGCACGAATGGAAGATCTCTGAGTTTTCAAAATTACGGGGGACCTGTTTTTTGAAAGAGTTTACTGTTGGGGATTACGTATGGTATGTCATTGATGATAGAAACGGATTCAGGATTTAAATTCTATGGGTTCAGTTGAACCTGATACCGAAGGGCTGAATCCACCCCTGATTGATGTATTCATATACGTTATACATTTTCTTCTTTGTTTAACTATTTCAGTTTGGTGTTTGAGTAAATAGATGTTCTTATGTCTGGATGCAGGAAAATTTTGTTTTATCCTAACGGTGTTTGTCGTCAAAGGGGCCAAAGCATCTCTATCTATCTTACATCAGTTGATGCTGAGGGATTTGGTTGCCGAAAAAGGGTTAAGGCAAAATACACCCTTTCTGTCAAAGACCAGATTAATGGTGAACATCACGACGAAGGTTAGTATTTTCTCTCTGTTCCTTAATATAAATTCATGCAGTAGTAGGTGCGTTGATGTGAAAAAAAAAAAGAAGAATTTATCTGTCTGCCTTATGAATGAAATCCATTTGATCAACTTTTCCTCATTATAGGTTATATTTGCCTTAAATTAGGATTAAACTTCTCTTTGTTAACAAGAAAGTTTGGACTTCATAAACAGTATTTATTTTAAAGAAGAATCCATTTTTGACGTTCGTTGGAAGTGAAGATAAATTGTCATACTGTAGTACAGAGGCGATACTAGATGAAATATGTTTTCTAGTAAACCAATTTCAATCAAACGTAATATATCTATCTATTTCTGAACGAAGTGCAGTTCGTAAAATCAAAATTGTTGAATCAGTTTTTTGGTGAAAGAATGGTGGTTTAATGGTGTCAAGACTAGTGTCTAATAGTGGTGGAAGAATAGATGCGTGGTGAAGGAGGGGATGATGTTGGCGATGGCTGGGGGAAGAGGGAGATGGTGGTGGAAGAAGAAGAGTTAGGGGAGGGTAAAATAGGGTAGGTGTGATGAGTAGTGACGGAGCCACCTTATAGGAAGGGGTGTCAAACGGCACCCCTTTGCGGGAATTTGACACCCCTTAATGCAAAACTCTGGCTCCGCCCAGCGACGTACGTAGGAATTTTTGTAAGCGGTGTCGAAATATATAAAAGAACAAGAATATTACTTTGATTATCACACTTTTAGGCAAGAAATATCATTAGTCTATTGATTTTGTCGAGTCTTAAGTTAGGAAAGATCTTGAGTTCAATTCTACTTCATCACAATTTTTAAGTACACTCTCAAACATTTGCAAAAGAAATACTTCATCAGAATTTTTAACTACAAAGGCTCTCGAATATTGCACTAGTTGAGGTTTGAACCTTTGACCTTTTAGAGAAAAAGCAAGCACAATACCAACATACTAAAACACAATTTATGTTAGGTGGTGTTATTTTTTCCTACTTATCCGTTTCCGTGACACCACTTCGGCAAGCATAAATCCGCCCCTAGCTCGGCCAATGGTGAAGAGGTGACATGCCACGTAACATCTATTGCAGTTAGTTCAAATTGGTTTTCAGCTGTTAGTGACAGTTGGGGTTTGCCTGCATTTATGCCGCTAAATAAATTCAAGGATCCAAAAAGAGGCTTCCTTGTCAAAGATTGCTGCATTGTGGAAGCAGATGTTTCTATCATTGGTGTTTTTAATGGCCTAACGTAACTGTTGATTTTCTATTTAACAAGCAAAATATTTCATTATATTATGCTCTTACTTAGACGAGACATCTGATATACATTAAGTTCAGTGATTCTTTTAGCCACTTTATTTATTGAACATAACTTATGATATGTTCTTCTGCTTGTGTTTCTCATTACTTCCTTGTTATCTTTGCTGGTTTATTTCTGTATGTCTCTATTTCATGCAATTCAACTAAGCGATCGAATTGCATAGAAACATCCTCTTGTGGAAATGCAGGATAAAGCTGCATACAATAGACTCTTGTGGTCCGGTCCTTCCTCGGACCCCATGCATAGCGGGAGCTTAGTGCATCAGATTACCCCTTTTCTTTTTCCAACTTACAGATTGAAAGCTTGAAGCTCTTTTACAATTTCGGGTTTGAGCTGTGGAAGCACTCACTAATGCTTGTATTAGGGTAGGCTATCTAAATCACATCCCTTGGAGTGCGACTCTTCCTTAATCTTGCGATAGTGTTACTCTTATAAAGAGAAATGATCAAATATGTTATCATCCCCTATATAAAAAAATATTAAAATTAGGGGTTTGAGTCGTTCAAACATATTTTACCTTTCCATAAACACTAGGAGGTTTCTTTAAAGTCAAATTTTAAGATTTTAGATATTCAAAACTAGAAGGTTGCTTAGACAATTTATGAATTTACTCACAAATGCACTTTTTAAAAGTTTAACTTAATTAAACTAATAGCCTGTTTGAAAACCCACTTTGCGTGAAACTGGGTATAATTGCACAACTTGACATATTTGTTTGGCCAGGTAATAACTTGGTGATCATGTCAAGAGTGTAATTGGAGCGGTGTAATTACACTCTTCAATTCTGAAGGGAAGGTAGGAATTAGTGGTAATTACACTGTATAATTACAAGATTGCCTTTTAGTTTCTTTCCTTTTTATTTTAATTTATTTTCTTTAGCTTTTTATTTCTATTATTTTAATTGTATTAAAATATTTTTACTTCTTAATTTCTTTTGAAACTTTAAAATATATTTTTCTTTGTACATTATTTATGTTTTATTTCTCTACCTTTACTTCTTGTGATTCCATGTAATTGCTGATATTTTATTTATTATTTATTTTATTATTTTATTTTTTGAAACTATACTTCTTAATATTAAAATGAGCCATTAACAAACTTGGCATATAATGAGTGATACAATTAAATTGGAATTTCATTGTTGGATATGGTTATAAACTTATTATGTTTCCTAATCTTATGTTGTAGAGGAATTTACTACAACTTAAATTGTGTTATATTCATTGTTTCAATTTTTATTTTTTTAGTAGTATTGTCTCACATTGCTTGTTGTTAATTTTTTTAGTTAGAATTGATAGTTTAATATTGTTAAACATTTGAATAATATTATAACATTATATTTATAAATATTAATTTATTTCATCAAACATGAATTCCATGATGTCCTTACAAAATGTATAATTTTAGTCTATGTAAGTATTTAAACTGAATATTATTAATTTGGAATGCATATATAAAAATATTTTTATAATATTAGTTATAAATATATGCTTACTAATTGATGCATATTCACGAAAAATATACATCTTAAATACCAAATATAATCATTTATACTTATAAAAGGTTATATGCATATATTTATTATACTATTAACTTTAAGTTTTGATAATTACTTCATTCAAAATTTAATCTAACTGTGTAATTACGCTTGTGCAACCAAATAATAAACTTGTAATTATATTATAATTATACTATGACAAACTAACATGCATGTCATCGTAATTATATAATTATAAAATTACTAGGCTGTGTAATTACTACCCTAGTAATTACACCAATTCCAATTACATAGTGACTTTTCAAACAAACCCTAAAGAGTCACGCTCTTTTAACGCCCTATAAGAAGAAGAACTTCGCCAAGCCTATACGAGTAGTAAAATAAGTATAGAGCACTTTGGTCAGTTGTTGACTAAGAGAAAGCATGAAGAAAAAAAGATGAACGAAGACAACCGTATTGCAATTACTGGGATTATTCGGACCGGTTCTTATGCCTACGTGTACATAATAGGAAGAGAGGGACCTAGATGCCTCAAACTAAGAAGAAAGGGCAAAGAAAATTGACATGTTTCCGATTCTTCAGACCTTGAATATAGGTTTCCCGTGATGCCTCCCTGCTCTAACTAGAAAGTCATTCAAAACTTGGACGTTGAAAAACCAGCGTTTATGGAAGAAACTATAAAGTCGACTACTAATAGTACTTGAGATGAGGCCTCTACAAAGGTATCAAGTTTAAAAACATGGATGAAATTGAAAAAAAGACTCGTGGGAAATAGACAGTTGCACTTTATGGTATTTCCAATATAAAAATATTCAACCCACCCCGCAAATGATTGTTCATGGAACTACAATCGAGATCCTTTGGACCATGTATGTAGTCTTTCAATTACCATATAGTTTCTATAATTATAATAAAGGCTATGGATCCTCAGTTGTGACGTTTATGAAGGGTCAACCCCTTGGATCCTTTTAGTTCTTGGCCTCTATTCATACTTAAACATCTCGCTTATAAGGGAGAAATTAAAAGTAACCAGATTTACAAGTGGCCATTCAAAAATAGTAACAGTTTCAAAAGTTATTGAAATTTACCAACTCTTCATGTAAAGATAAATATGAACGAAAATACAGTTCAAAATCCAGAAAATACTCCGGCATAATATACTGGAATTCTAGTATAATATATTGGAACTCCAGTATATTATGGTAGAGTTTGGAGTTCCAGTACTTTGCTGGAACTCCACTATATTATATTGGAGCCAACAGAGTATATCGGTTCTGCATAATATGCTGGAACTTCATATACAAGTGCACTGAACTCCAGTATATTATGGCGCACCGGTCTCTGCCATCAAAATAGTAACTATTTTTTAATGACTTGAAACACTGACTATTTTTGAATGACCGGTCTGCAAACTGGCTAGCCCGTGGTAGTCCGAAATATATCGTACAAAAGCTGAAAGACCATTTTGTCCTTTCTTATTGAATTTAGTACTTCTAAATGAGAAGACAATAGCACAAAAGATACAACAAATGATACTGGAGTAAGAGGGTGTTTGGCTAAGCTTATAAGCTAGTCAAACTGGCTTAGAAATACTTTTTAGCTTATGTATGCGTTTGGTAAAATTAAAAGTATATATAAGTTAAGTGCTTATAAGCCAAAAGTCATAAGTTGGTCTCCCCCAACTTATTAAATTTATGTTTATAAGCACTTTAGGTTCGACCAAATGTTTTCCTATTCTATCCCTAAAATTCTTCTTTTTAAAATAAAACTCTTCATATACCCAATTCTTTAGCTACTTATTATTAATTTCAGCACTTTTATTCAAATACGTAGCTTCTTATTTTTTAAATCAGCTTCAACACTTACAAGTATTCTTCAGCAACTAATACTTATTAACTACTCTAACTCAGCTAAGCCAAACATGCTCTAGGTATTTACGATGCACCCTTTCAACTCTTGATAATGTTGCGGCTTTTCAATTCCTAAGAATTACTCTCTCCGCTCCAAAATAAGTGATGTTTTGGCTTTTTTCTTGTGGTATAAAATAAGTAATTTTTTTTTTTATTTCAAGAATAAATTAATTATTTTTTTCCTACATAATAATATGTGTTAGGAGTGTTTATGTAAGATAATAAAGGTTAATATGATCAATTCTATTACTAATTAATATTAAAAGGTGAATTTCTTAATTTGTATAAAAATATCCATGAAATCACTTATTTTGTAACGGAAGGAGTACTTCATCTTACACAAGAAACAAGGAGACTAAAGTCCTTAAAAGTCTATTGCCATCGGAAGTTTTTTCATTCTCTTCCATATGGCGACGATTTCTGCGGAAGGTGATGGTTTGAACTTCTTCTAAAACATACTCATTTGGCTTATGATGCGATTTTTTTCTCTTTATTTATCCTTTATGTCGACAGAAGTCGTTAAAGCATCACCAACTCGTTACTTGTTGAAGTTTGAATCCTTTTCTTTACTCTCAACGAATGGTATAAACACATATGAATCGAGTGTGTTCGACTCCATGTAACGGTACTGCCCATCATTAGCTTCTCAAATTTGTTAAAATCATAATTTTTATATTTATTTTGAGTTTTTGGTATGAATAAAATCTTCACTAAGTACCTTGACATATGGTGTCAATATTCAGAGAGTTGGAACAAAAATTTGAAGGTGACGAGACACATGAGCGAAGTGCTTAATTAGTGCCCCCATTGGACTTTTAATTTTAAAGATTTCAAATAAAATATATGACCATTTTCAGCATATATACATCTATATATTCAGAATTTTGACCGAAGTTAACAGGGGTCAGAATTTTATTCTTGCATCTATACAGTACGCTAAAATCAGCAAGAATAGAAATGCAACAATAATGACACCAAGATTATACGTGGAAACCCTTATGAATAAGGGAAAAACCACGGCCAAGAGGAGCAACTAATATCACTATAGCGAGGAATTTTACATTGTGTAGTAACGAGTAAAACTCCTAAGACATCTACACCCTCAAAAGAAGTAAACATTCCTTTGCTTATTTCATTTCAGTACAACATCTCTCACAATATATTTTTCTTCACAAACTATTTCCTTATAGTTTATGGAATACCTTACTCTCTCTTTTCTCTCTTTGTTGGTGTGTAGAAATGAGAGTTGAAGCTCTCCTTTTATAGCCAAAACCTCACCTACAATATTTGACAATTTCTACACCTTTTTTTACAATTTCAACAAGGTTGGTTACCAACCAAACCAAGTCAAATAAAATTGGCTACCAATATTTGACAAACTCAACAAGGTTGGCTACCAACCAAACCAAGTCAACAATATTTGGCTACCAAATAATTTGAATGAGATGGATACAATATCAATCTCCCCCTCCAGTCTCATTCATCTAAAGGAGGTAGCAATGTCATCTAGCCTGAATGCATGCGGACAAGATCTTTGCATAGCTCGAACTTGTCTCTTGGTACCACCTTGGTCAATATATCTGCATGATTTTCACTAGTGTGAATCTTTTTGACCTGTAAAGATTCGTTCTCCACCTGCTCACGAATCCAATGATATCTCACATCTATATGATTTGTTCTTGCATGGTACATGGAGTTTTTGCTTAGGTCTATTGCACTATGACTTTCACAATAGACAACATACTCCATCTGTCACAATCCAAGTTCTTGAAGAAATCTCTTGAGCCATATCTTCTCTTTGCCAGCTTCAGTAGCCGCAATATACTCTGCTTCAGTTGTAGATAGTGCGACACACTTCTGCAACTTCGATTGCCATGATATAGCTCCCCTTGAAAAAGTAAACAAATATCCAGTAGTGGATTTTATATTATCAAGGTCACATGCCATATCTGAATCTGTATAGCCCTTCAAAATTGGATTTGATCCTCCAAAACATAAGCATTCATGTGAGCTTCCTCTTAGATACCTGAGTATCCACTTTATAGCTTCCCAATGCTCTTTTCCTAGATTTTCGAGAAATCTGCTCACAACATCGACTGCATGAGCAATATGTGGTCGAGTGCATTGCATACATAAAACTTCCGACGGCAGAGGAATAAGGAATCTTAGCCATTCTCTTTTTTTCCTCCGATGTTGTAGGACACATCTTCTTGCTTAACTTTAGATGACCAGAAAGGGGTGTGCGAACCAACTTTGCACTTTTCATATTGAAGTGCTCCAGTATGAGTTCTATGTACTTCTCTTGTGACAAGTAAAGCTTCATTTCATTTCTCGAACGAGTAATTCCCATGCACAAAATCGGCTTAGCATGACCCAAGTCTTTCATGGCAAAAGACTTATTCAATTGTTTCTTTAACTCGTCAATCTTGGAAGCATTTCTGCCCACAATCAACTGTGATGACCCGACCCGTCATCATGTAAGTTATCACCCCGTTATTCCCGTTATATGCTTGTTAATGTTACAATACGCATATTTGGTGAGTTTGAGTCAATCCGGATCGAGTTTGGTTGGAAATGAGACAAATAGTCTCTTAGAAGAAGGATTAGTTGGGAAAAGTTAGTTGAATGTTGACTTGTGAGTTAGAGAGCTCAGAATCGAACTTTGATGATTCGGTCAGCTCTGGGAGGTCTTTTATGAGCTAGGAGAGCGATCGTAAGTGAATTTGGAGGTCCGATGTAGTTTTAGGCTTGAATCGGCTAAAGTTGAATTTTGGCGATATCCGATCGGTAGGTGAGATTTTGATCTGAGAGTCGGAATGGAATTCCGACAGTTGCAGTAGCTCCGTTAGGTGATTTTGAATGTGCCTGAAAAATTTCAGGTCATTCAGAGGTCGTTTGGTCGGGGTTTTGATCGAATATTAGTTGCGAAAGTTTAAATAAAAACTTAGGCTTGAATTTGCTTGGATTTGACGTTTTCCGTGTTTAAGGGCGTGTTTTTAGGATTGGAACAAGTTTGTATCGTGTTATGGAGTATGTTGGTGGTTTTCGTTGGAGTCTCGGGGGCCTCGGGAGGAATTCGGGGGTCCAAACAGACCATTTTTAGCCTAAGTGAGCAGCTGATTGCTGCACTAAATTGCAGCAGACATTTGTTCTTCGCGTTCGCGAAGTGTATCAGAGGGTCGAGGAATTTTGTTCTTCGCATTCGCGAGGCAAAGGACGCGAACGCGTAGGGTAAGGAGTGGGGTGCATCGTGAAGACAGGTCCGCGTTCGCGTAGGTCTGGGGTGGTTGGTCATCGCGAACGCGGCTGAAGACACGAGTTCGCGTAGAGGAAGATCGAGTGCTGTTGCGTTTGTTCATCGCGAACGCATGAGTAGCGTCGCGTTCGCGTAGGGTAAAGTTGTCTGGCAGCAAATTAAATTCCAGAACAGTCCAGTGACGGGGCTCATTCACAAAAACACCATTGTTGACTCTTAGAGAGAGAAACTCATGGGAAATTGCTGGGAATTCATCCGGTATTCATCGGAGGTAAGTTTTATGGTTCAACTATGTGTTTTTATATTAGAATCCTCCCCTATTTCACTAAAATTGGATGAATTAAAGGGGGAATTTAGCCCTAAGCCAGGGTTATGGTAAAATATCGATTTGAATGAGCAAACGGAGTCCGATTTTGGAAAACTTTATATGTATGGACTCATTTTGAGATAAGGGTTCCGAAAATATAACTTCATAATTTTTCGAGAAGCGTACCAAAAGTTGGATTTTGACAACTTTGTGGGTTTTGGTGCAAATTGAGTTATTTCGAATAGGTTGTGTATAATTAGCCTATATTGATGTATTCTCAATGATTTTGAACAACAAATGATACTGGAGTAAGAGGGTGCTTGGCTAAGCTTATAAGCTAGTCAAACTGGCTTAGAAATACTTTTTAGCTTATGTATGCGTTTGGTAAAATTAAAAGTATATATAAGTTAAGTGCTTATAAGCCAAAAGTCATAAGTTGGTATCCCCCAACTTATCAAATTTATGTTTATAAGCACTTTAGGTTCGACCAAATGTTTTCCTATTCTATCCCTAAAATTCTTCTTTTTAAAATAAAACTCTTCATATACCCAATTCTTTAGCTGCTTATTATTAATTTCAGCACTTTTATTCAAATACGTAGCTTCTTATTTTTTAAATCAGCTTCAACACTTACAAGTATTTTTCAGCACCTAATACTTATTAACTACTCTAACTCAGCTAAGCCAAACATGCTCTAAGTATTTACTATGCACCCTTTCAACTCTTGATAATGTTGCGGCTTTTCAATTCCTAAGAATTACTCTCTCCGCTCTAAAATAAGTGATGTTTGGCTTTTTTCTTGTGGTATAAAATAAGTAATTTTTTTTTTCAAGAATAAATTAATTATTTTTTTCCTACATAATATGTGTTAGGAGTGTTTATGTAAGATAATAAAGGTTAATATGATCAATTCTATTACTAATTAATATTAAAAGGTGAATTTCTTAATTTGTATAAAAATATCCATGAAATCACTTATTTTGTAACGGAAGGAGTACTTCATCTTACACAAGAAACAAGGAGACTAAAGTCCTTAAAAGTCTATTGCCATCGGAAGTTTTTTCATTCTCTTCCATATGGCGACGATTTCTGCGGAAGGTGATGGTTTGAACTTCTTCTAAAACATACTCATTTGGCTTATGATGCGATTTTTTTCTCTTTATTTATCCTTTATGTCGACAGAAGTCGTTAAAGCATCACCAACTCGTTACTTGTTGAAGTTTGAATCCTTTTCTTTACTCTCAACGAATGGTATAAACACATATGAATCGAGTGTGTTCGACTCCATGTAACGGTACTGCCCATCATTAGCTTCTCAAATTTGTTAAAATCATAATTTTTATATTTATTTTGAGTTTTTGGTATGAATAAAATCTTCACTAAGTACCTTGACATATGGTGTCAATATTCAGAGAGTTGGAACAAAAATTTGAAGGTGACGAGACACATGAGCGAAGTGCTTAATTAGTGCCCCCATTGGACTTTTAATTTTAAAGATTTCAAATAAAATATATGACCATTTTCAGCATATATACATCTATATATTCAGAATTTTGACCGAAGTTAACAGGGGTCAGAATTTTATTCTTGCATCTATACAGTATTCACTGTACGCTAAAATCAGCAAGAATAGAAATGCAACAATAATGACACCAAGATTATACGTGGAAACCCTTATGAATAAGGGAAAAACCACGGCCAAGAGGAGCAACTAATATCACTATAGCGAGGAATTTTACATTGTGTAGTACCGAGTAAAAATACTCCTAAGACATCTACACCCTCAAAAGAAGTAAACATTCTTTTGCTTATTTCATCTCAGTACAACATCTCACAATATATTTTTCTTCACAAACTATTTCCTTATAGTTTATGGAATACCTTACTCTCTCTTTTCTCTCTTTGTTGGTGTGTAGAAATGAGAGTTGAAGCTCTCCTTTTATAGCCAAAACCTCACCTACAATATTTGACGATTTCTACACTTTTTTTACAATTTCAACAAGGTTGGTTACCAACCAAACCAAGTCAAATAAAATTGGCTACCAATATTTGACAAACTCAACAAGGTTGGCTACCAACCAAACCAAGTCAACAATATTTGGCTACCAAATAATTTGAATGAGATGGATACAATATCAATCTCCCCCTCCAGTCTCATTCATCTAAAGGAGGTAGCAATGTCATCTAGTCTGAGTGCATGCCGACAAGTTCTTTGCATAGCTCGAACTTGTCTCTTGGTACCACCTTGGTCAATATATCTGCATGATTTTCACTAGTGTGAATCTTTTTGACCTGTAAAGATTCGTTCTCCACCTGCTCACGAATCCAATGATATCTCACATCTATATGATTTGTTCTTGCATGGTACATGGAGTTTTTGCTTAGGTCTATTGCACTATGACTGTCACAATAGACAACATACTCCATCTGTCACAATCCAAGTTCTTGAAGAAATCTCTTGAGCCATATCTTCGCTTTGCAAGCTTCAGTAGCCGCAATATACTCTGCTTTAGTTGTAGATAGTGCGACACACTTCTGCAACTTCGATTGCCATGATATAGCTCCCCTTGAAAAAGTAAACAAATATCCAGTAGTGGATTTTCTATTATCAAGGTCACCTGCCGTATCTGAATCTGTACAGCCCTTCAAAATTGGATTTGATCCTCCAAAACATAAGCATTCATGTGAGCTTCCTCTTAGATACCTGAGTATCCACTTTACAGCTTCCCAATACTCTTTTCCTAGATTTTCGAGAAATCTGCTCATAACATCGACTGCATGAGCAATATCTGGTCGAGTGCATTGCATACATCAAACTTCCGACGACAGAGGAATAAGGAATCTTATCCATTTTCTCTTTTTCCTCCGATGCTGTAGGACACATCTTCTTGCTTAACTTTAGATGACCAGGAAGGGGTGTGCGAACCAGCTTGGCACTTTTCATATTGAAGTGCTCCAGTACGCGTTCTATGTACTTCTTTTGTGACAAGTAAAGTTTCATTTCATTTCTCGAATGAGTAATTCTCATGCACAAAATCTGCTTAGCATGACCCAAGTCTTTCATGGCAAAAGACTTATTCAATTGTTTCTTTAACTCGTCAATCTTGGAAGCATTTCTACCCACAATCAACTGTGATGACCCGACCCGTCATCATGTAAGTTATCACCCCGTTATCCCTGTTATATGCTTGTTAATGTTACAATACGCATATTTGATGAGATTGAGTCAATCCGGATCGAGTTTGGTTGGAAATGAGACAAATAGTCTCTTAGAAGAAGGATTAGTTGGGAAAAGTCAGCTGAATGTTGACTTGTGAGTTAGAGAGCTCGGAATCGAATTTTGATGATTTGTTCAGCTCCGGGAGGTCATTTATGAGCTAGGAGAGCGATCGTAAGTGAATTTGGAGGTCCGGTGTAGTTTTAGGCTTGAATCGGCTAAAATTGAATTTTGGCGATATCCGATCGGTAGGTGAGATTTTGATCTAAGAGTTGGAATGGAATTCCGACAGTTGCAGTAGCTCCGTTAGGTGATTTTGGATGTGCGTGCAAAATTTTAGGTCATTCGGAGGTCGTTTGGTCGGGGTTTTGATCGAATATTGGTTGCGAAAGTTTAAATAAAAACTTAGGCTTGAATTTGCTTGGATTCGATGTTTTCCGTGTTTAAGGGCATGTTTTTAGGATTGGAACAAGTTTGTATCATGTTATGGAGTATGTTGGTGGTTTTCGTTGGGGGTCCCGGGGGCCTCGGGAGGAATTCGGGGGTCCAACAGACCATTTTTAGCCTAAGTGAGCAGCTGATTGCTGCACTAAATTGCAGCAGACATTCATTCTTCGCGTTCGCGAAGTGTATCGGAGGGTCGAGGAATTTTGTTCTTCACATTCGCGAGGCAAAGAACGCGAACACGTAGGGTAAGGACTGGGATGCATCGTGAAGACAGGTCCGCGTTCGCGTAGGTCTGGGGTGGTTGGTCATCGCGAACGCGGCTGAAGACACGCGTTCGCGTAGAGGAAGATCAAGTGCTGTTGCGTTTGTTCATCGCGAACGCATGAGTAGCGTCGCGTTCGCGTAGGGTAAAGTTGTCTGGCAGCAAATTAAATTCCAGAACAGTCCAGTCACGGGGCTCATTCACAAAAACACCATTGTTGAGTCTTAGATAGAGAAACTCACGGGAAATTGCTGGGAATTCATCGGGTATTCATCGGAGTTAAGTTTATGGTTCTATTATGTGTTTTTATATTAGAATCCTCCCATATTTCACTAAAATTGGATGAATTAATGGTGGAATTTAGCCCTAAGTCAGGGTTATGGTAAAATATCGATTTGAATGGCAAACGGAGTCCGATTTTGGAAAACTTTATATGTATGGACTCATTTTGAGATAAGGGTTCCGAAAATATAACTTTGTAATTTTTCGAGAAGCGTACCAAAAGTTGGATTTTGACAACTTTGTGGGTTTTGGTGCAAATTGATTTATTTCGAATGGGTTGTGTATAATTAGCCTATATTGATGTATTCTCAATGATTTTGAACAACAAATGATACTGGAGTAAGAGGGTGTTTGGCTAAGCTTATAAGCTAGTCAAACTGGCTTAGAAATATTTTTTAGCTTATGTATGCGTTTGGTAAAATTAAAAGTATATATAAGTTAAGTGCTTATAAGCCAAAAGTCTTAAGTTGGTCTCCCCCAACTTATCAAATTTATGTTTATAAGCACTTTAGGTTCGACCAAATGTTTTCCTATTCTATCCCTAAAATTCTTCTTTTTAAAATTAAACTCTTCATATACCCAATTCTTTAGCTGCTTATTATTAATTTCAGCACTTTTATTCAAATACGTAGCTTCTTATTTTTTAAATCGCTGCGGGCTACGCGCCGCCGCATTATAAACATATGTATGCTTATATATATACATTGGATCGGCTGTACGCCGTGGCTGTACGAGTGAGGACTAGGTCAGTGTGGGACCTTGGGGAGATAGATGCGGACTAGAGAAGGGTGTATTCACTATAGAGATGACATACTTATGAGGTTACCCTTATAACTGTTTAGTGATAGTACATGTGTTCTTATTTTCAGTTATTGTTTATTATTATTAATCACTGAGTTGAAATATACTCACCCACTCCCCTACACTTTTTGTGCAGATTCACAGGTGCCAGAGAGCAGTTGAGCTGTCGCAGCTGCTTATTCATTTCTATCCAGCGGAGAATACGAGGTAGCTGCCGACGTCCGCAGAACTTGTTTTCTCCTTCTTTATCATTTTGTTGTCTTTATTTTGCCTAGACTTGTTTCTATATGATGTTTATCTGTAGAGGCTCAGACTTGTGACACCATGATTTAGTTGGGACCGTATTTTGTATGCTTCTACTCCCACGTTTATCATTTTGATATGAAAGCATGCTATTTAAGTTTAATTGATCATCTGTAATTAATAATTGGCTGGTTTAATGGATAATATGGTCGGGCTTGCCTAGCATTGTGTTGGGCGCTATCACGACCGGGGTTTGGGTCGTGACATCAACATATCATCCACATATAGCAAGAGGATGATAAAGTCATCATCAGAAAATCTTTGTACAAACACACAGTTATAATTCTCCCAAAAATATTCCTTGTGAAACATCTTTTGGTGGATGCATGCACACAGCTTTACTCCTTGCTGTCATTAGTTTTTGTCATGCTTGGTTGATGTAACTTTTTAAGCTGCATCAATGGTCAAATATTGTACTACTATATATCTAAGAAGGGCTGTCTAAGATTCTAATATGTATGTGGTTCGACTATTTGAAAAATCTGGGCATTTAAGTGTACGCTTTAAGATGATGGTTGGAATAGCTTTGAATCATATAAACCCCTTTGGAAACTCTTATGTGATTAATGAAATATATATATATATTATCTAACACCTACGTCCCATTTCATTGACTTTGATTCCATGAGACTAGCTTATAGGTCTCTTATCCTCACTAGTCTTACTTGTTGATCTCTCTCAAAGTATTTTAGGCAAATCGATATTGGATAATCTTTGACAATATTATCATCAGTAACATCGTTCAAGTATTTATACGATCAGATCATATAATATGGTGATCCATTTTCGTGGTGATAATTCCCAAGTTTAACTTAGAGACTGAAGCTTAAAAATCTCCAAGATATTAATTAAGTTTCTTGATATGACCAACTTGAGATTAATGGAGAAGCATTAAATGAACATGAATGCATTCGTATAATTTCATTAGATCTTGCTAATCTATATATATTTATAAAGGAGGGAATAGACATGATGACTTGGCACTTTTCTTGGGCCAAAGATTCTATTTATCTTTTTCCTCTTTTTTTTTTGCATTTTCCTCTTATTTTTATTTAAGTAAATTAGTTCAATAATAGCTTACCAAAAGTCACCTCCTTAATAAAAATATGTAACTGCTCAAAAGAAGAAAAATGTAATTGTCTCTTTATAGTGCATTTAACTTTCACTATTATCTCTAATGTTAATGTTAATTACCGTCTATGGCTTTTCCTATTCCATGCGTTAACATCTTTCTATGTAAATTTAGTCCTTATTGAACAATGCAAGTATATTATTATGAACATAATTCGCCAAAGAAATTCCTCCACAGTTATCTCCTCTAATTAGTTGAAATGCGATTATAAGTCTGCCATCATGAAACGACCTCCGGAGGAAAAGAAGACAAACCAGCAAAACAGGTTTTCCATGCTTAAGAAACAAATGGGTGATTACAGTTCAAATATAGAAAGGGTTCTGCAAATGAAAAAATATTTTGAATGGCAAGGCTTAAAGAAATAAAGCGACAACCAAGTAGACAACTTGCCAACAGACTCTGTCATAGACATACAAAATATGACAACTGTTGTGTGTTGAGAGACCGCTAGTTATGTTTAACGAGAAAGGTCTAACTCTCATAACTATTTAAATTCCCTTCTAGTGAGTGAGGTAAATTCATAACACACAGCACTCAGATTGCACTTTTTCCAAAAATTACATTCTCAATCTTTTTCCATTTTCATTCATAATAATTGAAGATTTGTTTCTTTATTCTTTTGGTGTTAACAGATAGATAAAACAAAAAGAAGAAATCAAAACCAATTAATAAGGAGGAGAAAAAATGAATGACCCCAGATATCATAAAAATGAAGATGTCGATGAGAAAAAGAGAATGACGGAGCCCAAGCACCGTACAACTTAAATTGCATTGTTACGTTTGCTCCTAGAAATTCAATCATTCAATCAGTCATTTGGAAGGTAACTAGAAAGATGTCATTGACAATTTCTAGAGCGGTGTAAGTTAACATATAATGCGCTAATCTCAGAAAATAGATTATTTTAGCTGTATATAACTTTAAATTCGGTAAAGAAGCTTTCTACTTGATCACTAAATCCAATATCTGGTTTAGACCGATGAAATCAGTTACTGAAAAAGATTTTGTACTTTTCTTTTTAGAAATGGTAAGTTCGTGAATATTTTCTGGGTACAAATTAAACAAGAATTTTTGAGCTATTGAGAAGAGCAACTATATGAACATTTTTGCTGCAGTTGTTGGAAAACAGGTGGTATATAAAATAAAATGGTTAAAAATATTGCTTGTGTTACATATGATTGATAACCTACCTCACATATTTTAAAACCTAGGATTTTGAATGAGTACATGTTTCATCTTAGTATGAGGGAAAAGAAAAAGAAAATTGTAATTTAGATGGTAACTACTTTTTATTGCTAGGATATAACGAAATTAGTTATGCTTCCTTTCCTTAAAAGTCTATTCTGTTAGCAATTTCTTTGTAAATTTTGAATGTTCTGTTCTGAGAATAGTATATATGTTCTTATTTTAAGTCTTTAACCGTTTTTTCTTAAAAACCTATTGTAAAGTATAAATGGTGATTTTTTATGGTGTTACTATCTTAAATTAACTGTTTTATTCCTTAAATGGTGTTATTATCTCAAAGTTAAAAGTTGCATTTATACATGAACTAAATGTAATCTTATAAAAGCATGCTTAGATGATAGAATAATCCTTTAACATTAAAAATCATTAAGGTGTTGCCAATTTTAGAGGTGTTTTTTTTCTTTTTCCTCTCAAACATTACATATTCTTAACTGACAATAAAATTATTCTAAACCAAAAAAAGATGAGCTTTGCGTAGTTCCAACTTAGTTTTAGTTTTTATTACTCTTTGAACTGTTCGGTTAGATAAAATTTACGTTATATTGGTAATATATAGTACTATACATCACATATAAGTATTCAGAATAAATAAACCAAGATTATGAACTAACCGAAATGCAAGTCATTTACAATTTATTTACTAATTTTTTGTAAACATAATGATGTTTCTAAGACCGCGCGGAGCGCGGATAAATCTACTAGTTTATATATAGTTGTTATCTAGAGGCTTTCATGAACTTTGTATCTGTGAAACTATGTTAGTATTTGTTTGAATACCTTATATTATGAGACCCTACTTACACTTTGATCAGATCTACATCTAAAAGCTCCATTTTTGACGCCCAATAACGCCCCCACAAGATCAATCCCTATTATTGCGAAAAACTCATATTCAACGCCAAATTTGACTTGAATGTTTGATGTCAACCAGTTAGTCATGGCATCTCTCATTCTCCACATTATTTGTCTGACTGGTTTTGATAGTTGTTTTTTCTGCTCTTCCTCATACTGTTTAACATGCCCAACTAGAATTAATTACTCTAATTGTTTTAAAATTAATTACGTCCTATGGGAGCGTGGCACTATCATTCAACCAAGAAAGAGTACAAAAATATGCAGGGGACCTATGTCGTTACCTTGCATGTAACGATCCGGCCGGTCGTTTTTAAAATTTACGCCCCGATCTCCAATTTAACTGTTCCCCTAAGTTCATTTCTGCTATCGTAGTTTGCCGGGAGGTTCGGTTCTAGAATTTGGAGCGTTTTGGGACACTTAGTCCCTAAATGAGAGCTTTAAACTTGAAAAATGGCCCGTATTCGGAACATTGTTAAGACGACCTCGGAACGAAAATCCGATGGTTCCATTAGCTCCGTTAGGTGCGTTCGGAATGTATTTTGGAGGTCTGTAGCTCAATTAGGCTTGAAATGCCGGAGTTTGAAATTTTTGGAAATCCGATCGATAGGTGAGATTTTGATCCGGGCGTCGGAATAGAATTTCGACAGTTGCAGTAGCTTCGTTAGGTGATTTTTTATATGTCCGCAAATTTTTAGGTCATTCGGACATCGTTTGGTCGGGTTTTTAATAGCATGTAGGTTTCAGGAGTTTTGGGTGAAACTTAGGCTTGACTTCGCTTTGATTTGGTATTTTTCGTGTTTAATGATATGTTTTTATGATTGCAACGAGTTCGTATGGTAATTTAGAGTAGAATTGCATTTTTGGTTGAGGTCCCGGGGGCCTCGGGATGAGTTCGGGTGATTAAACGGCAAGAAAATTGGAAGTTGCAGCAGACTTGTGTCTGCCTTCTGTTGTTTTCGCTTCTGCGGAACTTGGACCGCCGAAGCGACCAGGGACGCGCATGTGCGAGATTTTGGGAGGTCAGCTGAGTCCGCAGAAGCAGACCATGGATCGCTGAAGCGATCCCGCAGAAGCGGAAAGGCTTCTGCAGGAGCGAGAGTGGGCTGTTTGGGGTCTTCCGTAGAAGCAGACTTTTGTCCGCATACGCGAAGTCGCAGAAGCGACTGGGCGTCCGCAGAAGCGGAATTCGAGTATAAGCAAAGGGTCGCAGAAGCGACCATATGTCCGCAGAAGCGGAACCGCTGAAGCGGCAGTGAGGTCGCAGAAGCGGAAACCCTTGAAGGGTTTAAAAATGAGTAACTCGAAATTTCAGAACACTTAAACACATTGGAGGCTTCGAACTAGGTGAGGGTTTTAGCGATTTTGAGGAGGAAATCAAGGGGAATCATAAGGTAATCACTCCTAGACTAATTGTATGTTAATATATTGTTAAACCACAGATTTAACCTCTGAAAATAAATGATTGGAGATGGATTAATGGATGTTTTCACCCTAGGCCTAAATTATGGAAAATCATCGATTTGAATGGGCAAATGGAGTCCGATTTTGGTAAACTTTATATGCATGGACTTGTATTGAGATAAGGAACGCGAAAATATAACTTTCATAATTTTTTGAGAAGCGTACCAAAAGTCAGGATTTGGCAACTTGTGGTTTTTGGTGTATTTCGAATTATTTTGATTGGGTAATGCCCAATTGGCCTATTTTGATGTATTTCTATTGATTTTGATCAGATACTACACCTGTGGAGGCCGATACTCATTGCAAGAGAGTTGTCTCTTAGCGGTTTCGTACCGTTGTCGAGGTAAGTGGCTTGTCTAACCTCGTGTGGGGAAACCTTCACACCTAAGATATTATGTGTTAATTTAAATGCCTTGTACGTGAGGTGACGGGCGTGTACATGCGCAGATTGTTAGAACTCACCTTACTTGGAATTGTCCAATTCGTGATATTTCTGTTCTTAGCTGATAAAATCGTGATATTTACCTGATATTCGTTAGAAAAGCATGGTTAGATAGGATTTATCTGTCTAGGTGCCAAATTGTCTTACTTGAAAGGTACATCAGGTCAGGCTCTTGTCGTGTGACATTTTTGGCACCAAATCTAAACTTCTACTTTCTATTCTCTCACATATGGTGAGGACACGTGCTACTCGCGAGGATTAAGCACACGCGCCCCCTGCTGCTGCCGCCAGAGGCTGGGGTCGTGGTAGAAGACGAGGACGCGCCCGTGGTGCAGCCACAGCACCCGCGCGCGCTGCCGCTGAGGTACCACCAGTGGATCAGGTTGGAGCGCAGGCACCTGGTACACCGACTACAGCTGCTACTACTCCAGCACTCCAGGAGACCCTGGCCCAGTTCATGAGCATGTATACTACTTTAGCTCAGGCAGGGTTACTTCCTCTCACTGCAGCTACATCTCAGGCCGGGGGAGGGGCCCAGACTCCCGCAGCCGCTACACCTGAGCAGCGAGTGCCCGTGGGGCAGGTTCCAGAGATTATTACTATGCCTCCCGCTGTCCCAGTACAGCCCGGAGGTGGGCCAGCTACCTCCGAGGATGAGCAGCGTAGATTAGAGAGGTTCAAGAAATATGATCCTCCAGTGTTCAATGGTTTGGCTACAGATGACGCATTGGGTTTTCTGGAGGAGTGTCATCATATCCTTCGTACCATAGGGATAGTGGAGACCAGCGGGGTTTCCTTCACTACTTTTCAGCTTCGTGGGACCGCTTATGATTGGTGGCGCACGTATGAGTTGGATAGTCCAGATGAGTCTGCTTCATTGACCTAGACGCAATTTTCTGATATGTTTTTGAGGGAGTTTGTTACCCAGAGCCTTAGGGATTCTTGGCAATCCGAGTTTGAGCGGTTGCGACAGGGCTCCATGACAGTATCAGAGTATGCTATTAGTTTCACCCGTCTAGCCAGGCATGCACCGACTTTGGTAGCCACGGTCCGGGAGAGCGTGCGTAGATTTATTGAAGGCTTTATTCCACCGATCCGGTCCAGCATGGCCAGGGAATTGGAGACAGATATACTGTTTCAGAAGGCGGTGAGCATTGCTAGGAGGATCGAGAGTATGCTCCCTAGAGAGCGGGGAGAGAGGGAGGCCAAGAGTTCTCGTGAGTCGGGCCATTTCTCTGGTGCCCGCACTTCAGCAGCCGGTTATTTTGGCATGGGTTATTCCGGTCGTCCAGTTCATTCAGCATTGCCAGCACCCAGTAATACTCCAGCTCTTCCAGCATCTCAGGAGCCTTATTACGTTCCCCTAGTTTCCAGTGCGCCTCATGCGTGGGGTACCTCCAGGGGTCAGACTAGCGGGGGCGAGGTTGGTCAGTCACAGCCACCGCATCCTCCTAGAGCTTGTTTTGAGTGCGGGGACCCTCGCCATCTAGTTAGGGAGTGCCCCAAACGTAGGAGAGGAGCACCTCCACGGACTTCGCAGCCTCAGCGTGGTTCGCAAGGCCAGCAGGCCATCATTCCAGCCCCAGCTGCAACTCCACCTGCCCAGCTAGCCAAGGGCCGGGATCAAGGTGCCAGAAGCTGCCCTTGAGAGAGGGGTCAGGCCAAATATATGCTATTCCTGATCGTGCTACAGCAGTTGCATCTGATTCTGTTATCACATGTATTATTTTGGTTAGTCACAGAGAGGCATCGGTTCTATTCGACCCTGGTTCCACTTTTTCATATGTGTCCTCTTATTGTGCTTAACATCTGGGTGTGCCTCGGGATTCTTTGAGTGCCCCCATTTATGTTTCCACTCCGGTGGGAGATTCTTTGGCGGTGGACTGTGTGTATCGGTCGTGTTTGGTTACTATTTGTGTTTTGAGACCAGAGCGGATCTATTGTTGCTCTGGATGGTCGATTTTGATATTATTCTGGGAATGGACTTGTTGTAACCCCATTATGCTATTCTTGATTGTCACGCCAAGACCGTGACGCTGGCTATGCCATACATTCCACGTATTGAGTGGAGTGGTACTCTAGATCACACCCCCGGTCGTGTTATTTCCTTTCTCAAAGCTCATCGTATGGTTGAGAAGGGGTGTGTTGCTTATCTAGGTTTTGTGCTGGATGTCAATATTGACACTCCTTCTATTGATTCTGTTCCAGTGGTACGTGATTTCGCTGATGTATTTCCAGCTGATCTCCCGGGCATGCCGCCCGACAGAGATATTGATTTTGGTATTAACTTATTGCCGGGCACTCAGCCCATTTCTATTCCACCGTACCGTATGGCTCCTCCTGAGTTGAATGATTTGAAGGATCAGTTACAAGAGTTATTGGGTAAGGGTTTCATTCGACCCAGTGTTTCGCCTTGGGGTGCTCCTGTGTTGTTTGTGAATAAAAAGGACTGTTCTATACGTATGTGTATTGACTATCCTCAGTTAAACAATGTTACAGTGAAGAACCGGTATCCTTTGCCACATATTGATGATTTATTTAACCAGCTACAGGGCGCACAGGTGTTTTCTAAGATTGATTTGCGCTCTGGTTATCATCAGCTGAAGATTCGGGAGCCAGATATCTCAAAGACTGCATTCAGGACTCGGTATGGTCACTACGAGTTCCTCGTCATGTCTTTCGGACTGACTAACGCCCCAGCAGCTTTTATGCATTTGATGCACAGTATGTTCAGGCCATATCTGGACTCGTTCGTGATTGTTTTTATTGATGACATTCTAGTATATTCCCGGAGTCGGGAAGAGCACGAGTAGCATCTGAGGATAGTGTTTCAGACTCCGAGGGAGAACCAGTTATATGCCAAGTTCTCTAAATGTGAATTCTGACTGAGTTCAGTGGCATTTCTAGGCCATGTGGTGTCGAGCGATGGTATTCGAGTGGATCCGAGGAAGGTGGAGGTCGTGCAGAGTTGGCCCAGACCCTCCTCAGCTACTGAGAGTCACAGTTTCCTTGGCTTGGTGGGTTATTACCGTCGCTTCATAGAGGGGTTCTCTTCGATCGCAGCACCTATGACCGGATTGACCCAAAAGGGTGCCCCTTTTCAGTGGACAGAGGAGTGTGAGGCGAGCTTCCAAAAGCTCAAGACAGCTTTAACGTCGACCCCTATCTTGATATTGCCTACAGGTTCGGGGTCCTACACAATATATTGTGATGTCTCACTAGTTGGACTCGGTGCAGTATTGATGCAGGACGGTAGGGTGATTGCCTACGCGTCCAGACAGCTGAAGGTACGTGAGAAGACATATCATGTTCATGATCTGGAGCTAGTCGCCATTGTTCACGCCTTGAAGATTTGGCGTCATTACTTATATGGGGTTCCTTGTGAGATCTACACTGATCACCGGAGCTTGCAACACTTGCTTAAGTAGAAGGACCTGAACATGCGTTAGAGGAGATGGTTGGAGCCGTTGAAGGACTATGATATTACTATTCTCTATCATCCGGGTAAGGCCAATGTAGTTGCCGATGCCTTGAGTCGCCGGGCGGAGAGTTTGGGGAGTTTGGCATATCTACCAGCTTCGGAGAGGCCTATGGCGATGGATGTTCAGGCTTTAGCCAGGCAGTTTGTTAGACTGGATCTTTCGGAACCCAACCGGGTTCTGGCTTGTGTGGTTTCTCGGTCTTCTCTATTTGACCGTATCAGGGAGTGTCAGTTCGATGACCCTCATTTGCTTTTCCTCCAAGATAGAGTTCGGCGTGGTGATGCTCGAGATGTTACCATTGGGGAGGATTTAATTCTGAGGATGCAGGGGCGTATTTGTGTGCCCAATGTGGATGATCTTCAAGAGCTGATTCTAACAGAGGCCCATAGCTCGCGGTATTCCATCCATCCAGGTGCCGCGTAGATGTATCAGGACTTGAGACAGCATTACTGGTGGAGGCGGATGAAGAGGGATATAGTTGATTATATTTCTAGGTGCCTCAACTGCCAGCAGGTAAAGTATGATCATCAGTGCCTGGGTGGGTTAATGCAGCACATTGAGATTCCAGAGTGGAAGTGGGAGCGCATCACCATGGGCTTTGTATCTGGGCTTCCTCGGACTGTTAGGAAGTTTGATTCCATTTGGGTCATTGTGGATCGGCTGACCAAGTCCACCCATTTCATACCGGTGAGCACTACTTATTCATCGGAGCGACTGGCGGGAATCTACATCAGGGAGATAGTTCGGCTGCATGGTATCCCAGTTTATATCATTTTAGATAGAGGCACTCAGTTCACTTCACGGTTCTGGAGAGCCGTACAGCAGGAGTTAGGCACTCGGGTGGAGTTGAGCACAGTGTTTCACCCCCAGACTGATGGCCAGTCTGAGCGTACTATTCAGACTTTGGAGGATATGCTCCGTGCGTGCGTGATTGAGTTTGGAGGTTCATGGGATCATTTATTGCCACTGGCGGAGTTTGCTTATAACAACAACTACCAGTCCAGTATTCAGATGGCATTGTATGAGGCTCTATATGGTAGGAGGTGCAGGTCTCCCGTGGGTTGGTTCGAGCCGGGCGAGGCCAGACTGCTAGGTACTGATATGGTTCAGGATGCAATGGACAAGGTCAAGGTGATTCAGGACAGACTTCGTGCAGCCCAGTCTAGACAGAAGAGTTACACGGACAAAAAGGTCTGCGATGTGGCTTTTATGGTTGGCGAGTGGGTTCTGCTTCGGGTCTCGCCCATGAAGGGCATTATGAGGTTTGGGAAGAAGAGGAAGCTGAGTCCTAGATTCATTGATCCTTTTGAGATTTTGAGGCGTGTTGGGGAGGTTGTTTATAAGTTGGCCTTACCTCCCAGCCTAGCCGAAGTCCATCCCGTATTTCATGTCTCTATGCTCCGGAGATACCATGGTGACCCGTCGCACGTGTTGGATTTCACTTTTGTTCAGCAAGACGAGGATCTGTCTTATGTTGAGGAGCCAGTGGCCATTCTGGACAGGCAAATCGGGAAGCTAAGGTCAAAGAACATCGATTTAGTAAAGGTCCAGTGGCGGGGTCAGCCGGCCGAGGAGGTGACTTGGGAGACCGAGCAGGATATGCGCAACCAGTACCCTCATCTCTTCACCACTCCAGGTATGTTCTCTATGCTCGTTTGAGGACGAACGAATCTTTTAAGTGTGGGAAGATGTAACGACCCGGCCGGTCGTTTTTTAAATTTACACCCCGATCCACAATTTAACTTTTCCCCTAAGTTCATTTCTGCTATCGTAGTTTGCCGGGTGGTTCGGTTCTAGAATTTGGAGCGTTTTGGAACACTTAGTCCCTAAATTAGAGCTTTAAAGTTGAAAAATGGCCCGTATTCGGAACATTGTTAATAGGACCCCGGAACAGAAATTCGATGGTTCCACTAGCTCTGTTAGGTGATTTCGGGCTTGGGAGTGCGTTTAGAATGTATTTTGGAGGTCTGTAGCTCAATTAGGCTTGAAATGCCGGAGTTTGAAATTTTTGGAAATCCGATCAATAGGTGAGATTTTGATATGGGCATCAGAATGGAATTCTGACAGTTACAGTAGCTTCGTTAGGTGATTTTGGATATGTTCGCAATTTTCAGGTCATTCGGACATCGTTTGGTCGGGTTTTTGACAACATGTAGGTTTTGGGAGTTTTGGGTGAAACTTAGGCTTGAATTCGCTCTGATTTGGTGTTTTTCGTGTTTAATGATATGTTTTTATGATTGGAAAGAGTTCGTATGGTGATTTTGAGTAGAATTGCATTTTTGGTTGAGGTCTCAGGGGCCTCGGGATGAGTTCGGGTGATTAAACGACAAGAAAATTGGAAGTTGCAGCAGGCTGGTGTCTGCCTTCTGTTGTTTTCGCTTCTGCGGAACTTGGACCGCAGAAGCGAGTCCGCAGAAGCGACCAGGGACGCGCAGGTGCGAGATTTTGGGAGGCCAGCTGAGTCCGCAGAAGCGAACCATGGATCGCTGATGCGATCCCGCAGAAGCGGAAAGTCTTCCGCAGGAGCGAGAGTGGGCTGTTTAGGGTCTTCCGCAGAAGCGTACTTTTGTCCGCATAAGCGAAGTCGCAGAAGCGACTAGGCGTCCGCAGAAGTGGAATTCGAGTATAAGCAAAGGGTCGCAGAAGCAACCATATGTCCGCAGAAGCGGAACCGCTGAAGCGGCCGCAGGAGCGGAAACCCCTGAAGGGTTTAAATATTAGTAACTCGAAATTTCAGAACACTTAAACACATTGGAGGCTTCGAACTAGGGGAGGGTTTTAGCGATTTTGAGGAGGAAATCAAGGGGAATCATCAGGTAATCACTCCTAGACTAATTTTATGTTAATTATATTGTTAAACCACAGATTTAACCTCTGAAAATAGAGGATTGGAGGTGGATTAATGGAGGTTTTCACCCTAGGCCTAAATTATGGAAAATTATCGATTTGAATGGGCAAATGGAGTCCAATTTTGGTAAACTTTATGCATGGATCATATTGAGATAAGGAACCCGAAAGTATAACTTTTGTAATTTTTCGAGAAGCGTACCGAAAGTCATATTTTGGCAACTTGTGGTTTTTGGTGTATTTTGAATTATTTCGATTGGGTAATGCCCAATTGGCCTATTTTGATGTATTTCTATTGATTTTGATCAGATACTACACCTGTGGAGGCCGATACTCATGGTAAAAGAGATGTCTCTTAGCTGTTTCGTACCAGAGTCGAGGTAAGTGGCTTGTCTAACCTCGTGTCGGAGAAACTTCACCCCTAGGATATTTTGTGTTAATTTAAATGCCTTGTACGCGAGGTGACATGTGTGTACATGCGCAGATTGTTGGAATTCACCCTACTTGGAATTGTTCAATTCGTGATATTTCTGTTCTTAGCTGATAAAATTGTTATATTTACCTAATATTCGTTAGAAAAGCATGGTTAGATAGGATTTATCTGTCTAGGTGCCAAATTGTCTTACTTGAACTTCTTGATATTCGTTGATACTGGTTTTGGTATATTGTAGCTATGTATCCCATACTTCTCTGTGTTTTTCCTTCCTTTATTGTTTGTGTTGGTGGACTGCGGGTTCGATTCCCGGAGATCCAAGGGCTGCAGGTTCGATTCCCGGAGACCTGGAGTTGTAGCGTTTGTGGACTGCGGGTTCGCTTCCCGGAGGTCCAAGGGCTGCGGGTTCGACTCCCGGAGACCCGAAGTTTATTGATACATATTGAGTTACGGTTGCGGGTTTGATTCCAGAAGGACTTGAGATATTGAGGTACGGACTGCGGGTTCAATTCCCGGAGTTCCTAGGGCTGCGAGTTCGATTTCCGGAGACCCATAGATACTGATGTAGGGATTGCAGGTTAAATTTCCGAAGATCCTGAATTGTTGAAAGTATAGAGAAGGACTGTGGGTTCAATTCCCATAGGTCCTGGACTTGTTGATTTGAGTTTATGTTCTGTTGGTTACTTTGTTAGCTTAACTGTAGACGGTTGCAGTATTTACTTTATTGCTATTATTTCAGTCTTATTCTTATTTGAACTGCCCGATATCATTATTATCATTATGTTATTACCTCTCAATAGGGCCCTGACCTTCTTCGTCACTACTCCATCGAGGTTAGGCTTGGCACTTACTGAGTACCACCGTGGTGTACTCATGCTACTCTTCTGCACACTTTTGTTGTGCAGATCCAGGTACATCAGGTCAGGCTCATCTCAGGTGATTTAGCAGTATTTCCGGAGGCTTGAGGTATGATCTGCTACGCCCGCGGATCCGGGGGGTCTCCTTCTATTCTCATTAGTGATAGCAGTTACTTTTCCTTACTCTCGGTGTCTAGACATTCTTGATATATAGAGCCATAGTTGTACTCTTCTTTTAGTCTGTGTCGCCCGTGGGATTCTGGGTCTTGGTAGTATGCTACTTTGTTTGTTTTGGCGAAGTGTATGTGCCAAGCGGCACTTATTACATTTCTTTTATATCATTCCGCTATTATTTTATCTCTTGTTTCATGAAATTTGTACATTCCGCATCGTGTTAGGCTGACCTAGTTGCGATGACTGGGTGTCGCCATGACAGGTTCACGATTGGTGAACTAGGATCGTGACATTGCACAACATGAAGGCAACAACCTTACCCCTATTTACTAACAATTTACTGCCCTTATACATTACATACAACAAAAATAGTCTATGCAGTTTGGCATATACACAATTACATATTCACCATTGCATATACAACAACCTACCAACCAACCAATAAAACTCTTTACTTTAATTTAGTTTGTATGTTGCAAATTAAATGTTATCAGTTGAATCTATTACATCAAATATGAAATGCTATCACTTATTGCATTTTTTCATCGCATTAAAAACTAAAATTATCCTTTATTGAACAAATTAATCATCTTTTAGTTCTTCTTTGCAAATTGATCAAAGAAAACCAAGTCTTTGACCTATCCAGTTTCCAGATATTATGTTCTAGATTATTGATTATAAGACCTGTGAGTATCTTGGTCGGAATGTGTTCACTACTAGATATTTGGTGATTTCTGTCCAAGGCTTTCCGACGGAAATCGGTCAAAAAAATGCTTTTATACAAATTAAAATATAAATTTATAATATTTGTGTGTGTAAATAATAAAGAAGTTATATATATATATATATATATATATATATATATATATATATATATATATATATATATATATAGAAAATCACTACTAAAAACCAGCTGTTTACCGGCACAATAGTACTGACAAACTTTTTCCCGTAGCTATTCCGAAGGACTTTCTGACGGAGTCGCTCGGTACTTTTGAACTTTTTAATTTTTAATTTTTTTTAAAAAAACCGACGGACAACTCTCGGTAATGTTACGACCCTAAATACCCCGGGCGTGATGACTCATATCACATTACTAAGCAAGCCAACCAAATATTTACCAAAATGAAATGTTTTACAAAATTATTTTTCTGGGGTGAATTGTTGTGCTCAACTCCACCCTAGTACCCAACTCATGCTGTACGATCCTCTAGAACCATGATGTGAACTGAGTGCCTCTATCTGAAATGATGAAAACTGGAATACCATGCTGACGAATGATCGGGTCCAACCCTGCACCACTATAGAGTGGTTAGAGTGGTCGATGTAACTTTTACATGAAAAGGTCGGGATCGGATCCACATGGAGTCTAGATTTGGGAATTTATTCCTGTCTTAACTAGTAATGCGTGATTCTCTGAATTACGCTTCCAATAATTGCTCATTTTTTACTTCTAATATTATACTACTGAGATACTAAATTAAACTAACAATGATTGCTTGAAAGGTTTTCTAATAGGTAATGAGGCATTAGGGAAGTGACTTTCCCCTAGGTGAATACTTGACGGGTTCTAAGGTCTAAGGCAAAGTTATTATTTTTTGGATCGTGATATAGCCAATGCATGACACTACTCACTCTACACCTCTCGGTAGCTTGAGTGACTTTTCCCTAATTGACTTTCTCAAGACCAATTGGATGTCAAAATTATGCAAGCAATGTAGGCTCAAGTCGGGTATTACTATCTCTAAATTTAACCTTTTAATTGGGGGCTATCAGTCTCTTGAGTACGCCCCAATTCCTTGTTGGGCTGATTACCCAGACGCAAGCTCTCTTTCTCAAGAAGATCCCAAGTCAAATAAGCACAAATTAGTGTTTGCAAAAACTAATCCAACATAGAAAATACAAATCAGTCTAAATATCAACAACCCATAAATATCTAAGCCTTAAAATACAAGACCTGTCAAATACCCACACTAAGGTTGAGCCACAACCCTAGTTAATGGATCTAGCTACTCATAATAATGGAAGAAAATAGATGAAGAAATAACCCAATGATATATTTACAAGCTAATAATTAAAGATTCAATGATAAACCAAATATGAAATTACTCAAAATAGGCTAAAACCGCTATTCACGTGTTCAACTAAAATTTGGATACCTTAAAATCTGAAAAAGAACTATTTACAGAAGGCCAATTTTCTTGATAAAAATACCCCTGCGGAGGTACTGTGGACCGCAAAAAATGCACCACGGCCGCGATGACACTTTTAGCTTGAATTTTGAGTCTCTAAAGTTGGCCACCACGGAGCGCGGAAAATGCACCGCGACCGTGATAGTTACACTGCAGTCCCCACAAAATGGATTGCGGTCGCAGTGGTTTCCAATCTTCCAAACTCCAAACTCTATGAATCTCCTCTCTTCGGACCGCAATAAATAGATTGCAAATGCTTACAGGCTACTATGGTCCACACAAAATGAATTGTGGCTGCACTGCATTAGCTTCCAAAATTTGCACCTCTCTGAATCTCCTCAGCGTGGACCGCACTAAATAGATTGCGACCGCGGTGGATCTTCTGCAGTTGCAGTGGATTTTGTGCTACAGTAGTGCCTTAACTTGTTCTTGGTACTTGTGCAGGTTTCACTCCTTTTTGAGCTGGTTTTGACTACTTGTCACTTTCTTGACCAAACCCTGTAAACAAGTATAACATGTAAGCCTTTGGGATTATTTGTAAACATTTGTAATCAAAACTCAAGTATAAATGAGTGTAAAATGAATTAGAATCCCTAGTTATCAACTCCCCCAAACTTAAGCTTTTGCTTGTCCTCAAGTAAACAAAATAAGTCCCACCTCCTTAAGAATACAACCAAGAAAATTTAGCTGTCCTAAAGTGACCTCATCTAGCATCAATTAGGACTAACAATTATCCCCAATTCAAAAGAATCGTTCACAACATTCAACCTTTTAAATACCATGGTTTTAGTGTGAAACAAAAGCATCAAGGATTGACTCAACATATCAAGGAAACTCTTTCTACTACTTTGGTCATTGTGGAACCCAAACGCATACTCCGGAACACTCCATAAGCAAACATCACTTTTAGGTTATAGCACTCATAGAAGATTGTGGAAAACACACTCATCTCTCTCAATGATAGGCCACAAGTTCGGCTCTAATTATCATATGCTTGTCCCTTATGTGAGTCACCACAAATGTAAGCTTCATTTAACTCAAGATCATATAGGGATTTTATGGAGATACATTGAAGACTTTTGGCTCAGGGTAGGAAATATTTGGTCTAAGTAGGTTCCATCTTTTCTTAAGCACTTCATTTGCTTTATTTTAGCACATGTTCTCTTTACTTTTTAAGTTATTTACTTCTTTCTTAGGGGTTAGAGAAACACACTGTCACTCTTTCTTATTCATTTCAAACTTTTTTCTCCTTTCTAAGTTTTCCACACCTTTCATCACTTACTTTTATTGAATCCTTTCATTTCTTCTAAATTTTTCATTCATTTTGATTTTTTGATTTTTTTTCTTTTTTTCTTTTTGCCTTTCCTTTTCTTTGCTTTTGTACCTTTTACCACTTTGTTGCATTCCTTGTCTCTCCCCCAAACTTATACTTTTATTGGGTGCTAAGAGAGGGTCTTTTTAGAACATGTAAAGGCTTGTATCATAGTTTTTGAAGGAGAAAAAGATATGGATCAAAGGGGTTGACTAGGGACATTATCATTGGTAGGCTATAGATGTTTTTTCAAGATATCATTCGGATCAAGGAGAGCCTATAATCACTTCTCAAGTCAAACTACATTTTGGATTTCGCTTAGAAAAACATTCAGGATAAATTCTAGACTCAATGGCACACAACTTGGACTTGCAATTCAAATTCTTACCACACAAGCTATAGGATTGCTAAAGAGAAGAGTCGAGGGACCACAACGGCCTTACCTAAGATTTGAGCAACACACATGGTCCCAAAAAACCACTTGATGATTGTCGTCCAACACAAGAGTCCCAAGGTCACATCTATCACCATCCTATACACACCAATTTGTTTCTGACCATAGGATCAAAGGCAAATATGTTAGGCCCAAGTAAAGTTTTGTCTAAGGCATTATTACTCACTAGCTACTATTTACATACAAAAAAATAGACTCAAACCCTTAAAAAAGTTGTCATGCCATCCATTATTGGGAAGAGCCACCTGGTTCACACAAATTCCACCTTTGGAAAGAACCATGGCATTAAGAAAACCAAAGGCTTATTGCACGCAAACTCAAAATAAGAAGCTACGAAAATAAAGTAAGAAGATATGAAAGAATTTGAGGAAGTAAAATGAATATGTACAATATGGGGTTTAGAGGAATATACAATAGAGGGAATGAATATATACATCAAAAAGTAACTTTATATACATGCAAAAGTTGCAAAGTACTAAAAGTGAAATAAACTGATAAAATTATGTACATACCAAAAGTAAAAATCAAAACATAATAAAAAGAAAATAGTATCATATTTACAACCCAATATCATCAGAGTACGGCTACCCCGTCAAATGAAAACTAGTATTGTCCTCTATGCTAACTAACCAAAAATAGCTCAAACAAAAATATAGAGAGTAAAGAAAACTCTATGTTGGTCCTGGGTCTGGATGGGATCATGAGCCTAGGTCCTCTGACTACTCGAGAACCTGTGATTGGATCCTTATAACATGTGCTTGCACTAGGACCTGAGGCTGCTCTGAGACTTGGGGCTAGCTGGAAGAACCTCCATGTGGGTCCTCCAACTCAATAATTACATCATTAGCTCGGAGGATCACTCTCCTCCGTTTTGGTGACCTCTCCAACTCCTGTACTGGCTCAGTCTGAGCTGCTGAACTGGGTCATGCAATTAAAGTTCAAATGGCAAGTGATCAACATCCTTCATCTTCTCCACTTCTGCCCTCAACTCCTTCACACACTACCTGGAGGCTCAGGTCTTTCTCAACTTCTTTGTCTCTTTTGTTAGATCTTCCAATGCCTTCCCATGAGCATCTAGATCTTCTTTTAGTTAACTAGAATCCCCTTAAGAGTCTCCTCCACTGACTCTGGAACCTGTGGCTGTGGGGGTACGGACTGTGCTGCCACCGAGGTAGAAAGTGACAACTTAGATGTAGCTGCCTGCATCTAGTTCTTCATACTGGCAAGGGTTTGGCTTAAACAGTAGGCAGTCAATAGGTAGGCTGAGGGTGAGGGAATATCTGGGCCAGTGAAAGTAGAGGGTCCTTGGGTAATGTCTGGTTTAGCTGAGGGAGGTTGAGTAGAAGGGACTACTACTACCGTATTCAGACTTGCTAGTAGAAGTATTGACTTTTCCTTTTGTCATCACTTTTCAGGATATACCATGAAAAAGGCACCTTTGGTTTCATCTTCATATCAAACTTCCTCTTCTCCACCTCTAAGTCCTCAAAGTACATTGTCAGGAAATGTGGGAAGGGATATGATCTATCACCTTCGTTAACCACCCGTGTGATCACTCGAGACATGAAATGCTCGACATTGGTAGTGTACCTTGCCGTAATTAAAGCCACCAAGATTGCCTGGGAGATAGACAGAGAGTTCTCATGAGTAGTGGGGTCCATCTTGCTGCACACAAACGTCTCCCACCCCTTTGCTTCAAAGTTCAAGGTCCTCCTCAAAATTAGGACTCCTGCTATCAACCATATTGGGGTGGTACCCGAGAGTGCCACGTATTCTGCCACCCACGTACGGGATGCCTTATCCAATGCCACATTTTCTAAATATAGTGATTCATCTTCCTCTAGAAAGCCCATGTACTCATTGATTGTCTGCCCATCATACTTCACTATCAAGTTCCGCACCTTAGTCACTTTAGTGCCCTTTTTGACGAGGGTAGCATTAGTGTAAAACTCTTTGACTAAGTGCTCATTTTCCTCCTCTATGTCACCTATGAAATATTCCCAGCCCTCTCTCTCTCTGAATTGCCTCTGCACATTAGGGTTGTGAGGCATAAGGTCCCTCTCAATGAACTTCCTCTCAAGTATCAACTTCCTCTTGGGCCACCACTCTCTGATGTTGTGGTATGCTTTTTCACTAACGAATCTATCCTGCCAAGCATCCGGGTTTCTAGTTCTCTCTACTCCCCCAGTTTTTGGAACACCCCCTCTTTCTTCTTCTATGGGATCCTCACCCGGGTGTTGAAGCTGTAGGTGAGGTAGAAGAAGCAGTATCACCTCTCTCAACTGAGCCCTCAGAAGACTCAGAAGAAATATGAACTGAAGCTCAAGTAGTAGGTAAGCCCGGAGGGATATCTTCATCTCTCAATCTCATCCTATCCGAGAACTCAGGGACAAATTAGACTGAGATACCTCCCGAGAGGGTACATACTCACTTCCCTCTGAATGGGAAGTAGGTCTGTCCACAACTTTTATTATTTTTCTTATTTCTCTAATTGGTTTCCAAACTTGCGGGGTCAATCTTACCATTCCTCGTCCCCTACCCCAGTAGGACTTTGCTTTTCCCTTTTGTTTTTCACCATAGCCTCAAGATTTAACCATTTTTCTGCAAGTGGAATTCAGTAAGGTTATTAAAATTAAAGTATCCAAAGAATCAGTGAAGATTATGCATGAAATCAACTGACTGTGGATTGCATAAAAAGTAGTGCGGTTGCAAAGGCACCACCACAGACTGCATAAAACAATATCTCTATCTGTAGTGAGCTGGGGTTTAGACTACCCACTCTCTGAATTAGGGTACCATGGACCGCAAAAAAGGGACTGCAACTGTGGTAGGGCACGACGGACCACAAGAAATCGATCGCAGCCACGGTCCTAAAAAACAATCTCTCTAAAGTTTCCAACCACGGACCACTGAAAAACTATCGCAGCCTCGGTGAGATGCCGCGAACTGCATGAAATCTACCGCGGTTGCGATAAACATAACACAACAATACCAACCTAGGGTTTTAATATTTTTCTCATTTTTAGCTTAAATTCACTTATTATCAAGCCCATAGGTATTTAACTATCATTGTTTGCTAATTAACCCTAATCTAAATGGCATGATGTAACCTTACGCAATTGAAAGAATAAAAGGAGGAAAAGAAGTGCAACTAACTAATTAAAAGAAAATAAAACCAAGTTACAAAACTAGGGAAGGATTAAAAGTACCAGTAACTAGATGTAGTAAAGATGAATGAAAATCAGTGATTGAATTTGCACAGTTAGGGTTAGATGAACAATGATTTTTTCTATGTGGAAAGCAAATGATCAAAACGTGTAAATGAAGGCCTGAGGTCCTATTTATAGAAAAAGGACCTGGGACCCACGTTACCTACCCACCGCGGTAGCATAAAATGCACCGCAGTGGTTTACCACATGAAGCATTGGGAAGAACATCACTGTGGACTGATAACTAGGGATTATGATGCATTTTACGCTCCTTCTTACTTAAGTTTCTATTAGAAATATGTACAAAATAATTCCAAAGGCTCACAAGTTTTGCTTGATTGTAGGTTTGATCATCAAGGTGACAAAGTATAAAATACCAACTCAAAAAAGAGTGAAACTTGCACAAGTACCAAGACAAGACAAAGCTCAGTCAAACAAGGCAAGTGAGGTTGTACACCATTCTGTGCGGTCCGCAAGGATGAAGTTGAGAGACTATCTTCTAGGCCATCAGGCAATGCAGTCACACTCAATTTCGTGCAGTTATAGTTCATCACATCCGCACTCAATTTCGTATGGTCCGTTGTGCCAAGGTTCAGAGAGATGGCAAATTGAAGAAACATGCCCAATGCAATTCGAGGTCTATTTTATGCGGCATAGAAGCCACTGCGGCCGTGGTGCATTTTGTGCGGTTCGCGGTGGCCAAACTTTAGAGAGTAAAAAAGTCAAGTCAAAAGCCTTTGTACGGACGCATTCGATGTTGTACGGTCCGCACTAGCCTCGTAGGGGTATTTTTGTGCAGAATATTTAGCCTAGTATAAATAGTTTTTTTCTCATTTTTAGGTAAAAAGATAGTTTTGGATGTAGAGCCGCGCTCGTGACTTCGTTTTTTTCACTATTTTGAGTAATTTCGCTTAATTTCACCATTAAACCTTCAAGTTTTATTTAGTAATTAATTATTGCGAGCTTATCAATCTATTTTTTTTTTGTTTTTCTCTTTAACCATAAGGAGCTAGACCTATCAACTAGGGTTGTGGCTCAACCCTAGTATGGGTAATTGATGGGTCTTATGTTTTAAGGTTTGATTGTCTATGGGTGTTTGATATTTTGACTAATTTATGGTTTTATAGTTGAATTAGTAGTTGCAAACACTACTTTATTCTTTGTTGATTGTGGCTCTTCTTAAGAAAGAGAGCCTAAGTCTCTAGAATTAGCCCAACAAGGACTTTGGGCATGCTCAAGAGAATTGATAGCCTCAATTAAATGGGTTAAACCAAGAGATCGTAATACCTGACTTGAACCTTAATTGCTTGCACAAATGTTTATATACAATTGATCTTGAAAAGGTAAATTAGGGCAAAATCACTCGAACTACCGAGAGGCATAGAGTAGGTAGAATCGTGCAATGGTTATATCGTAATCCCCAAGTATGACAAACTAGCTTTAGGCGTAAGAACCCGTTAATTATCCACCTAGGTGAAGGTCACTTCCCTAGTTCCTTTTATCTCATTAGAACATCTACAATAGCTTCCTTTTAGCATAACGCAGCTCAATTTAGCATATTGGTAGTATAAATTTAGATGTTAATCAAAAACCCAAAATGTTTAGAAGCGAAATTAAGATCAATTATACAACTCTAACTAGATAGAAACTCAATTCCAATTTCTATCTCTATGTGGATATCGATCCCTGCCTTATCGAGTAAAAGCTACTTCGACCTCTCTTACTCTTTAGTAGTACAGGGTTGCCTTCGATCACTTTTTGGTGCCGTTGTCGGGGAGCTCACGATTTTAATTATCTATCTTAGTAGTTTTGTGAATTTTTCTTTTTTCATTCTTTGTTATTAATTTGTCTGTGTCTTAACTTCAGGTGCAAAATAGCAGCAAACAACAATGACCCTCTTGGAAATGTGGTTGCAGGGGAGGATGTAGTTTAGATTGGAGATGATGAGGTGCCTCTTGTACCTCAAGGACAAAGTAGAGGCTTCCAGGCCAATGCAACTAAAAATATTCCAGACCCTCCTCCGCCACCTCCAAGGGTGGCTCCTCGATTTCTTCCCAACCAAGGCTATGCTAGTGCAATTATCCCGCCCCGAATTCGGGCGGGAAAGTTTCAAATTACAAATGTTATACTCCCATTGTTGGAGCAACGTGGGTAATTCATAGGTTCTCCAATTTAGAATGCTTACAAACACCTCAAGGGGTTCGTGGGTACCTGTTGGGGGAGCAACCAAACCAATGTGTCCGAGGATGCACTTCTATTGAGGTTTTTCCCATTCTCACTTAGAGTGGCGGCATTGGATTGGCTTGAGAACCTTCCCAACTATTCCATCACCACTTGGGATGAGTTGACGGATAAGTTCATTGCCAAATAATTCTCACCGGGGCACATGGCAGCATTACGGGATGAGATCTTAGCCTTCAAGAAGGAACCCACTGAACCATTGCACGAGATTTGGGAGAGATATACAACTATGTTGAAGGAATGCCCCAACAATGATATGACAGAGGCTATGATACAACAGACATTCTATCGGGGCACCAATGTAATGAATCAATACATAGTGAATCAATTGGCTGGGGGTAATTTCATGAAGCTTCCATATGATGAAGCTTGTTCAATTGAAGACAAGATGGCTGACATATCATCCGCTTGGCATAGTAGGGCCAATGTGCCACAGGGTGACCCACGGTCACTCATTTGCATAGAGAGCTACATGACCATGGATAGGCTATATGTGATGACCCATACCGTCAGCACATGAGTTACTACCCCGTTTCCCCATCTTATGATTCTCTATGCTTCATTATCGGTATTTGAGGTGATTGAGTTGATTTGGATAGGTTTTGGTAGGAAATGAGATACTTAGTCTCTTAAAGAAAAGCTTATTTTGAAAAAGACAACCGGGTGTTGTCAATTAAGTTAGAGGGATCAGATGTGATTTCCAGTGATTCAGAGTTACTGCCCCGTTTCCCCATCTTATGATTCTCTATGCTTCATTATCGTTATTTGAGGTGATTGAGTTGATTTGGATAGGTTTTGGTAGGAAATGAGATACGTAGTCTCTTAAAGAAAAGCTTATTTTTAAAAAGACAACCGGGTGTTGACAATTAAGTTAGAGGGATCAGATGTGATTTCCAATGATCTAAGATTTTGATCCGAGGGTCAGAATAGAATTTTAAGAGTTGCTATAGCTTCGTTAGGTTATTTTGGATGTGTGTACAAAGTTTTAGATCATTCGGATGTGTTTTGGTCGGGTTTTTTATCAAATGCGTAGTTTAGAAGTTTTGGAAGAACTTAGGCTTGAATGCGATGTAATTTGATGATTTTGGTGTTATTTGTGGTGTATTGATGATTGGAGCAAGTTTGAATGATGTTTTAGGATGGGTTGGTTGAGGTCCCAGGGGGCCTCGAGGTGATTTCGGATGGCTAACGGGATGAAATTTGGAGTTGGGAGATTGCTGTTAATGCCTGGTATCTGGTAATTCCACATCTACGGAAAGGAACCGCAGATGCGGATTCGCAGGTATGGAGGATAGCTCGCAGGTGTGGTGCTTGGCTTGGATGGAAGAAAACCGCAGATGCGAAAGGGAAGCCGTATCTGCGAGACTGCATATGCGGTAGTTTGGTCGCACGTGCAAAAACAATAAGGTCAGGTGTTTCTGTAGAAGCGGAAGGTTATCCGCATATGCGGTGTCCGCAGATGCGGAAGGGTGACTGCAGAAATGGTTTTGGCTTTTAAATGAGGATCCGCAGAAGCAGAAAAATGACCGCATAAGCGGTAGTCGCAGATGTGGAACAGGGACTGCAGATGCGAAAATCCCAATTATTAGAAGGGTTTCTAATGCTTATTTTTATTCCGCGAGCTTAGTCTATTTCCAACTTTTTTGAGCAACCTTGTGAGGTTTTTGACGAGGATTAAAGAGGTTTTTGACTGGGATTAATTGTAGGTGAGTCTTATGGACTAGAAACATCATTTAATTGTGGATTCAACACTTAAATTCATGGAAATTTGATTAAAAAGGGGAAGAACTAGGGCTTGACTTTTTGAACGAAAATTTGGGGTTTGAGGGAGCATTTTAGCTCGAATTTTGGTAAATTTGATATGTATAAACTCGTGGTGAGATAAGGAATCCGGTGATGTGAAATTTCTGATTTTTCAAGAAGTGGGTTCGGGGCTCGAGTTTTGCCAACTTTGTGATTTTCGATATTTTTCGAGTCTTTTTAATTAGGTTGTATTCCCATAGCCTATTGTAACGTATTCCTTGTGATTTTGGTCAAATTCAACACTCGATGAGGTTGATTTGTGAGGCAAGGGCATATCGAGCTAAGATTTTGGCCGGCTTGAGCTTAGTAATGGTTATAAATGATGTTCTGAGGGTTTGAAACCCAATATTTACACAACATAGTGCTATGTTGAGATGAGACACACGTTGCATAATGAGCGTGGGATCTGTTATTCCTGGGGATTTGGACTTGGTCCATCCCATTTGATAATTTTGCTGTATTTCCGATTAAGACTTAATTAATATCATTGTAGTCTGGGCTAGTTGCTATGTTTCGGGCCTCGTGCTAATCTGTAGAACCCTTAGGGAAGTTTGTACTGGTTGAGCTCACTCTACTTGTTAAAAACTTACCCTCGGTCATGTTTTTAAATGTTAAATATATACGAACCGGCTTAGAAAATTGATAAATCTAAATGAGAATAATGTGTGGGTTGGGAACCGTGTCTTATCATAGTGTGCCCAAGAGTCCAAGTCTATATTGACTGAGAGGGGTTGAGAGCCCCATTGTAAGGGTATTTGATATGCTATGGATCGGGCTGCACGCCACATCAGTATATATATTTATACAGATTGGGCTGCACGCCGCAACAATATACTATTGGATTGGGCTGCACACCGTAGCAGTATATTTGTATGGATTGGATTGCACGCCACAGTAGTATAGTGCTTGGGCTGTAGGAGCCCCTCTAGAGTCTGCACACCCCTATATATATATATATATATATATATATATATATATATATATATATATATATATATATATATATATATATATCGGGTTGCATGCCGCAATAGTATACTATATGTATCGGGTTGCACGCTGCATCAATATAATTATGATTTCGGTTATCGTGAGGAGCAAATGAGTTGAATACTGGATTAAAGGATATTTAACTGACTTCTTCATTCAGTGATGTTTAATGCACTTACTATTTTAATATAGAACTGAGTAGTGTTTTACGAGTTTTCTTTTCGTCAGTCATTATTTATTGCTATTACTTACTAAGTCGGAGTACTCACTTTACTCCCTGCACCATGTGTGCAGATACAAGTATTTCGTAGGCATAGTTGAGCTTTCTGTTCCTGACCAGATTATCAGTAGAGTTATCGAGGTAGCTACTTGGCATCCGCAGGACACGATTTCTCCCCTTACCCCTTTATTTTCCGCATTCTAGACTATCCTATGTATAGGCTGCTACTCAGTCTTGTACTAGAGGCTCTTGACTTGTAACACAAGATCAGTGAGATTTGTAGTGTTATTTTTTTGATTTCTGCACTTTTTATCTACTTATACAAATTTATAATCATGCTAACTGGTATTTTAAATTACTTTAATTGGTAATGAACTCCGCACGAGGGTTTAGAGTGTTGAATTGGTCGGGCTTGCCTAGCATTGTGTTGGGCGCCATCATGACCGGGGTTGGGATCGTCACAAATTGGTATCTGAGCCTAGGTTACTAGGTCTCGCGAGTTATGAGCTTGTTTAGTAGAGTCTCGCAGATCGGTACGAGGACATTTGTACTTAACCTCGGAAGGCAGCAGAACCTTTAGGAAAAATTCCACATTGTTGAAATTCTTGTCGTGCGAACTTGTTGATCCGAATACTAAACTTCTCTTTATTCTATTCTCTCACAGATGGTAAGGACACGAGCTACCGGATGTGCCGGAAGACTACCAGTACCACCTACTAAGGCTACTAAAGGCCATGGGCGCAGCCGTGGTCATAGTCATGGTCGTGGTCGTAGTCATAGTAGAGGCAGAGTAGCAGGGGCGGCACCTGTGGATCCTTTAGTTGCCCCAGCTCAGGACCAGGCTCCAGCAGCACCAGTTCAAGCACTAGCTGTGCCCATTGTGATTTTGGGTCTCGAGGAGACATTGACCCAGATATTGGCAGTTTGCATAGGTGTGGCTCAGGTGGTTTCAGCCTCCACAACAGTAACAACTACTTACAGACCGGGAGAGGCAATCAAACCCCCGCTGCTCGCACACCTAAGCAGGGATTACAAGGGTTACAGACTCCAGAGGCACCTCCATCTCCGCCAATGGTACCAGTTTAGGAGTATAGGGTTCCAGTTATGCCAGAGGATAAGCAGTGTCACCTCGGGAGGTTTGGTAGACTCCAACCTTCGACCTTTAATGGAGCTGAGGGCAAGGATGCCCAGGGTTTTCTCGATAGATGTCAGCGGATGCTCTGTAAGTGGGGATTCTTGAGTCTAGCAGTGTGGCTTTTACTACATTTTAGTTTACTGGAGATGCCTTCACTTGGTGGGAGGCGTATGAGAGGCGTAGACCGGTTGGTGCAGCACCTTTGACTTGGCAGGAGTTCTCCACTCTCGGAGAAGTATGTACCGCAATCCCACATAGAGGAGCTTCGCAGATAGTTTGAAGGACTACTATAACAGGGAGAGATGCCAGTGACCCAGTATGAGATGAGATTTTTTGAGTTGTCTCGGCATGCAATTTGGTTGGTTCTGACGGATCGTGAGCATATTTAGAGGTTTGTTGATGGTCTCCACTACACTCTCCGTATTCTTATGACTAGAGAGAGAGTGATGGGTGCCACATTTGAGGAGGTGGTGGACATAGCTCGAGATATTAAGTTGGTTTGCCGCTAGGATCGAGATGAGAGAGAGGCCAAGAGGCATTGAGGTTCTGGTAGTCATAGTGGCGCTCTTTCGAGGGACCAGTTCTAGCAGGGTTGGGGTCATTCTTTCAGGCCCGCTCAGTCAGCCCGACCTAAGTATCAAGGTGGATCTTCTAGTCGTGGTTATTAGGGTTCTCAATAGAGTCAACCATCTCTCAGCGCTATTCCAGTATAGAGTCGTGGTTATTAGGGTTCTATATAGAGTCAGCCATCTCTCAGCTCTCTTCCAGCATAGAGTTCGTGTCGTGCTCCATATGTTCAGGTTTATTCCAGGCCGAGTCCATCAGCTAGGCACTCTAGCGTGAGGGGATCCCTTCAGTCTTTCTGGCACCCGGGAGTTGCTACAAGTGTGGAGAGTTTGGGCATATGCGGAGGGAGTGTCCTCGCCATGCTGCTAGCTCATCTCAGTAGAGGGGTTAGCCCTCATCTTCTGGCCTAATTTCTTCAGCACCTGCCCCACCAGATAGGGGTGAGGTTCAGACAGCTAGGGGTCGCCCCAAAGGGGAAGCTGATCGGGCGGTGGTCAGGCTCTCTTTTATGCTCTTCAGGGAAGGACAAATGCTATTGGCTCAGATAGTGTTATCATATGTATTATTTCAGTCTACCACAGGGATGCCTCGGTCTTATTTGATCGCGGTTCAACCTATTACTATGTGTGTTCATATTTTTCTCATCATTTGGGTGCGACCGCAGGGTGTCTTACCTTACTTTTTTGTGTATCTACCCTGGTAGGTGATACTATTATTGTAGACCGTGTATATCGATCTTGTTTAGTGACTATTAGGGTTCTGGAGACCCGAGGTGATCTGTTGTTATTGAGTATGGTGGATTTTGATGTTATTCTAGGCATGGGCTAGTTATATCCATGTCATACTATTCTGGACTGTCATGCTAAGATAATCACTTTGGCTATAGCGGGTGTTCCGAGGATCGAGTGGCGTGGCATGACTAACTATGTGCCTAGCAGGGTAATTTCTTTCCTAAAGGCCCAACGCATAGTTGGGAAGGGTTATCTTTTATATTTAGCATTCATGAGGGATGTTGGAGTTGAGACTCCTAGCATTGATTTAGTCCCAGTTGTGAGGGAGTTTCTCGAAATGTTTCTTGCAAACCTGTCGGGCATGCCACCGGATAGGGACATTGACTTTGGTATTGACCTGGTGCCGGGCACTCAGCTGGCACCAATGAAGTTGAAAGAACTAAAGGATCAACTTTAGGAACTCCTAGATAAGGGGTTCATTCGGCTTAGTATATCACTATGGGGTGCACTGGTTCTATTGGTGAAGAAAGAGGATGGCACCATGAGAATGGGCATTGACTACAAGCAATTGAACAAAGTAATAGTGAAGAACAAGTATCCCCTACCTCGCATTGATGATTTATTTGACCAGCTTCAGGGGGTGAGGGTATTCTCCAAGATTGATCTCCGTTCAGGCTATCACCAGTTGAAAATCAAGGATTCAGATATTATGAAGACTGCTTTCAGGACTAGATATGAGCACTATGAGTTTCTTGTTATGTCCATTGGGTGACTAATGCCCCAGTAGCGTTCATGCATTTGATGACTAGTGTATTTTGGCTGTATTTGGATTCATTTGTTAATGTTTTTATTTATGATATTCTGGTGTACTCGCGTAGCTAGGAGGTGCACAAACAACATTTGCGAGTGGTATTACAGAGATTGAGGGAGGAGGAGCTTTATGCAAAGTTCTCAAAGTGTGAGTTTCAGCTCAGCTCAATAGCTTTCTTGGGGCACGTGGTGTCTAGCAAGGGTATTCAGGTCGACCTAAAGAAGATAAAGGCAGTCTAGAGTTGGCCTAGATCAACCTCAGCCATAGAGATTCACAGTTTCCTTGGGTTGTCAAGTTATTATTGCCGGTTTGTTCAGGGATTTTCCTCTATTGCACTGCCCTTGACCAAGTTGGCTCATAAGGGTGCTCCATTTGTATGATCGGACGAGTGCGAGGAAAGCTTTTAGAAGCTCAAGATAGCTTTGACCATGGCTCCAGTATTGGTCTTACCATCAATTTCAGGTTCTTACATACTATATTGTGATGCTGTGAGAGTTGGGATCAGATGTGTGTTGATGCAGGAGGGTAGAGTTACTGCATATGCTTCTCGTCATTTGAACCCTCATGAGAAGAACTACCATGTACATGATTTGGAGTTAGCTACTATAGTTCATGCTTTGAAGATTCAGAGGGACTACTTGTATGGCTTATCTTGTGAGGTATTCACCGATCATCACAGTCTTCAGCATCTATTCAAGCAAAAGGATCTTAATTTGAGGTAGTGAAGGTGGCTAGAGTTACTTAAGGATTATGATATTACCATTCTGTATCACCCGAGGAAGGCCAATGTGGTGGCCGATACTTTGAGCTAGAAAACGGTTAGTATGGGGAGTTTGACATACATTCTAGTTGGGGAGAGGCCCTTTGCAGTTGACGTTCAAGCTTTGGCCAATAGGATAGTGAGATTAGATATTTCAGAGCCTAGTCAAGTGTTGGCTTTTGTGGTTTTCTTGGTCTTCCTTGTGTGACCGCATCAGAGAGTGCCAATATGATGATACTCATTTACTTGTCCTTAAGGACAGGGTTCAGCATGATGATACCAGGGACATGACCATTGATGATGATGGCGTGCCGAGGATGCAGGGGTGGATTTGTATGCCCAATGTGGACGGGCTTTGGGAGTTGATATTGGAGGATGCCCACAGCTCGCGGTATTCCATCCATCCAGGTGTCGCGAAGATGTATCAGGATTTGAGGCAGCACTATTCATGGAGGAGGATGAAGACAGATATAGTAGGGTTTCTAGCTCGGTATCTCAACTGTCAGCAGATTAAGTACGAGAATTAGAGGCTAGGTGGTGTACTTTAGTGGATGATTATTCCCGAGTGGAAGTGGGAGATTATTACTATGGATTTTGTGAGTGGTCTCAGTCGGACTCTGAAGAAGTTTGATTCGATTTGGGTGATTGTGGAACGGCTGACCAAGTCCGCGTACTTCATTCCAGTATGTATTACTTATTCTTTGAAGCTCCTGGCAGGGATCTTTATCCGAGAGATTGTCTGGTTACATCAAGTGTCTATTATCTCAAATAGGGATACTCAGTTCACTTCTCATTTCAGGAGGACATTTCAGCGAGAGTTGGGTATGCGGGTAGAGTTGAGCACATCATTTCATCCTCAGACGGACGGGCAGTCCGAGTGCATAATTCAGATATTGGAGTACATGTTGCGTGCCTCTGTTATTGATTTTGAAGGCTCTTGGGATGAGCTTTTTCCGCTTGCTGAATTTTCCTACAACAATAGTTATCAGTCCAACATTTAGATGGCACTGTATGAGGTATTTTGTAGGAGGCGGTGTAGATCTCCTATTGGATGGTTCGAGCCCAGCTAGGCTAGGTTATTGGGAATAGAGATGGTTCAGGATGCTTTAGAGAAGGTGAAGCTGATTCAAAAGAGGCTTCGTACATCACAGTCGCACTAGAAGAGTTAATTATGGTGGGTGAGAAGGTCTTACTGAAGTTTTCACCCATGAAGGGTGTTATGCGGTTTGGGAAGAAAGGGAAGATGAGTCCCCGGTTCATTGGGCCTTTTGAGGTACTTAGGAGGATTGGGGAGGTGGCTTATGAGTTTGTTTTTCCACCCAGCTTGTCGAGTGTTCATCCGGTATTTCATGTATCTATGCTCCGGAAGTATGTTGGGGACCTGTCTTATGTACTCGATTTCAGTACCGTTTAGTTGGATGATGACTTGACCTATGATGTGGAGCCAATGGCTATTTTGGGTAGTCATGAGATCAAAGGATATAGCTTCAGTAAAGGTACAATGGAGAGGTCGGCTTGTGGAGGAGGCTACTTGGGAGACCGAGCGGGAGATGCAGAGCAGATATCCTCACATGTTTGAGTTTCCAAGTATGTTTTTGACCCGCTCGAGGACGAGCATTTGTTTTAGTTGGGGAGAATGTGAGGACCCGACTAATTGCCATGTGAGTTACCGCCCCATTTCCCCATCTTATGTTTCTCTATGCTTTACTATTCGTATTTGAAGTGACCGAGTTGATTTGGATAGGTTTTGGTAGGAAATGAGACACTTAATCTCTTAAAGGAAGGCTTGTTTTAAAAAAGTCAACTGGATGTTGACTATTGAGTTAGAGGGCTCAGATGTGATTTCCGGTGATTTGGTTAGCTTCGGGGGATGATTTGTGACTTATGAGTGTTATCAAAGTTGATTTTGGTGGTCCGGTGTAGAATTAGGCTTGAATTGGCGAAGTTAGTATTTTGGCGAATCCTGGTTAATAGGTGAGATTTTGATCCGAGGGGCAGAATGGAATTTCGAGAGTTGCTGTAGCTTCGTTAGGTGATTTTGGATGTGTGTGCAAAATTTTTGATTATTTGGAGGTGTCGGGTTTTTGATCAAATGCGTAATTCTGAAGTTTTAGAAGAACTTAGGCTTGAATCCCATGTAATTTGATGGTTTTGGTGTTATTTGTGGTGTTTTGATGATTGGAGAAAGTTTGAATGATGTTTTAGGATGGGTTGGCACTTTTGGTTGAGGTCCCGAGGGCCTCGGGGTGATTTCGGATTGCTAACGGGATGAAATTTAGAGTTGGGAGATTGCTGTTAATACCTGGTATCTAGTATTTCAGCATATGCAGAAAGAAACCGTAGATGCAGATTTGCAGGTGCGAATGTAGATGGAAGAAAACCGAAGATGTCGAAGGAAAGCCGCATCTGCGAGATTGTAGATGTGGTAGTTTGGTCGTAGGTGCGAAAAGAATAAGGTCAGGTGTTTCCGCAGAAGCGGAAAGTTATCCGCATATGCGGTGTCCGCAGATGCGGAAGGGTGACTACAGAAATGATTTTGGCTTTTAAACGAGGATCCGCAGAAGCAGAAAAATGACCGCAGAAGCGGTAGTCGCAGATGTGGAGTTGGGACTGCAGATGCGAAAATCCCTGTTATTAGAAGGGTTTTTAATGCTCATTTTTGTTCCGCGAGCATAGTCTCTTTCCTACATTTTTAGCAACCTTGGGAGCTTTTTGATAAGGATTAAAGAGGTTTTTGACTTGGATTAATTGGAGGTGAGTCTTACGGCCTAGAAGTATCATTTAATTGTGGATTCAACACTTAAATTCATGGAAATTTGATTAAAAAGGGAAGAATTAGGGCTTGACTTTTTGAATGAAAATTTGGGGTTTGAAGGAGCATTTGCGCTCGGATTTTGGTAAATTTTATATGTATAGACTCATGATGAGATAAAGAACCCAGTGATGTAAAGTTTTTGATTTTTTGATAAGTGGGTCCAGGGCTCGGGTTTTACCAACTTCGTGATTTTGGCAAGGTCATATCAAGCTAGGATTTCGGCCGGCTTGAGGTGAGTAATGGTTATAAATGATGCTATAAGGGTTTGAAGCCCCAGATTTACACAACATAGTGCTATGTTGAGATGAGACACACGCTGCATGATGAGAGTGGGATCTGTTATTCATGGGGATTCGGACTTGGTCCATCCCGTTTGATGATTCTGCTGTATTTCCGACTGAAACTTAATTAATATCATTGTAGTCCGGGCTAGTTGCCATGTTTGGAGCCTCGTGCCGATCTGTAGAACCCTTAGGGGAATTTATACTGGTTGACCTCACTGTACTCGTTAAAAACATACCCTCAGTGATGTTCTTAACTGTTAAATATAATATGAACCGGCTTAGAAAATTGATAAATCCCTATGAGAATAATATGTGGGTTGGGAACCTTGTCTTATCTTAGTGTGCCCGAGATGCCACGTCTATATTGACGGAGAGGGGTTGAGAACCCCATTTTGAGGGTATTTAATATGCTATGGATCGGGCTGCACGCCATAACAATATATATTTATACGGATCGGGCTGCACGCAGCAGTAGTATATTATTGGATCGGGCTGCACGCCGCAACAGTATATTTATATGGATCGGACTATACGTCGCAGTACTGTAGCGCTTGGGGTGTAGGAGCTCCTCTGGAGTCTACACACTCCTAGTGAGCGTAGTCGACTATTATTGTTTGACCGGTCTGCACGATGCAACAATGTGTGTATATATATATATATATATATATATATATATATATATATATATATATATATATATATATATATATATATATATATATATATATATATATATATATATATATATATGGATCGAGTTTCACTTTGCAATAGTATACTATATGGATCGGATTGCATGCCGCAGTGGTACAGTTATGATTTCGGTTATGGTGAGGAGTAAATGAGTTGAATACTGGCTTAAAGGATTTTTAACTGACTTCTTCATTCAGTGTTGTTTAATGTACTTACTGTTTTAATATAGAATTTCATATTATTTTTACAAGTTTTCTTTCCATCATCATTATTTATTGCTATTACTCACTGAGTCGGAGTACTCACTTTAGTCCCTGCACCATGTGTGCAGATACGGGTATTCCAGAGGCATACTTGAGCTTTCCACTGTTGATCAGATTATCACCAGAGTTATCGAGGTAGCATCATGGCATCCGCAGGACCCGATTTCTCCCCTTATCCCCTTTATTTTCTGCATTATAGACTATCCTATATGTAGGCTGCTACTCAGACTTATATTAGAGGCTATTGACTCGTGACACCAGATCGGTGGGTTTGTAGTGTTGTTTTCTTGATTTTCGCACTTTTTATCTACTGATACAAATTTATAATCATGCTAACTGGTATTTTAAATTTCTTTACTTGGTAATGAACTCCGCATAAGGGTTGAGAGTGTTGAACTGGTCGAGCTGGCCTAGCATTATGTTGTTCGCCATCATGATCGGGGTTGGGGTCGTAACACTATAGCAGAACTTATAACAATAATGAACCAATTAGCAAAGGCACAGTTGGAACAAGTTCAAAATGCTAGCCAAGTAAAAGCCATGGAAGGTGTCAACATGGTAGTGAACAATAGAAGACAAAGAGGTCAACAAAACCAAGGGAGTTCGAATCAATTTGAAAATGATTGTGGTGGATACCAAGATGATAGTTATGATAGGCAGAATGAAGTGGTACAATATGTGAATAATTATCAAGGCCAAAGAGGAAATTATTAATAGCAACAATGGAGATCCCAGGGCAACTAGGGTAACCAACAGAAAGGAAATAATAATTGAAACAATCAACAACAAGGGAACAACCCTATTGGGGAAATTAAAACAATAATCAGAGATATGAGGGAAACTGGGGAAACAACAACAATTGGGGTTGATGGAACAATAACCAAGGAAATCAGGAGCAAGGCTTCAAAGGCCCCCAATGTACCAACAACCGAGTAACCCACCGCATTTTCCATCCCAGGGTCCTAGTTCTTCCAACAATGAAATGGGGAGAATTGAAATGATGTTTGAATAGATGATAAAAAAGAATGCTGACTCTGATGCACAACTGACTTCTCACAACACTCCAATTAGAAATTTGGAGGTCCAGCTAGGCCAAATCTCATAGTCCTTGAACACTCGCCCTAAGGGGGCTCAACCGAGTGATACGGTAGTTAACCCAAAGGGTAGCAATAATCATGTTATGGCATTAACTACTAGGAGTTGACGAAGCGGTGATGTGAATGCCTCCAAACACAAGCACGTTTTGGGTAATGAAGTTGAGTTGCAAGAAGATGAAGTTCCTTTGGTAGTTGAGAAAGTTGTTGATGAAAATATGAATGAAAAAGTGAAAATTAATATTCAAGATACCGATTTGGACACAAAATGATGTGAACCCATCAAGGGAACACATAATTGACATGCCAGAGTCGGTTATGCCAAAATTCAGGGAACCCTTGTCTAGGCCACCACCTTATCTTCAGAGGCTAGCCAAGTAGAAAAATGAGAATCAGTTCAAAAAGGTCATTGACATGATGAAGAGCTTATCCATTAATGTGTCATTAGTGTAGGCCTTGGAGAAAATGCCTAGCTATGATAAATTCATGAAAGATTTGGTGACAAAGAAAAGATCCATGGACTGTGAAACTATTAGATGACCCACCAAGTTAGTGCTATAGTACATTCAATGGCCCCGAAATTGGAGGATCCCGGTGCTTTCACCATTCCTTGCACTATTGGAAGTGCAGACTTTGCTACAACCCTATGTGATTTGGGGCGAATATCAACTTGATGCCCTACTTAGTTTTCCAGACTTTGAGGATTGGACAGCTGAGGCTGTCTTCCATGAGGTTGCAAATGGTAGAGAGATCGATGAAGAGGCCTTTGGGTATTATAGATGATGTGCTTGTTCGAGTGGACAAATTTATCTTGCTAGCTATTTTTGTGATCTTAGATTGTGAGGTAGATTATGAACTTTCGATCATATTGGGGAGTCCTTTCCTTGCTACGGGGAAGGCCTTAGTTGATGTGGAAGCATGGGAACTCACTTTTTGGGTGGGTGATGAAAAAGTGGTCTTTCATATATGCAAGTTAATGAAGCAACCCAATTGTACAGAAGTGTGGTCATTTGTGGATCGTGTCATGGCTGTGATAATTGATGATACTAGTGCAATGATCAATGTGGAGGACCCTTTGGAGGCGGTATTATTGAATCTTGATGTTAATGATGATGAGGTTCGAGTGGAGTGCATGAATGCTTTAAATGGAATGTACTCTTATTCTTATGAGCCTAGGAAACTCTCTTTGGATCTTGAATATAGAAAGACTCATCCAACGAAGCTTTCAATATTGGAGCCTCTGGTGTTGGAGTTGAAGCCATTGCCTCCATACCCCAGGTATGAATTCTTAGGCCCCAGTTATTCTTTCATCTTGTCTTACTAACATGCAGGTAGATACCACATTGGAAGTGCTAAAAAAGCGGAAGAAGGGAATTGAATGGACTTTACCTGATATTTGAGGAATAAGCCCTACATTCTGTATGCACAAGATTACTCTTGAAGATGATGCAGAACCCTCCTTGTAACATCAAAAGAGGTAGAACGAGGCAATGCAAGAAGTTGTGAATAAGGAGGTGATCAAGTGGTTAGATGATAGGGTTTTGTACCCTATCTCTGACAGTTCGTGGACTTCACCAGTGCAGTGTGTGCCGAAAAGGGGTGGTAGACCATGGTGACCAATGCTAAGAATGTACTAATTCTACCCCAGACAGATACCGGATAGAGGGTGTGCATGGACTGCCGCAAGCTGAACAAGGTGACCCGCAAGGATCACTTTCAATTGCCTTTCGTTGACCAGATGCTTGATCGTCTTGTTAGGTGTGCCTTCTATTGTTTCTTGGATAGATATTCTAGGTACAACCAAATCTTGTTTGCTCTATGGGATTAGGAGAAGACTACATTTAGTTGTCCATATGGCGCCTTTGCCTTTTCTCATATGCCTTTTGGGTTGTGCAATGCACCAGTGACATTCCAACGGTGTATAATGGCCATTTCACTGATATGGTGGGATATATTTTGGAGGTGTTCATAGAAGACTTTAGTGTTGTGGGTGATTCATTTGATGAATGTCTAACAAATCTGGATAGAGTGTTGACTTCGTCTGAAGACACCTATCTTGTGCTAAATTGGGAAAAATGCCACTTCATGGTTGAGAAGGTCATAGTGTTGGGTCATAAAATTTCAAAGAATGGTATAGAGGTTGACAAATCCAAAATTGAGGTAATTTCAAGGCTTCCCCCCCCCTCCCCACTTTTGTCAAGGGGCTAGAAGTTTTCTTGGGCACGCAGGGTTCTACCGGAGCTTTATCAAGGACCTATCGAAGGTAGTGAATCCTCTATTCAATATGCTATAATATGATGACAAGTTCATATTTGATGAGGGATGTATGCAAACCTTTGAACTTCTCAAGAATAAGTTGACCACCACCCCGATCATTACTGCAACCAATTGGATCTTGCATATCGAGCTCATGTGCGACGTGAGTGATGTTGCGGTTGGGGCGGTTTTGGGTTAAAGAGTGAACAAAATGTTTCATTCGGTGTACTACGCGAGCAAGACAATGAATGAGGCTTAAAGGAACTACACGATAACTAAGAAAGAGTTGTTGGCTATTGTGTTCGCAATGGAAACATTTTGGCCATATCTCATGGGAGCCAAGGTCATAGTGCACACCGATCATGTAGCTCTTACGTACTTGATGACATAGAAAGACTCCAAAGCTAGACTGATGCGATGGGTCTTATTACTTCAAGAGTTTGATTTGGAAATTGTGGACCAGAAAGGTAGTGAAAACAAAGTGGCGGATCACTTGTCCCGCTTAGAGGAGGAAGGAAGGCTGTGTGATGGCCTAGAGATTAATGATGCATTTCCCGATGAGCAGCTACTTTCTATGTTAATGAGTGTCATGCCATGGTTTGCAGATGTTGCTAATTACCTTGTGACTGGCATCATCCCGTGTGAGGTCTCTTCTAGCCAAAAGAAGAAGCTCAAACGGGATAGTTTGGATTTCTATTTGGAAGAGCCATACTTATTCAAGATTTTCACTGACGGAGTGATCTGAAGGTGTGTCCCTGAGGAGGAGCGGTTGAGTATTTCTTAGGCTTGTCTTTCCTCTCCTTATGGTGGCTATCATGGAGGGGCGAGGATAGCTTCAAAAGTTCTAAGTTATGGGTTTTATTGGTCAACTTTGTATAAAGATGCAAGTGATCTTGTGAAAAGGTGTGACCAATGTCAAAGAGCGAGTGGTATTTCAAAGAAAGATGAGATGCCTCTCAACACCATTCTAGAAGTGGATATTTTTTATGTGTGGGGTATCGATTTCATGGGCCCATTCGTAATCTTGAGCAGGAACACCTACATTCTACTGGCGGTTGAATATGTCTCAACATGGGTCGAGACCGTGGCTTTACCCAACAGTGAAGCTAGTAGTGTGGTTGCATTTCTAAAAAAAGAACATTTTTACAAGGTTTGGCACTCCTCGTGCAATCAAACGGGATGGAGGGTCACATATTTGTAATAGAGCTTTTGACACCTTGCTTGCTAAGTATGGTGTCAACCACAAAGTGTCTACTCCTTATCATCCTCAGGCGAGTGTCCAAGTTGAAGTCTCAAACAGGGCAATCAAGACCATTTTGTCTAAAATGGTCAATGAAAATATGACCGATTGGTCTAAGAAGTAGGATGATGCTCTATTTGCTTACCGAACTGCTTACAAGACTCTGATTGGTATGTCTCCGTACCGGTTGGTATTTGTAAAAGCTTTCCATTTACCAGTTGAGATATAGCACAAGGCCATGTGGGCTTCGAAGAAATTGAACCTTGAATGGATGTGTCAGCAAATCTCCATGTTGAGCAACTCAATGAACCTGATGAATTCAGATTCCATGCCTACTCAAGTTCTTCCTTGTACAAGGACAAGCTGAAATACCTTTATGATAAATATGCTCGTGGGAAAAAGTTCAAAGTGGGTGATTTGGTTCTTTTGTTCAACTCTCAGTTATGTTTGTTTCTGGGAAAACTTAAGCCAATATAGAGTGGACCATTTGAAGTGGTGTTTGTGACTCTGTTTGGTGCCCTTGATTTGAAAAACAAAAATGGAGGACCCGCAGGGACATTCCTCCAACCAGCTCCAAGAGTCAGACCAGGTCCAAGCACATGTCCCAGCAAAGACGCAAGCCGCAAGGATCCAGTCATAGGTTCCTGAGCAGACAGAGGACCCAGGGACTCAGTTCAGGGTCCTATCCGAACTTCAGACCCATAGGGAGTTTCTTTTTCCTTTTCTGTGTGTGCTTATTTTGGTTAGTTGGAATTGAGTACAATGCCATCTTTCATTTGAGTGGTTATCCCCACTTGGATTTGGATGATTGTACATATTATGATATTTTATGCTTTCTCTCTTATCTATATTTGGTATGTATATAACTTTAGCATTTCATTGCATTTTTCATACTTTTTAACTTTGGGTTTATATATAAAGTTACCTTATTATGTGTATATTTATTCTCCATATTGTATATTCGTCTAAATCACGTCCTGTACATATTCATTTTACTTTTTACATTTTTATTTCTTAGCTTCTTATTTTACATTTGCAGCTTCTTGTTTTGAGTTCTTACAATAAGCCTTTGGTTTTCTTAATGCCACAATTATTTCCAAAGGTGGAATTATTGTGAACCGATGGCTCTTTCCGATGATGGATGGCATGACAACCTTCTTAAGGGTTTGAGTCTATTTTTCTTTTTGATTTTTAGTAGTTAGTTGGTAGGGGTGCCTCAACCAAAGCTTCTCTTGGGCCTAACACATTTGTCCTTGACCCTATAGAAACGAATCATTGTGTGTAGGATGGTGAAAGTTGTGACCTTGAAACTCTTGCGTTGGCCGATAATCATCAAGTAGTTTTTCAGGACCAGTGTGTGCTAAAATCTTATCTAAAGCTCTTATGGGCCCCCGACTCCATGTCTTTGACAATTCCAAATCATGTGTGGTGAGAATTTGAACTGTAAGTCCAAGTCACGAGCCATTGGTCTGGAACATGCCCTGAGTGTTTGTCTAGGAAAAATCCTAGGTGGAGATTGACTTGAGACATGATTATAAGATTTCCTTGATCCAAATGATATCCTGAACACTTCCATAGCCTACCAATAATAAAATCCCTCATAAGCCCTTTTGAGCCTTAGAACATTTCTTTCAAGAACCACGCTACAAGCCTTTTCCTGTTCTGAATATACCCTCTGTTGGCACCCGATCTTTCCTTAGAACATGGAAAAAGTATAATTTTGAGGATGATATGAGGATTGAAACAAAGTGGTAAAAGATAAAAAATGAAGAAAAGGACTGGCAATGAAAAAGAAAGAAAAAAAATCAAAAAGACAAAAAGAATGAAGGATTCAATGAAACCAAGGAATGAAAGGTGTGGAAAGATTAGAAAGGAGAAAAGATTTGAAATGTACAAGAACGAGCGATAGTGTGTCTCCCTAACCCCTTAGAAAGGAGTGAAATGACTTAAAAAGTCAAATGAATGTGTGCCAAAATGAAGAAAAAGAAGTGCAAAAGGGAAGATGGAACCTGCTTAGACCAAACATTTCCTACCCTACACCAAAAGCTTTCACTATTTCTCCACAAAAGCACTATATGATCTTGAGTTGAATAAAGCCTACATTAGTGGTGACTTACATAAAGGCAAGCATATGGTACCTAGTGCCGGACTTTTGACTTTACTTTTAGAGAGATGAGTCTATTCCCATTGACCTTGTTCTGAGTGAAACTATCTTAAAGGTGAGGTTTTCTTAGGGAGAGTCAAGGATGTGTGAGTTTGGGTTCCACAATAACCCTAAGTAATAGAAAGAGTTCCATTGATGTATTGAGTCAACTCTTGATGCTCTTGTGTGATGACGTCCAAATCCTCCGCTAAAAAGCAATAGATATGGTCGCAGCAATATAATTTACCCAACTATGACCCGAGGTCGAATCCCACAGATAACAATGTGTAGGCGATTAGGAATGTAAGAAAATTACCGCTAGTCACACAATGCCAAACACTAAGAATGTTGGTTGAAATGTTTTTGTATCTAAATGCGGAAATGTAAACTAACCTAGAAAGCAAGTAAAATGATCAATGGCTACAAGTATGGTTGCATCGGGAATTACACTCAAGTAATGATCCAATGTATTTCACGATTTCACGAATATGAGTGAGTTTATGTTAATTAGCCACGGATAATAATTCTTAATTAGCTTCTTCTAAAGACTAACAAGACTTCCTAATTGAATTATCCCTAATCACAATTAGAAGATTAAGCACACCCGATAGGCTACAAGTAGTTCAATCATATCCCTAGGTCGAAGCTATAAAATGAGGGTTAACGCCTCAAGTTCTTGTTAATTAATCTTTCCCAACTCCGAATTATCTTTTCCAAAATTAATTCGAAGTAAATGGACGAGTCCTAGGGTTAGCTAATCCTTTTAGAAACATTAAAGAACAAGAATAATTAAAATAACAATAACTCAATTCATAAATATAGAAAAATCATTCAATACATAAGCACATCAAAGTATTTAATCCACACTTTAAATATGAATATTTCCTTAAACAAGATTCCAGTGTTGGAAATAAAAACTACACACTTAAATATTCAATACTAAGCAAGAAAATGAAGAAATAAACATAAATGGGTAAGAAAATCTTAAGCACAAGCTTCAAATCTTCAAGACCAAAGTGTGTGTGCAAGAACCCTAGCTTCCAAAAATGTTCTCTCTAGTTCTAAGAACTGAAAATAAGCCAAAGATCCGTAAAGCATCTGCTAGGACGAGTATAAAACTGATTTGGGGTGAAACAAATGTGAAATGTCGAAATTGCCTAGAACTGGCCCAGATAATACACTATGCGATAGCACAAATGGCCATTGCGATCGCATAGATATAGGTCCTACAACAATGCGATCGCACAACATCAGTTGCGATCGCATAGATAAAATATCTCAAACTATGCGATCGCATATAGACAATTGCGTTCGCATAAAGTTAATGACCAGCAGCTGACCAGCCCAAATTTACACTATGCGATCGCATAGTGTACAATGCGTTCACATAGCTTTAAGTTCCTTGGCCTATGCGATCACACTCTATTCATTGCGATCACATAGAGTAAAAACTGGGAGACTTCATTTTCCCATTTTAGCTTCTTTTTGACTGGTTTTCACTGGTTTCTTCACTATTACTTCTAAATCACATACAACCTATAAAATAGAAGTAAATGGCATTAAATACATGATTTTATAACTCAAACATATCAAAAGTATAGGTTTAAAGACAAGATAAGTTGGTAAAATACCAACTTATCACACCCCCAAACTTGAACTATTTCTTGTCCTCAAGCAACAAAATCTCCTCCCAAGTGGTTAGCTGTAAGGCCCCAGGAAAATTTCGCTAAGTAATATAGGATTCTATGGTGCCACGTAGGCTAATTATTATATTTTATGTGCTATGAACATTATGGACATCAATTAGACTTGCTAAATATGAGTATGAGTCTTATGGTAAGTGATATGAGGTCCAAATGAAAGCCCAAGTGTAAGCCAAATAGGAAACTTTTCGAAATAGGCCAAATTTCCAAATGGATTCACATAAGGCTCCACTTTAAACGATCATATATAATTCTTTATAAGGTTTTATGTGGTGAATAGCATATCAAATGAAAGCCCTTTGAGTCTAGTTTCCAACGCTTCAAACCGTTCGTCATTTGGACATTCCTACACAAAGTTATGATCAAATTACCAAAGGCTGGAAAATGCGATCGTGTGTCAGGTCAAATCTGCGGTCCGCATTTCTACTCTGCGGTCCGCATGTTCGTTCTGCGGTCCGCATCTTGACCGCATCTTGAACCAGTGTAGCTCATTTTTGGCTGCCGATTTTGCGGTGCATTTTGCAGCCCGCATGTCCATTCTGCGGTGCATTCTGCGATAGCAGAATTGACATCGCAGGGTTATTCTTCTAATTTTTATAACCCGACCCCATTTCAATATATAGGCTTTGGGGTTCATTTTGGGGTCATTTCTTACTGATTTTAGAGAGAGGTGAGAGTATTTTAGAGAGAGAAGGAGGAACCCAACATCCAAATCATCCAAATCTTGCATCAATCTTCAAGAATCAAGAACCCAATAGCAAGTTCTTCATCTAAGAGGTAAGATTTTATACCCTAGGGTTTAATTTCGAGTTTGGTGTATAAGATGAGTTATTGAGGTATGATTCTTGGGTTTATTAGTATTGTGTATACATGCATGTACAACTTAGGTTTATGGGAAGATTGTTTAACTTAAATAACTAAAATTTGGGTTAGGGAATGAAGGAAGTCTTAAAAAGGGGATTCGAAATCAAGATGCTCAACTAGTGTTTGATAAATTGTTCAAATGAGCTAGTTTCATGAATATCTTTCTAATATGTGTTTAAATTTATTATGTTTCATAGTAGATTGGAATTGCTAGAGTTTTTGGAGTGTTGTAGTAACTTAAGGAAAGCTCAATCGAGGTATGTATGGCTAACTTTGATTCTCGTGAAATCGCCCTTATGTGTGCAATTCGTTTGGCATGTGTTAATTTGAGAGATTGTGTGTAATTTGTTGATTTTGTTGTTGGGTATCTAATTGATGTTAAACTACATGTGGTGTGGTATGAAATATGAATTGAAAGATAACTAGGGAATTGGAATTGGTGAAGAATTGTGAATAATGGTTATGATGGCCTTTATGGCACCTTGTGGAAAAGAAACGAAACACTTGAGAATTGGTTTATTGTGGAAAGAGACGAAGCACTTGAATTGTGGAATATTGTTGAACATACTTGTATGAATATTTTTGATTATGGAAATATTGTAACTTGGTTGTGATATTGGCTTGATAAGTAATTGAGAACATGGAACAATGTGCAAGTTGCTTATTTGAACTTGTTGAAATTGTGTGTAGTACCTTATCCGCTGTTTTAAATTGTTGTGTTTTAAACTGTAAGACGGGGTCGTGTTGCGCGCCGCAACGTGAGGAAATAAGGTGTGGGTTGGGGTGATAAGGGTGGCCGAGGTAATAAGGGTGGTCGGGGGCAATAAGGATGGAAAGCGATCGAAATCGCTATTGAAAATTGATACAAAAATCAATGATGTGAAATTGTGAAAGGAGACAGGCAGGAGAGTTTGCAACCTGGGGGGCACTGATTGCCCCTATGTTTGACTACTTGCAATTTGTGTGGTTGATTGGTTGTTGTTCTATTTGTTTACCTTGAACGTGTTTGTGTTGAGGCTTATCTGAAATGAGTAAAAGGTGGAAAACATGGTTGGCCGGCTTGATTAGTTTTGATGTAATTTAATGGCTTGAGTTTACTTGGGACAAAGTTTGTCCATACATACCAGTACAATTCAAGTGTACCGACGTCCCTTTTGCCGGGGACGCTACATTCGTATTATGGTTATAGGTGAATCAGTAGCAGGTACTTCAGCTCATCGACAGTAGCATCCTTCATCTTCCACTGCCCGTTTTGGCGAGCCCCTTTCCTTTCGGGGCCCTACGTGGCTCATGCCACTCTTGTTTAGACTTTATTTTGATTTTGTGTAAGGTATAGCCGGAGCCTTGTTACCGGCAAGTATTGTATCGTCCTTTGTATCCTAGAGGTTCCGTAGACATGTAAACCGTGGGATTCGAGGCTCATGTATATATTATGTTGGGCGTTGTAAAAAACTGTAAACTTGTTAATGAATCACTCGCACGGTTATGTTTGTATATTGTGAAATCAGTTATAATTGGTAAGGTATTTGGTTAATGTGAAATAATCAACACAGGGGTAACACGTGGGAATGAAAGGCACCTAGGTCCGCTTGACTGGGGCTACCTAGTCAGGCGCCGGTCATGTCCCTCGATTTGGGGCGTGACAAACTTGGTATCAGAGCCTAAGGTTTTAAAGTGCCCTAGGATGTCTCGTAGCCGTGTCTAGTAGTGCCCTTCTTATCGGTGTGTTGTCGACCACATCATATAAGTTGGGGGCTGCACGGGCATTTAGGAATTTACCCATTTCTTTGATATTCCGGATCGTGCGATATGGCTCAAGATATGGAGCTAATTTCCTCTCTAAGTATTAACCTCAATATTGGTAATTTTGATACCATAATCTGTGAATTTGAAGCATGTAAGGTGAGATTTATCTCACCATTAAGTCCAAGTGGATCATCCAAGGACTTGTTAGAAGAATGTGTTGAGCCATGGAGTGATTGGTAGAACTTGTTGTTAAGGAGAGTACCCTTGTTCCTACTAATGTCACTGCACCACCAGATCATGTAGTATATCATCAGTATGTACGGCTAAAACCCCGTGTCTTAGAAATTAAGCTTCCATGGTGTCCGCGTAAATGTTGTAGGTTCAAAATATAATTGATGCCTATGTTAAGCGAATTATTGCTGTGAAAATATATGCAGGAGGCACTTCTTCATTTGTTTAATATATTATTCTTAGTAGATGAGGATATGTATAGAATGTGAACTATGTGCTAAAATGACTAGACTTCAAGTCAAGTTTAAATAGATATTTTGATGCCAAATTTTGTGAGAAAACTTGTTATGGTTGATTCTTCCAAATTGTTCTTATGTGTACCAAAAGGATTTGATTGATTGTGACTAGTTGATAGTAATATACAAAGATATTTGGAAGCAAAGAAAGTGAATGTGTAAATGTGGTAAGATTGAACTTTGGATTCTTGTTGTGATTGATACTTTACATGAATTGGTGTTGTGACCCGATGTTTGTGAAAGATGCATTCCAATATGATCAATGTGCTATTATTGACAACATAAAATGGGTGCAAGGGGTATGAATCATGCATTGAAATGTGAAGGCCTTAAATTGAAATTGAAGCAGCATATATTAAATAAAACTATGTGAAGTCCTCCGTGCATAGACATGTTGAAATAAGTCAAATGCTTTTGAGAAACAAAATGTAGACAATGTGTCGAGAACTCGAAATGAAATTGTACCTGGTGATACTTGTGACATGAGGGAATATGAAACAGATTATGATGTTGATGTGAAATATGAGCAAATGATGTGAAATGCGAGGAACAAGAGATTGTGTTATGAAATGTGGCCTAGTGCCAAGTCTGATGTGATAATTATGGCCCTAAGAGTCGATGGACAAATATACGTGAAAATGGTATGATTTTTTTATTTGATAATGTGGTGATCATTTAAAGTGTTTAATTCGTAATTGTGATTTCCTTATTATTGTATGAAGCACATAGGTGTATAATTTGATATGTGAACCCTACAGATAAGGGCTATGATATGCATCCTATAGGTATGGAACTTATGTGAAAACTATGTGATCCATTTTATTTGGTAATGTGGTGATTGTTTAAACTTTTTGTTAAACCCTTATGATTTCCTTGCCCTTGCATAGATATATTCTTAAAAAGAATCCAAATTACAAAATAGTTCATGCACATGCTCTTTTAATGAGACGTATTATTTACAAATTCTCCCGATCACGGTTCTTGTATGTACAACCTCCTATGGAATTGACCTCTATAATTATGTTCCTGAATTGAGTTATAACACTATTGATATTTCCTACTTGTTTTTCCTAAATTCTCAACAAAGGACTATTCCCGATGAATTTCTTACATAAACGTCTCATTTAAATTGACAACATCTGCTCACTTGTGCCTATACATGCACCATTGTAAAGTTTGTACATGTGGTGCCAAGTTCCATGCAAAGTATTCAAGATTTGTGATCCTTCCCGAGTCACTCTTTTTCTCAGTTGTGTATATGGCTTATATGGATTGAGCTGCCAATCTACTCTCTTGCAAGTAACATCATGAAAACCTTCTTACTATCAAGAAACGTAAAAGCATGCATCTACACTTATCCTACAAGTACATGTCAATTGAAATGGTCACTGTTTGCATAAATTTTTTTTTAAAATTGAGATCTTCGCATCCCATCATAGGAAGATCTTGTGTCGCCATAATTTTGGTTTCCACTTGAGATATCCCGTAGTAAGTAGCTCACTTGGTTTTTAGTGTTGTGGTTGCCCGTGATGTAGAATTGTATTGTAGTTTGGAAGATAGTATAACATAGGCATGTCCAACTCATAACGAATGATTATTCTCTCTTTATGTCTCCACAATGTTTTAATCGTATTCCTTATTTAGTGAATTCATTGTGCTAGTTCCCTACTCTTGTACGACAACGATAAGAGAACATTCCCTTCTATGTATCACTATGACACTTCTTTTTTTCAAGTCAAAACCTATGGAGATCTCATCATGAACATTTGCAAACCTTCAGCGATTATTGTGCACTGTCTCATTGTGTTTGGTTTTCTTCACACCCTCAACTTCTAGAATTATGGACTATGTCATTGTCATGTGTGGAGAGTTTTACTACCCTTGGTATCTCACCTTCTTGGCTAGGTATGAGTGTTATTTTCCTTCTCCCTGGAGCGTCGTGTTAACTATTAGAACCATCTAACCAATTCATGATTTTGCCCCAATATCAAGATTTCCTAGCTATTGAGTTTCACTCGTGAAAGGTCGAGATTAGATGACTTAGGATTTTTGTACATATCATGAACATGTTGATTTGAATGAAAAAAACAATGGTCGTAATTTTTAGTTCCCTCATATATGATCAATTACCAAAAAGTGTTAAGTTGTCTAGAATATGGTAATCTCATAAGCGTTCAATTATTTTCATCCTTATAGGCTTGTGGCATAGATTCTGTTCGTCAAGTAATGTTAAGAGTGTAATTTAACTTCGTGTATTTTGAATCCCATATCACATTCAAAGTGCTAGAGTATTCCTATTCGGGGTCGACGGATTTTCCCTACACTTTAGAAAATGAGTGGTTCACGTACTTGAGTATTCCTCCTTTATGGTTCCTATTTCCCATGTACTACTTACTCTTATTCGTCATTTGTGTATTAATTGAGGTAGTCATAACGATTAACCATGTTAGTATTGTTAGTAGTAACATTTTTTGTCTCTTAGTATACAACCTCATAAAGTACTCTACCCAGTGCATTAATGGATTCTTGAAGAACTCCAGCCTGATCTTGAACTTTGTTGTTCCTCATTGATTAGATCCCGATCCATTGAGCATTGTAAGTTTAGACGAGTCAAAGATGAAGCTTCACAGTGTGGTCACATATATGTTGGGTAGGTAATTTTATGGTCAGCTTATGAAAGCACATCTTAGGGTAATTATTAAGGGTCATCAAGGGTTTAGTGTGAGTGTACCCCTAAAAATGTTATGTGAGTTGATAATAAAAGTAACATGACTGTATTACACATTAGGTTGCAATAGGTGTATGATATTCCTCATAAATGTTCCTCATGTACTTTGTGTTTCCATATGCTTATGTCTAAGAAGATAGTGATAAAAAAAATGTGGGTACGAATTGACTCGATTGCACTGTATGATCATGATGCACTACTAGCAAGACTCGTGATGTCTTGATTTCATATGGACTGTTGATTGAAATGAAATTATATTCTTGTTGATGAACACCTTTGCGATTACATTAATGGCCGGTAAGGACTATTATGAACACATGATTGTTTGTTTACTATGAACTGACATCCTTGATGGTATGATGCCAAGTTATGGAATTGTGGGTTATTTTTGTTATCATGAATTGCAATATCCAGTGGAAGTTATAAAAAGGTAAAGTCAATGGATAGTTATCTCATGCAAGATGTTATCCGTCATCCTTATTATGTATGTTTGGGAGTTGATATTATTTTTGAGAAGGTGTTATGATAATGCTTGTAAGTCGATAATGTCGCGTAGAAGGATAAATGTGTCGTGGAAGGAAAATACTTTCGTTTGATTGAATACCAGTTAGTTTTGACTTGGAATGTACCATATAGGTATTTTGATGTAAAACTGTGTAGTCCATGTTCTGGTATCCATATGTTAATGTAGTTCTTATAATACCGGGACTAGGATTGTGGATATATACATTGTGGTGCTATGTACAGTTGTGGATGTGTGGTTAAGAAGATTTTGGTGATTCTCTGGCAGGTGGATAGGCCTAGTTACAAAGGAAACTCTGCCGAAATTTCTGAAAAATTTAGGAGTTAGTGAAAATTTTGAGACCGGAGGTAGGTTAGAAAAGAGATGTGTGTTGTTAAAGTGTTTGTGGAAGACTATACTCCTCATTCGAGGACGAATGATCCTAAGGGGGGGAGAATGTAAGGCCCCAGAAAATTTCGCTAAGTAATATAAGATTTTGTGGTGCCACGTAGGCTAATTATTATATTTTATGTGCTATGAACATTATGGACATCAATTAGACTTGCTAAATATGAGTATGAGTCTTATGGTAAGTGATATGAGGTCCAAATGAAAGCCCAAGTGTAAGCCAAATAGGAAACTTTTCGAAATAGGCCAAATTTCCAAATGGATTCACACAAGGCTCCACTTTAAACGATCATATATAATTCTTTATAAGGTTTTATGTGGTGAATAGCATATCAAATGAAAGCCCTTTGAGTCTAGTTTCCAACTCTTCAAACCGTTCGTCATTTGGACATTCCTACACAAAGTTATGATCAAATTACCAAAGGCTGGAAAATGCGATCGTGTGTCAGGTCAAATCCGCGGTCCGCATTTCTACTCTGCGGTCCGCATGTTCGTTCTGCGGTCCGCATCTTGACCGCATCTTGAACCAGTGTAGCTCATTTTTGGCTGCCGATTTTGCGGTGCATTTTGCGGCCCGCATGTCCATTCTGCGGTGCATTCTGCGATAGCAGAATTGACATCGCAGGGTTATTCTTCTAATTTTTATAACCCGACCCCATTTCAATATATAGGCTTTGGGGTTCATTTTGGGGTCATTTCTTACTGATTTTAGAGAGAGGTGAGAGTATTTTAGAGAGAGAAGGAGGAACCCAACATCCAAATCATCCAAATCTTGCATCAATCTTCAAGAATCAAGAACCCAATAGCAAGTTCTTCATCTAAGAGGTAAGATTTTATACCCTAGGGTTTAATTTCGAGTTTGGTGTATAAGATGAGTTATTGAGGTATGATTCTTGGGTTTATTAGTATTGTGTATACATGCATGTACAACTTAGGTTTATGGGAAGATTGTTTAACTTAAATAACTACAGATTTGGGTTAGGGAATGAAGGAAGTCTTAAATAGGGGATTCGAAATCAAGATGCTCAACTAGTGTTTGATAAATTGTTCAAATGAGCTAGTTTCATGAATATCTTTCTAATATGTGTTTAAATTTGTTATGTTTCATAGTAGATTGGAATTGCTAGAGTTTTTGGAGTGTTGTAGTAACTTAAGGAAAGCTCAATCGAGGTATGTATGGCTAACTTTGATTCTTGTGAAATCGCCCTTATGTGTGCAATTCGTTTGGCATGTGTTAATTTGAGAGATTGTGTGTAATTTGTTGATTTTGTTGTTGGGTATCTAATTGATGTTAAACTACATGTGGTGTGGTATGAAATATGAATTGAAAGATAACTAGGGAATTGGAATTGGTGAAGAATTGTGAATAATGGTTATGATGGCCTTTATGGCACCTTGTGGAAAAGAAACGAAACACTTGAGAATTGGTTTATTGTGGAAAGAGACGAAGCACTTGAATTGTGGAAAATTATTGAACATACTTGTATGAATATTTTTGATTATGGAAATATTGTAACTTGGTTGTGATATTGGCTTGATAAGTAATTGAGAACATGGAACAATGTGCAAGTTGCTTATTTGAACTTGTTGAAATTGTGTGTAGTACCTTATCTGCTGTTTGAAATTGTTGTGTTTTAAACTGTAAGACGGGGTCGTGTTGCGCGCCGCAACGTGAGGAAATAAGGTGTGGGTTGGGGTGATAAGGGTGGCCGAGGTAATAAGGGTGGTCGGGGGCAATAAGGATGGAAAGCGATCGAAATCGCTATTGAAAATTGATACAAAAATCACTGATGTGAAATTGTGAAAGGAGACAGCAGGAGAGTTTGCAACCTGGGGGGCACTGATTGCCCCTATGTTTGACTACTTGCAATTTGTGTGGTTGATTGGTTGTTGTTCTATTTGTTTACCTTGAACGTGTTTGTGTTGAGGCTTATCTGAAATGAGTAAAAGGTGGAAAACATGGTTGGCCGGCTTGATTAGTTTTGATGTAATTTAATGGCTTGAGTTTACTTGGGACAAAGTTTGTCCATACATACCGGTACAATTCAAGTGTACTGACGTCCCTTTTGCCGGGGACGCTACATTCGTATTATGATTGTAGGTGAATCAGTAGCAGGTACTTCAGCTCATCGGCAGTAGCATCCTTCATCGCCCGTTTTGGTGAGCCCCTTTCCTTTCGGGGCCCTACGTGGCTCATGCCACTCTTGTTTAGACTTTATTTTGATTTTGTGTAAGGTATAGCCGGAGCCTTGTTACCGGCAAGTATTGTATCGTCCTTTGTATCCTAGAGGTTCCGTAGACATGTAAACTGTGGGATTCGAGGCTCATGTATATATTATGTTGGGCGTTGTAAAAACTATAAACTTGTTAATGAATCACTCGCACGGTTATGTTTGTATATTGTGAAATCAGTTATAATTGGTAAGGTATTTGGTTAATGTGAGATAATCAACACAGGGGTAACACGTGGGAATGAAAGGCACCCAGGTCCGCTTGACTGGGGTTACCTAGTCAGGCGCCGGTCATGTCCCTCGATTTGGGGCGTGACATTAGCCCAACAATATATCCATATCATGCCAAGCTAAAAAGAAAGTCTATTTTAAGCACAAATGCATGACTTTGATTGGTACCAACAATTACTCCAAGGCATATGAATTATTAAGCACTTCACATATACTTCATTATACTTTAAGTGCTCAAACACTAATGCAAATCAAAGTAGCAATCAAGTCATGACACTAAAGCTTCAACATTTGCCTCTCTATCACAATCAACTTTCTTTGGTCATTTTTTCCAAATGAAAATGGGATTAAATTCACAACTCAAATCTCATGTGCCCTCACCTTTAAGAGAGGATCCCACACTCATAAATCTTAATTTTCAAAACAAAATGGGATATCAAGTGGAAAGAATTAACTCTCACTCAAAAAGATGTCCAAATGCATACAAGTAGTACCATAGGCTTGCCCTTTATGTATTTCTCCACTAATGTAGACAACTTGGTTCAAAATCAATTAGGACTTAAAGGGTTGTAGTTTAGGCTTTTGGTTAAGGTAAAGCAAAATTTTGGTTAAAGTGACTCAAAACTTCCCAAAGCACTACAATATTCACAATTAAAGTCCACTTCCTTCAAAGATATTTCCATCCCCCCCCCCCTCTTTTTTTTTTTTACTTTTCATTCCACGCTTAGTCTTCCCTTTATTCACAACTTTTATCAACACACACACATATATATATATACAAATTTTTATTTATTTTTTTTCTAAAGTCAAGGAAGACTTCATGTATATATATATATATATATATATATAATTTTTTTTTCTACCTTCCACCTTTTCAAACAACTTCCATCTCACAACTTTTTCAACCTTCAACCCCCAAACATAGGCTTTTAGCCTATATTTACACTTTCAAAGTACTTAGGGAGGTAGGGTTTCAAAAGCTAGAGCAATTAAGAACAAAGGATTTAAGCTTGTAATATGGTTGCCAAAGAATAAGGTTAAAGGCTCAAAATGGGTTGACTAGTGACAATATTTAAGGGTAGGAAATTTAAAGCATACTAGTGGTCCAAGGAAGGCCTAATATCATTTTTCAAACCAAGTTAATCTATAATTTCGCCTCAAAACACATTCCAGGCAAGTTCTCGACCACAAGTACTACAAAAGAACTCACAAATAAATCTCACCACACATGGCACATGAAAACTCAAGTGGAATGCAAATCCAAAAACCAATTAGAACAAATGACGCAAAGAGGTTACCTATAGCCTAAAGAAAGCTATATAGTGAATTAAAGAGCCAAAAATTGAGTCTAAAAAATCATGATATTTTCTTACTTCAATTGTTTTATTTTTCAACAACACAAATTCATATGCCAAGGTTTAAATTATGTTGGTACCAAGCAAGTCACAACTTGGTCAATGGGCACCAACCCCAACGCAAACCATTTATTTTCCTAGATTAACAAAAACTAAATCTAACTACAAGACTAATTGCCTATAATTTATTTCTACAATTACCCAGTTCAAGAATAAAAATTGGCATCCTTGGAAAAAAACCATGGTATAAAGAAAACCAAGGATATTATCACTAACATAAATCATACTATATATAAAAAAAATTAAGAAGCTAATTAAAAATTAATTCAAGAAGCTAATAAAAACTAAGAAGTTAATAAATATACAAATATAACACATCACATGAAACTATACTAAAAATAACATGAAAATAACTACAATACTAATCCGCCATAACAACAGTTAACAATCACAATTATATAAGAAGCCTCCCCCAACTAAAGATATTGCATTGTCCCCAATGCAACAAAACATAATAGAGAAAAATGGTGGAAAGTGCTCCCTGAATACTGCATCACTCGGAGCTGGAGGTAGTAGGGAATTTGAGCTCTGGGTCCTCCTCCTCCTCCTCCTCCTCATCATCATCATCATCTTGTGAGCCACAAAGTGAGCTCAGCTTATGCATCATCCGCGACAGAAATTTGCTTTTCTTCTTTTCATGTTCTTTGAATTTCATCTGTTGCCTCTCCACTTTTCCTTGCCTCCAGCTCAGGTCTTCTAGTTTGGTCTTGATTGCCTTTTGATCCCGCACCACCTCATCCAAGGTCGATGGCTTCTTCTTACCGGACCCAGTAGAAGCACCCTCACTGGATGGAATAGATGGATTAGATGGTCCAGAGGGAAGACCTGCAACAAGCTGTCGAATGTGAGCATCAACACCTGCGATCTGATGGGAGATATGGTGCATAGTGGGAGGACCGGACTGGAGTGGTCTCATGAGGTCAAAGGACCCTACTGAAGCTGCAGATCCCTCGGCATACTTATCAAACTGCCAAATGAAGGAGATAACACATCGATCCTTCTCTTCTTCTTCTTCCCAGCTGCCCCTCTTCGAAGCAATGGATAGATTGATGTAGCAGGCTCTTTTTCAGCATCATCCGGGTCTATCAGTACACCCGCCTTATAACACAAATGAGTGATCAACGAGGGAAAGAATAGTCTCCTAGTTCTTCCATTGCATGCTTACTCAATTTCACTCACAATGTGTTGGCCCATATTTACTGGCAAGCCATCCATAATGGAAGCAATCATCCATGCCTTCTCGAGGGTCACTTCAGTCTTATTTCGAGCTGGCACAATCCTGGCACAGATAAGGGATAACCAATTCTTGGCTTCCCCAGTGAACTTATGCGAATCAACCCCTTTAAGTACTCGTACCCAAGTCGGCTCCACCCTTCCATATAGCTTTTCTACCAACCACTGAGGTCTCGTCTCTCCTCCTTTGGCCCTGTATACCTCATCGTCAGAATTAGGAAGCCTGTAATGTGCATTAATTACCTCGGGGCCAAAGTTAACCCGCTTGCCTCTGACAATAGTGAATACCTCCCCACGAAAATCAGTCTTTAATGTGTTGGCATAAAATTCGCGAACTATGGTGTAGTTTGCTCTAATTGGTTCAGCAGCAAAGCATATCCAACCACTTTCATTCAGTCTTTAGAAGAATTCTGGCATTTTAGCCTCAATATTATCCAACCGGATGCCCCGTTATTTGACAACGCTCTTTGACATGAGCTTGTCATAACTTCTTTCACATTCGGCTCCCATGAATTTCTCCGCATCAAAATACTCCTCCTCAATTTCATGTTGAGCTTGCACATGTTCAATATTTCCAACATTTTCAACATTTTCTGAAGCCATTTTGTGCACAAAGTACCTACAAATGGTAACCAATTGTTGAACGCATGAACGAGTACTTTATACACTGTATTATGATGCATTTAGGCCATAGAAAAGAGTAGAAAGCATTCCAGCAAAAATCTGCGAAGCTACTATTTTATCACTGCTGGGCTTAATGCTATGCGATCACATTGCACTATTGTGATCGCATTGCACTGTTGCGATCGCATAGTGCAATTTCAGGTTCCGGATTTCTAGTGATATGCGATCGCATAGGCACTGATGCGATCACATAGTGCTTCTTTTCTCAATGCATTTTTTTGTCGTATGCGATCGCAGAATAGTCAATGCGATCGCATAGGGTTTTTCAGTTCTGCCCAGATTTTCTTCTTCTGCACATTTTCACAAACATGTTATGAGCACAATATTGTGTGCTCAATTTCACCCCAATTCCACAGATTTTACCCATAATTTTTCTACCAAAAGAATCACTCACTCTCAACCAAACTCACCCAGCAAGAAAACAACAATTTAAGCATTAATTTTCAACTTAACACTTAAAATTTTTGAACAATAAAGACTACTAACCATGGGTGTTCTTCTATTTCACAAATTACACCAAGAAGAAGATGAAGGGGTTGAGAGAAGAGTGAAGAAATCACATACCTTGAGGAAATAGAGATGAAAATTTACAAGAACCTTGAAAATTTTTGCATTTTCAATTATTTGGGGCGTTAGGGATGAGAGGGGGCTGCTATTTTGAGACAGGGGGTGTTTTGGCTGTTTTGAGCCTTTTAAAATTTTTTAACCTTCCAGACACTATGCGATCGTAGTTACACTGTACGATCGCATAGTGTTATATTTTTGTTGACCAGTCAAAGCATGTGATCGCATGGAGTCCATATAACCTAACACTATGTGATCGCATTGCACTGTTGCGATTGCATAGTGCAATTATCTGGTGCACTGCAGTTTTGCACCAGCTACTAGAATTTGCCATCCGGGTTAGTCTGACCTGATCAAATCAACTCCAAAAATTCTGAAACTTGGCAGATTAGCTACAAATAATAATCTAAGATATTACAAAAAAGAAAATTTCAAAAATAATGAAAAATTTTGAAAAACGATGGGTTGCCTCCCACCAAGCGCCGCATTTAACGTCATGGCATGACGTAGACAACATTACCACTTTTCTTGCCACTTGGATGATATAAACTGGGCCCCTAACTTGGAATCAAGCTTATGACCACGATCGATGGGGGGTGGTAATTTGATGTTCGAGCCAATGCTTAAAATATTCATTTTGCACTTCTTGGCTTTCAAGTGAGGAATGTCGTTTTGATTTCTTGTCTCCTCAAATTGTAAAATGTATGGCCAGAGTTTTTCCTCCTCGCACTCCTTCATTGATTCATGTGGTTCAATTTCCGTGTCACCACACAATTCCAACGTTGAAAATTGCTTGGAATGTGACTTTAAGCCTTCACTTTGCAATTCTTCTATCTTGACATCCTCTTTCTCCCCCGGATTAGAGTCAACATCAACCACATTTGCATTTACACCGGTTGACTCCAATTCCAAATTTTTGTCGACATCAACAATATTCATTGAGTTGGTTGGAGGTTGTTCAATTCTTGACTCCTCAAAGTAAAGCTCACTTTGTTCCTCGGAGTTGGACTCTTCTTGGCTTTTATCCGCACACGCAATTTGTTGGGCATAGTGAGCCTCAACCAAAATTTGCATTTGATTTTCCAAAGTACGGATGTGTTCATCATTGTGATTCACGCCTTGCTTCAGGTCCTCGAGTGCAAAGGTATGCTTCTTCTCATTTTCAAGAATGGTCTCCAACATGAGCACTATTCTCTCATTTTGAGAATTTGAGAATTCCTCTTGATTTTGATCAAGTGCCAAGGAAAGATTTTCATTTTCATTGTCCAAGGAGGATTCTTGGTTTTCATTCACTTCCGAGGCTTTTTGAGCCCTTGAGGCTTCGATCATTTCATCCATTTGTGAGTGCAACCTTTCAAGTGCTAAATCATTTTGGAGACTAGTCTCCAAAAGATGTTCCAAAGCATTTTCTTCCTTGTTTCCTTCTTCAAGTAAACACACTCTCCATTTTGGCCATGTTCAACTTCTTCCATCTCCATAGCCCTATAATTCTCATCAAAACAAGTAGAACCATCATAGTAGGGGCTTGGGGAAGGGAAGGACAAATATGCACAATAATCCAAATGACCATTTTGGCCACCACACTTATCACTAATACTCCACTCATGGGTTTGGTAATTGTGCGCACAATCCACCCCCGGGAGAATTTAAACAATTTTGCCACGAGTGTGGTCCTCCACAATAAGGACAAGGATCATCAAAGTATGAACAACTACCATCTGACCAATTTACATTGTATGATGTCATTTTTCAAAATTAAGGAAATAAACAAGAAATAAACAAGAAAAATAGACCCAAGGTAAGAAAAATAATTACACAAATATTCACAAGTTTGGATCAAAGCACTTTCGCTTATTTCTCAAACAACCTAAATTATGCCAAATTGTTCAACGGCGCCAATTTTGATGACGTCCAAATCCACCGCTAAAAAGCAATAGATACGGTCGCAGCAATATAATTTACCCAACTATGAGTTGACGTCGAATCCCACAGAGAACAATGTGTAGGTGACTAGGAATGTAAGAAAATTATCGCTAGTCGTGCAATGCCAAACACTAAGAATGTTGGTTGAAAATATTTTTATATCTAAATGTGAAAATGTAAACTAACCTAGAAAGCAAGTAAAATGATCGATGGGTGCAAGTATGGTTGCATCGGGAATTACACTCAAGTAACGATCCAATGTATTTCATGATTTCACAAATATGAGCGAGTTTATGTTAATTAGCCACGGATAATAATTCTTAATTAGCTTCTTCCGAAGACTAACAAGACTTCCTAATTGAATTATCCCTAATTACAATTAGAAGATTAAGCACACCCGATAGGCTACAAGTAGTTTAATCCTATCCCTAGGTCGAATCTATCAAATGAGGGTTAACGCCTCAAGTTCTTGTTAATTAATCTTTCTCAACTCCGAATTATCTTTTCCAAAATTAATTCGAAGTAAATGGGCGAGTCCTAGGGTTAGCTAATCCATTTGGAAACATTAAAGAACAAGAATAATTAAAATAACAATAACTCAATTCATAAATATAGAAAAATCATTCAATACATAAGCACAACAAGGTATTTAATCCACACTTTAAATATGAATATTCCCATAAACAAGATTCAAGTATTGGAAATAAATACTACACACTTAAATATTCAATACAAAGCAAGAAAATGAAGAAATAAACATAAATGGGCAAGAAAATCTTAACCACAAGCTTCAAATCTTCAAGACCAAAGTGTGTGTGTAAGAACCCTAGCTTCCAAAAAGGTTCTCTCTAGTTCTAAGAACTGAAAATAAGCCAAAGATCCGTAAAAAATCTGCTGGGATGAGTATAAAACTGATTTGGGGTGAAAAAAATGTGAAATGTCGAAATTGCACAGAACTGGCCCAGATAATACACTATGCGATCGCACAAATGGCCATTGCGATCTCATAGATATAGGTCCTACAACAATGTGATCGCACAACATCAATTGCGATCGCATAGATTAAATTTCTCAAACTATGCGATCGCATATAGACCATTGCGTTCGCATATAGTTAATGACCAGTAGCTGACCAACCCAAATTTACACTATGTGATCGCATACTGTACAATGTGTTCGCATAGCTTTAAGTTCCTTGGCCTATGCGATCGCACTCCATTCATTGCGACCGCATAGAGTAAAAACTGTGCAGACTTCATTTTCCCATTTTAGCTTCTTTTTAAACTGGTTTTCACTTGGTTTCTTCGTTATTACTTGTAAATCACATACAACCTGTAAAATAGAAGTAATGGCATTAAATACACAATTTTATAACTCAAATATATCAAAAGTATAGGTTTAAACACAAGATAAGTTGGTAAAATACCAACTTATCATTGTGTCGCACTAAGATCCATGGTGTTTGAAGAGTGAATGTTGTTAATGATACATTTGAGTGGAAGGTAATTGTTAGTCCCAATTGATGCCAGTTGAGGTCACTTTAGGTCGGAAAATTTATTTTTCTTGTATTAACTCTTAAGGGGTGGGTCTTATTTTATTTGCTTGAGGACAAAAAAAAGCTTAAATTTGGGGGAGTTGATAACTAGGGATTCTGATGCATTTTACACTCCTTCTTGCTTAAGTTTTGATTATAATATGTAAAAAAATATTCCCAAAGGCTCATAAGTTATGCTTGATTGCAGGTTTGATCATCAAGGTGACAAAATGTCAAAAAGCCATCTCAAAAGGAGTGAAACTTGCATAAGTAACAAGAAAAAACAAAGCCCAGTCAAACAGGGACAGTGCGGCCGCACACCATTCTGTGCAGTCCGCAAGGATGAAGTTGAGAGACTATCTTTCAGGCAATTAGGCAATGCGGCTGAACTCAATTTCGTGCGATCCGTATTAGTTTCATCGCCTCCACACTCGATTTCACGCGATCTATAGAGCCAAGGTTTAGAGAGATGGAAAATTAAAGAAATATGCCCAATGCAGCCGGTCTATTTTGTGCGGACTGCATTAGAAGCCACTGTGGGCGCGGTGCATTTTTTGCGATCCGCGGTGGAAAAACTTTCAGAGAGCATAATAGTCAAGCCAAGCGCCTTAGTGTGACCGCACTTGATTTTGTGCGGTCCGCACTAGCCCCGCAGGGGTATTTTTATCCAGAATTTTCAGCCTAGTATCAATAGTTTCTTTTCCCATTTTTAGGTAATCAGATAGTTTTGGACGTAGAGCTGAGCTCGTGACTTCGTTTCTTTTACTATTTTCAGTAATTTTAGCTTAATTTCACCATTAAATCTTCAATTGTTTTTTTGCAATTAATTGGTATGAGCTTATCTTCATCTATTCTTTTATTTTTCTCTTTAATTATGAGTAGCTAGATCCATGAACTAGGGTTGTTGCTCAACCCTAGTGTGGGTAATTGATGGGTCTTATGTTGTAAGGTTTGATGGTCTATGGGTGTGATATTTGGACTAATTTATGGTTTTATTGTTCAATTAGTGTTGCAAACACTAGTTTATGCTTTGTTGATTGTGGATCTTCTTGAGAAAGAGAGCCTAAATCTTTAAAATTATTCCAACAAGGAATTAGGCATACTTAAGAGAATTGATAGCCCAAATTAAAGGGTTAAACCAAAAGATCGTAATACCTGACTTGAACCTTCATTGCTTGCACAAATGTTCATACCCAATTGATCTTGAGAAAGTCAATTAGGACAAAATCACTCGAACTACCGCGAGGCATAGAGTGAGTAGAATCGTGCAATGGTTATATCGTAATCCCCAAGTATGACAAACTAGACTTAGGCATAAGAACCCGTTAATTATCCATCTAGGTGAAGGTCACTTCCCTAGTGCCTTTTATCTCATTAGAACATCTTTAATAGCTTCCTCTTAGCATAACGTAGCTCAATTTAGCATACCGGTAGTATAAATTTAGAAGTGAATCAAAAACCTAAAAATGTTTAGAAGTGCAATAAAGATCAATTACACAACTCTAACTAGATAGAAACTCAATTCCAATTTCAAGCTCCCTGTGGATATCGATCCCAACCTTATCGGGTAAAAGTTACTTCGACCTTTCTTGCTACTCTTTGGTAATATAAGGTTGCATTCGATCACAGACCGCACAAAAAGCTTCGCGGCTGCGGTAGGTCACTACGGACCGCATAAAATGCATTGCGGTCGTGGTGACAATCTTTAGAGAATCCCCCATTTGTAAGTATTCACCAGTGCAAACTGCATTAAAATTTTACCCCCGCACTAAAGCCATTGCGGCCGCGAAAAATGTAGTGCGGACGCAGTGCAAACTTTAGAGTGTGCACATTTTTCCAACTTGGTCGTGCGCTGTGTCACACCTTTTTCCTACTACACCCCCGAGAATGAGTGTAATAAATGAAGTTTTTTCAATTAAAGGACAATCGAAACGGGATTCATTTTATTAAAAATCAGAGTTTCCACTTGGGAGATTTATGGTGTCCCAAGTCACCTGTTTGGATCCCGAGTCGAGGAAAAGGTTTGACTCTGTTTAACAGTCGCGAAACCTAAATTCGGGTAAGGAACTCTGTTAACCCAATAAAAGGTGTTAGGCATTCCCAAGTTCCATGGTTCTAGCACGGTCGCTCAACTGTCATATTTGGCTTAATTATCTTATTTTAAACAATTATGAACCTATGTGAAAATTTTAATTTCTTAACCGCTTTTATTATTATTTTTAAAGAGAATTACAACGTCATTAAAACACATCTTGAACCACGTCACATAAATGCTCTGTGATTTTTGACATGTTTCAACTTTGTTGGGATTTGAATTTAGTTCACATAATTGTGCACCTGAGTTTAGGAAGGTAATATTATTAAACACGTTCCTAAAGAAACTACGTATTTGCACTTTGCGATGGCCATAAAATTTGCTAAATGGAATGCCTCGAATTCTAAGGATCAATTCAAGATTAGCTAAAATGAGGGCCAAATGGTCATTTCTATTTGGCATGGCATATCTCGAAACTATTTTTAAAGGGTATTTATACTAAACACTCGGAGGGCCACATACTACTTGTTATCTATTGTGGCCCGCCTTCAACGTTAAAATTGTTCTAAAATAACAAAAAAACTGAGTTGTAGCTACCCCAAATGCTTAAGCCTCAAATTGACATTAATCACACACAAAAAACCACGAGCTAGGCCAGTCAACATGACGAGATTGGGCCCAGTGATGACATCCCTCAGAGAACCCACGTGTGAGAAGGCTACCATTTCTCTGTTTAGGATGCTTTTGAGCTTTGGGCCCAATTTGAGCCCAAATCAAATGACAAATGGGTCAAAGACTGGACCCGCGTAACCACAATACTAACAAGGTCCAGGTTCCAATATTACCATTCATGAATTACTAAGAACACTTCAATGAAAATAAATTAAAAACGATCATTTCAGAAATGATTACATGGGTGATTCACTTGTGGTTTAAACGGATTTATCCAATTTCAACAAATACATTCTTCAATTTGTTTTTCACACTATGAATTTTTGTTTCAAAGAAACAACAACTTGTAACGCAATAGGAGTTTCAAAATGCCATGTTCATGCTTTGAAATTATTTCGAATGGTATTGAAATGGAAACTAAATCCACAGGATATCCAGAATATCAAACTACCTCATCACGTCAACGGGCAACTTCAGCCATACTTAGCCCAATCTCAAAATAGACTAAAAGAACTCAACCTTAAATTTAACACTACTATAACATCTATAGTAAGAATCTACAGGAACCCCTGTTAGCCATGCAAACTTAACTGGTCATTCAGAACAGCGATCTAAACATACAGCTAAATAACTGGACTCGATGATCTATTCATGAAAAAGCTACCAAACCTACTGCACAATATGCTAAACATACTATGATATTGAAACTAAATACTCAATACAGCACAAAACAAATAAAATAGAAGAAACTTCAGCTTGAATTCCATCCAATCATTGATTTACATGATTCAACACTCACTCATTGAATTAGGAGAGTACCTGGAAAAGCAAAATGAAAATAAATGAGGCAGGTCAGTAGTGAAAGCAATAACAACAGGATGGTTGGCCCAGATCAATGATAAAACCAACATCAAAACTCTGAATCCGATGGAATAGTGAATTTCAGCTCAAAATCAGCAAATCAAGTAATTAAATCCCAACTTCAAACCCTTAATTGATTCAGCAAAGATCAGACCCCTTGTTACTAAGTCATTCTTACACCTTTCCAAGCTTAAACAAGGAGAAAACTGAATTTAATTAGAATAGAGGATTCTCAAAAATTAAAGCTGAAAGAAGGAGCAGTCCTTTATGTATTTTTCTGATTTTAGAGTGTGTAAAGGCTGCCCCAAATGCAGAGAAAGGGGTCCTTAATTAGGCATATCTAGAGCATCCATATCCTAGCTAACCATTTTCTATTTTCCCCCCTAAAACCACTTTGTTTTTACCCTTTTAACCCAAAAAGAGTCTGAAAACTTACTCACGTTTTCCCCACACATTCTAGAGTCTTCTCGCCTAACAGAAATGATTCCCCCAATATTTAGAATCCCTGAATTACCCTTATCCCCATCAGTTATTACAACTGCTAACTGACCCTTAAACCCCCTAAAGTTTCCTTTGTGCAATTAAGACCCTAAATGTTCCCAACAATTAACATCCAGGGCCAACAACAAAATTCAGAAGCGAGGGAACAATGAAGATCAAACAAGAAACTTAACAAACATGAATTGAATTAACTTGACACAATTAGATAACAGTTCTAAGGCCATCTCCAACATTGCCCCCATTTTTGTCCCCAAAATTGGGATTTCCCTATTTTGGGGACAACTTACTCCAACCATTCCCCCATTTTTCCCCCAAACTTTTTTATATTCTTATATCTCTTCTATATCATATTATTATCTTTCATTTCAATTTCATTTTTTAATTGCTAAATAAATTTTATCTTTTATTTTATTAATTTGTAATTTCCACAATTAAAAAAATTCCATAAAATTTTAAATAATATAATTTATAAGCAATTATTATAGATTAACTAACAATTCAAATAAAAGTGAAATCATTACGATACAAGATTAATTAAAACAATATAATTTTACATAAAAATAATAAATGCGCGAAAATTAATTTATCAAAATTATACACCAAAGTTAAGATATAATATTAATATTATATAAATATTACACATACATAATTAAGTGTATATAAAGAGATAAAATAAAATATTAAATAATAAAATAATGGTGAATAGTAACGGGGGAGATGAATATTGTACCCCCACATTTGAGGGAACATTATTCATCCCCCATTTTAGGGACAAAAATGGGGGAGGGTTGGAGGACAATTTTCCTCAAAATTGCCCCCATTATGGGGGATAGGGGCAAGGTTATAGATGTCCTAAGTACTAACACGCCACCATTTCAATTCTCCAAATAATTAAACAAAAGAAAACTAAACCCTATAAAAAATGAAATTAAAATTTAAAATAAAAACAAAGAAAACCTATGACTAAGAATACAACCCAAATAAAACAAAGAAAGAGAAAGAGAAATACCCAGAACGACCCTTTTCAATAATGAAATCGCGCACTCAAACCGCCTAGCCAAGGAGTGGACTCGAACTTCCGTTAATCGCCTATTCTTTAACAAGAACAGTCGACCAACGGGTGCTCGAAATCACTCAAGCATCACACGACCTCAGCATGCACAGTGAAAGTAGAGATTAGGGTTCAATATTCTAGATCCAAAATTTGAAGCGTTTAAGGGTGTCTTTGATGGAATTGGTGATGGGAGTGGGAAGAGGGAGCAAAGGAGGCCTAGGGGTGCGAATTTGGGGCAATGTGGGGGTGGCGCCGCCACCAGATGCGGAGAAGGCAATTAGGGTTTCAAATACTTGAACAGTTTGGGTAATGTTTGAGAGAAATTGAAGGCTTATATGGAAAGGGGAGGAGGAGGAACATCTGTGGTATGATTTTGGTGGGGAATTGGGTGGTGGCGTCGCTGTCCGTGGCAGAAGGTGTAAAGGCGGTGGCTAGGGTTTGGTCTATTCGAGGAGTTCTAGTGAAGTTCGAGGAAAGCCGACGATGGTATAGGTACGAAGAGGAAGAGGCAGAGTTTTGATGTGAATTTGGCGGCCATCGAAGAACTACCACCGCCGTAGGGCAATTTCTTGCAGCGGTGCACAATGGCGTTACGTTGGGGCTCTGAGGGGGTATGAGGACGATGATAGAGGGTGGGGAGGGTCATTAAGACACTAATATATTAAGCGGTCCTCACTACTGAGCTGTTGGATTGATTAAGCTCGACGGCTCAGATTGACCTTACATGAAACAGGGTCGTTTTTGTTCCTGGGGAACTGGACCGGGTTATGGGATGTAATTGGGATGGGTTTAGACGGATATTATACTGGGTTGATCGAAAATGAACGTAAAAACGGCCCAACTTTCATTTCTTTTCAAAAATCTTGTCAACTTTCTTTTTAATTTCTTTTTAATTTTAATATTTTACATAAATCTAAATCAATTCCTTCAACTGAATTAACAAAAAAACTAATTAGACCCAAAATGATAACTAACGCAATTAATTAAAACAACTTACCACAAAAACTTCTCAAAAATCAAAACTAAAATTAAAAGTACAAATTACACTATATTTTGTGATTTTTCTATTTTATAAAATAATTGACTTTTAATTAATCCTAAAAATGCAAAGCTAAAACCTAAATATACATGCTAAGTATTGTTGTATTTTTTTATTAATTAAAATGCACAGACAAAAATGTCACAAAATCCACAAAATTGTAAATACCGAAGAGTATTTTATTTTGAAACTATGGGAGCAGTTCATATAGGGCAAAATTCATGTGCTCACAGCTGCCCCTATTTGCTCGGAAACACAAAGATTTTTCGTGCAAAGATAAGTGAGCAAATACGAGCAATTTTTTCCTATTTGAAACGATGTGTGAAGCATTTTTAAAATAGTTGACCGCACCCTGCTTCTGAGGTTGCCTACATATCCCTGGCTAAAAAGGAATCATGTCAGTATAGTTCGGGAAGGTCTGGTAGCTGGGACTACCATAAAGCTGTGGTTTCATTGTTGCTGCTACAGCTTACTGTGAACCTCCTTATTACACCGTGTCAAAATAAAAGAAGCTATACTAAGCTATGATCTATGAATTACCAAAGTCCTAGATATGTCTTCAAATTTGCTCTTGTAGTTCTTGTTGCTTTGTTAACTTGTGTTCTCCGGGTGTAATTCTGTTGTTACTGCCTTGAATTTTGCTTTGAGATGTTTTTCCATTTCTTCGAATGATGCTTAACTGCCGAGATTTTAAAAATATGCCTCAGTTCTCTAGGCGGGCTCCTGACTTCTAAAACATGAAATGAATGCCTCTGTTCTCCAGGCGGGCTTCTGATTGCTAAAACTTGAAATAAATGCCTTTGTTCTCCAGGCGGGCTCCTGATTGCTAAAACTTCTCCAGGCGGTCTCCTGATTGCTAAAACTTGAAATAAATGAATCTGTTCTCCAAGCGGGCTCCTGATTGCTAAAACTTGAAATAAATGCCTCTATTCTCCAGGTGGGCTCTTAATTGCTAAAACATGAACTAGATGCATCTATTTTCCAGGCGAGCTCCTGATTGCTAAAACCAGAAATAAATGCCTCAGTTCTTCAGGCGGGCTCCTGATTACTAAAACTTGAAATAAATGCCTCTATTCTCCAGGCGGGCTCCTCATTGCTAAAATTTGAAATCAATGCCTCGATTCTCCAGGCGGGCCCTTAATTGCTAAAACTTGAAATAAATGCCTATGTTCTCCAAGCGGGCTCCTGATTGCTAAAACTTGAAATAGATGCTTCTGTTCTCCAGGCGGGTTCTTGATTACTAAAACTTGAAATAAATGCCTATGTTCTCCAGGCGAGCTCCAGATTGCTCAAACTAGGGGTGGGCATCGATCGGTTCGGTTCGGTTTTGAAAATTATCGGTTTTGCCTATCGGTTATCGGTTATCGGTTTACAAATATCATAACCCGATAACCAAACTGATAAGATATTAGTTATCGGTTATCATCTTATCGGTTATTGATCCTTATTGGTTCGGTTATCGATTTACCCGATAAGATAAAACTAAAATGAAAAGTGCTCAATTACTCCAACTCAATATCAAAAAATTGTTAGTCCTCTAACCATAAATTTCACATGAGTAGAGAAGACACCAAGACTGGTGGTTAGCAAACAGAAAACATAAATCAGAAGCAAACAGAGGCAAAAATAAGAAGCAAACAGAAGCAAAATTCTTGAGCAAACAGAAAAATTAACAAGAAGAAAACAAAAAATCTTGAGCCAAAACTTACACGATACGATTGACGAGTCAGGCGTCTGGCGTTACACGATGCGATTGACTGTTTGGAGTTGGGGGCTGCGGCGAAAATACAATTAGAAAGACAAACACTAAGTGAACTGAAGAGGGGAAGGGAATTAGTAAAATAAAACTCTAGTATATACTTAAGGGTAGATTAATAAATTACTTCATTCTTATTGGGTTATCGGTTTTTACCCAATAACAAAAATGCAAACCGAGACCGAACCGATAACCCAATAAATGTTTTTTTTACCCTGTTACCGAACCGTTAACCCAATAACCCAATTAAGAATTAACGGTCCGGGTTATCGGTTTTATCCGATATATGCCCACCCCTAGCTCAAACATGAAATAAATGTCTCTGTTCTTCAGGCGGGCTTCTATTTGCTAAAACTTAAAATAAATGCCTCTGTTCTCCAGGAGGGCTCCTGATCGTTAGAACTTGAAATAAATGCATCTGTTCTCCAGGCAGACTCCTGATTGCTAAAACTTGAAATTAACGCATCTGTTCTTCAGGCGGGCAACTGATTGCTAAAATTTTAAATAAATGCCTCTGTTCTCCAGGCGGGCTACTGATTGCTAAAACTTTAAATATAAATAAATGCTTTCGTTCTCCAAGCGAGCTCCTGCTTGCTAACAGTTTAAATAAATGCCTCTATTCTCTAGGCAGGCTCCTCATTGCTAAAACTTGAAATAAATGCCTCTATTCTCCAAGCGGACTCCTGATTGCTAAAATTTGAAATAAATGCCTTTGTTCTCCATGCTGGCTCCTGATTGCTAAAACTTGAAATAGATGCATCTGTTCTCCAGGCGGGCTCCTGATTGCTAAAACTTGAAATAAATGCCTATGTTCTCTAGGCATGCTCCTGATTGCTAAAACTTGAAATAAATGCCTCTGATCGCCAGGCGGGCTCCTGTTGCTAAAACTTGAAGTAAATGCCTCTGTTCTTGTCACGACCCGGATTTTCCCCCAACATCGGGATCGTGATGGCGCCTACTCGTGGTAGCTAGGCAAGCCACTGTATTCATACTATCCTGTTTTTTTTTTACAATTTCATAATTTATTAATCAACAAACCATAACTTTAATTAAATAAGTGCGGAATACTTTATCGAATTAGGAATAACAAGTTACAAGGTAAAAATCATACTGAAATCCTCTACCCAAGACGTGGAGTCACCAACTCACGAACTACTACTGAATACTACACATAAAAGTTTGAAAGAAATATAACATAATTCTGTTTGTCTCGGGACAAAGAGACTACAGCTAGTAACATAAATAAAGTGAGAGACACCGGGCCTGCGGACGTCTGCAAGCTACCTCGGTCTCAAATGTGATCAACTTCCACGCAATCAATTTACTGCTGATGCTCCTGATCGTAACCTGGACCTGTGAAAAAACGCACAGAAGTGTAGTATCAGCACAACCGACCCCATGTGCTGGTAAGTGCCTGGCCTATCCCGACGAAGTAGTGACAAGCCTAGGACCATACACCCACATAAACTTGTGCAATTCAATATATATATGTATACCACAAAATAATAAGAAATAACCAAGTAATAACACAATAAGGGATATCTCAAAGAATTCAACAATTAACAACAGTTAATAAGCTCACAAGGAAAACAAAGTATAATGGAAACACATGTAATATCAAGTCAAGGAATAGCAAACAATTGCACGGCATCACCCTTCGTGCTTTTACTCTCATCCTCACCAAATAAGAAAATAAAGTACACGGCATCACCCTTCGTGCTTTTACTCTGATCCTCACATCCACAGTACGGCATGATCCTTCGTACATGGTTCAATAACAGGGCATGGCATGATCCTTCGTGCATAATCAATAAAACATGGCACGGCATTAACCTTCGTGCATAAATAATAAAACAAGGCACGACATCACCCTTCGTGCATTATCACTCTTCCTCACCCAAATAACAATCACGGTTAAGGGCAAAGAAAGAAGCAGTAATTCATAAACTGTCCCAACAAGGGCAATCAATAATTATCTTCACAACAAGCCCCGACAAGGGAGAAAAATAACAATTCTACGACCTGGCAAAGGTTCAACAATTCATCTGTAAATATATCTCAAAATAATCATTTTCCAACGACTCACGGTCATACTAGACGCCAGTGTATGGATGCTTGTCACCACAGCCCATACACCGCACTCGATCACATAACACATAACACATAATCCTATTCCCTCAAGCTAGTATAGAACAAACACTTACCTCGAATGTTTATGAACAATTCAATCCGTGGAAATGTCTTTTTCTTTCAAATTTGGCTCCAATCCAATCGTATCTATACACAATTGATTTAATATCATCAATACTACTCAAAAAACTAATTCCTAAGACCAAATACAACTTTTACAATATTCTGCCCGGAATAGTGAATTTCGACCCCGGGCCCACATGGTCGGAACTCGGGGTTAGGGCCAAAATCCGGTTACCCATCCCCCACGAGTTCATGTATATGATTTGTTTCAAAATTGGACCTCAATTCGAGGTCCAATTTCCCAATTTATGAAAAACCCTATATTCTAACAAAAACAAGAAATTCTACCATGAAAACCTTTGATTTCTATTGAAAAACATGTTTAATGATGTTAGGAATTGAAAGAATTAAGTAAAAAGTGACTTACAATTGTTTTGATGAAGAAGGAATCCGTGAAGAATCGCAAATGGGTGTTTTTGTTTTGTAAAAAGTGAAGAAATGAACTGAAAATCGTGTTTTACAGGTCTCCGTGTTCGCATTTGCGAACATGGGTTCGCAATTGCGAACCCCGACCAATTTCTGGAGTTTGAAAAATAAGCTAAGGCTGGGAAGTTCGCATTTGCGAACTTTTGTTCGCATTTGCGAAGCCAAGGCAAATCTGGGGGCTTCGCATTTGCGAACATATGTTCGCATTTCCGAACCAGGCTGGCCTCCAGGGACCTTCGCATTTGCGAACATTTGTTCGCATTTGCGAACTAGGCTGGGCTGAGGGACCTTCGCATTTGCGAAGAATGCTTCGCATTTGTGAAGCATGCCTTTTCACTGGAGGCCTCGCAATTGCGAGGTTTGGTTCGCATTTGCGAACCCAAACGGTCCTAGGCACCCTTCGCATTTGCGACCAAGGGTTCGCATTTGCGAACCCTGCCTTGACCTGCCACATTCGCAATTGCGAGAAATACTTCTCAATTGCGAAGGCAACAGCTGGGTGAAAAACCAGCAGTGCAAAAATTCGGAATTTCATCCAACGGCTTATTAAATCTTTACCCGAGCTCCCGGGCTCCAAACCAAACATGTACACAACATCAAAAACACATTATGAACTTGTTCGTGCGATCACATCGCCAATATCACATCGTTTTCATCAAATCAAGCCTCAAATTCATGATTTTCATACTTTTGGTTTTCAAAACTTTCAAACTTGGGACTCAAGGTCCAAAACATCTCAAACGACATGCGAATGTCACCAAACTTTACAGAAATCACATATATAATATTTAAGACTTGTACCGGGCGTCGGAACCAAAATACGAGCCCGATACCAAGGTCAATTAATTCATTTCCTTTAACAATTACATCAAAAACAATTTCATAGAAAAATTCATAACTTGGGCTCTCGGCCTCAGGAATTCGACTCCGGACGCATGTCCAAGTCCCATATTTTCGTACGGACCTCTCGGGACCATCCAATGTCGGGTCCGGATCCGTTTACCAAAAATGTTGACCGAAGTCAACCATATCAATATTAATATCATTTTTATCCAAATTTCTCATAGAATTCATATTTTCTATCACAAAATCTTTCCGGCTAGATGCTCGGATTGTGCACGTAAATCGAGGCAATATGGAATGAGGTTTTCAAGGCCTCGAAGCTCGAAATAATTAATAAAATAAGTGATGACCCTTTGGGTCGTCACAATCTCCACCTCTAAAACAACCGTTCATCCTCGAACGGACAAAAGAAAGAAGTACCTGAGTCAGGAAACAAATGTGGGTAGCGGCTCCGCATATCAGACTCGGACTCCCAGGTCGATGCCTCAGGAGGCTGACCTCTCCACTGAACACGCACGGAAGGATAACTCTTCGACCTCAACTATCGAACCTGTCAGTCTAGAATGGCCACCGGCTCTTCCTCGTAGTATAAATCATTGTCCAATTGGACAGTACTGAAGTCTAACACATGTGTGGGATCGCTGTGGTATCTCCGAAGCATAGATACGTGAAAAACTGGATGCACGGCTGATAAGCTGGGCGGCAAAGCTAATCTGCAAGCCACCCCTCCCACTCTATCTAAAATCTCAAATGGACCAATATACCTAGGGCTGAGCTTGCCCTTCTTCCCGAACCTCATCACGCCCTTCATAGGCGACACTCGGAGCAATACTCATTCACCAACCATGAAATCTACATCTCGAACCTTACGATCCGCATAAGTCTTCTGCCTGGACTGAGCTGAACGCAATCTCTCCTGAATAGTGTTGACCTTATCCAAGGCCTCCTGAACTAAGTCTGTACCTAACAACCGAGCCTCTCCCGGTTCAAACCATCCAACCGGTGATCGACATCGCCTACCATACAACGCCTCATACGGAGCCATCTGGATGCTAGATTGGTAACTGTTATTGTAGGCGAACTCTGCTAATGGCAGAAACTGGTCCCACGAGCCTCTGAAATCAATAACACAGGCTCAAGGCATGTCTTCTAGAATCTGAATAGTCCTCTCGGACTGGCCATCCGTCCGAGGATGAAATGTTGTACTCAACTGAACCTGGGTGCCTAACTCCTGCTGGACCGCTCTCCAGAACCGCGAGGTAAACTGCGTACCCCGATCAGAGATAATAGATACCGGCACTCCATGGAGACGAACAATCTCCCTAATGTAAACCTCCGCTAACCTCTCCGATGAGTAGGAGACAGATACTGGAATAAAGTGTGCTGACTTGGTCAGCCTGTCAACAATGACCCAAATAGCATCAAATTTCCTCCGAGTCAAAGGAAGTCCGGTAACGAAGTCCATAGTGATCCGTTCCCATTTCCACTCGGGAATCTCAATCCTCTGGAATACACCACCAGGTCTCTGGTGCTCATATTTCACCTGTTGACAATTTAGACACCGAGCAACATACGCAACGATATCATTCTTCATTCTGCGCCACCAATAGTGCTGCTGTAAGTCTTGGTACATCTTTACGACGCCCGGGTGAATAGAATACCGCGAACCGTGGGCCTCCGCTAAGATCAACTCTCGAATCCCTTCGACATTGGGCACACAAACTCGACCCTGCAATTTCAATACCCCATCATCATCTAGATTTACCTGTGTGGCACCTCCCCGCTGTACCGTATCTCTCAACTCACGCAAATGAGGATCATCAAATTGCCTCTCACGGATACGCTCTAATAAAGAAGAACGAGCGACCGTGTAGGCTAACACCCTGCTAGGCTCAGAAATGTCTAATCTCACGAACCGGTTGGCTAAGGCCTGGACATCTAGAGCTAATGGTCTCTGACTGACCGGAATGTATGCAAGACTACCCATGCTGGCATACTTTCTACTCAGTGCATCGGCCACCACATTGGCCTTACCTGGGTGATATAAGATAGTAACATCATAGTCTTTTAGCAACTCTAACCATCTCCGCTGTCGTAGATTCAACTCCTTTTGCTTGAACAAGTAATGTAGGCTTTTGTGATCAGTGTACACCTCACATGTCACACCATATAGATAATGCCTCCAGATCTTTAAGGCATGAATCACTGTTGCTAACTCAAGATCATGAACTGGATAATTCTTCTCATGTATTTTTAACTGCCTCAAAGCATAAGCGATAACCTTACCATCCTGCATCAATACCGCTCCAAGCCCTGTACGAGATGCGTCATAATAAACTGTATAAGGCCCTGCACCTGTAGGTAGTACCAACACCGGTGCGGTGGTCAAGGTTATCTTGAGCTTCTGAAAGCTCGCCTCACACTCCTCTGACCATTGAAACTGGACACCCTTCTGGGTCAACCTGGTCATCGGGGCTGCAATAGAAGAAAACCCCTCTACAAATCGACGGTAGTAACCTGCTAATCCCAAGAAACTCCGGATCTCAGTCACTGAAGCTGGTCGAGGCCAATTCTGGACTGCCTCAATCTTCTTTGGGTCTACCTGAATACCTTCCACTCATACAATGTGACCCAATAATGCTATCGAACTCAGCCAGAACTCACATTTAGAAAATTTGGCATATAGCTGGTTATCTTTCAGAGTCTGAAGAACCACTCTGAGGTGCTGCTCGTGCTCTTCCTGGCCGCGGGAGTACACCAGGATGTCATCTATGAAGACTATCACGAACAGATCTAAGTAAGGCCTGAATACCCGATTCATCAACTCCATGAATGCTGCTGGGGCATTGGACAACCCGAAGGACATGACCAAGAACTCATAATGCCCATATCTAGAGCGAAAGGTCGTCTTAGGAATGTCAGCCGCCCTGATCTTCAGCTGATGGTAGCCTGACCTCAAGTCTATCTTAGAGAACACTCTCGCTCCCTGGAGCTGGTCAAACAAATCATCAATCCTCGGCAGTGGATACTTATTTTTGATAGTCACCTTGTTTAACTGCCGGTAATCAATACACATTCACATCGAGCCATCTTTCTTCTTTACAAATAATACAGGTGCTCCCCAGGGGGAAACACTGGGCCTGATAAAGCCCTTCTCAAGAAGGTCTTGCAACCGATCTTTCAACTCTTTTAGCTCCGGCGGGGCCATACGATAGGGTGGAATAGAGATGGGCTGCGTGCCCGGTGCTAGATCAATACAGAAATCAATATCCCTATCGGGTGGCATGCCCGGCAGGTCTGAAGGAAAAACCTTCGGAAACTCCCGTGCAATAGGGACCGACTCAATGGAAGGAACTTCCGCGCTGGAATCACGAACATAAGCCAAATAAGCTAGACACCCCTTCTCGACCATACGTCGAGCCTTAACATAAGAAATAACAGTGCGAACGGAGTGGCTTGAGGTACCCTTCCACTCTAATCGGGGTGATTCGGCAAGGCTAAGGTGACAGTCTTAGCATGACAATCAAGAATAGCATGGTATGGGGACAACCAGTCCATCCCCAATATGACATCAAAATCTACCATATCCAAAAGCAACAGGATCAACACGGGTCTCAAGACCCCCAAATATAACTACGCACGAACGATGCACCCGATCAACTACAATGGAGTCACCCACTGGTGTAGCCACATAAACTGGAATATCCAGAGCATAGCTGGGCACGGCCAAATACGGTGCAAAGTAGGAAGACACATAGGAATATGTAGATCCGGGGTCAAATAATACTGAAGCACCTCTGCCACACACAAGAATAGTACCTTTAATCACGGCATCTGATGCCTCTGCCTCTGGCCTGGCTGGTAAAGCATAGAATCGGGGATCTGCACCTCCCCTCTGAGCTGCGTCTCTAGGACGACCATCAACTGGCTGACCTCTACCTCTGGCCGGACGGTCTCCACCTCTACGGTCTCGACCTCCACCTCTATAATCTCTACCCCCGCCTCTGGCTGGCTGGGCAGGCTGAGGGTCAGCTGGGGCCTGAATCATAGGACGAGGACCTCGCTGCTGAGAGTTGCCCGCTGCTAGAGGGCAATACCTGATAAAATGACCCGGGTCACCACAACCGTAGCAACTCTTAGACTGATAGGGCTGCTGGCCCTGACGACCCGAATGGCCTCCACGAACACTCTGAAGAGGCTGAGCATTAATAGGAGGCTGGTCTGAATAATGCCCACGAAAACCGCGATCACCTGGTCCACCCTGTGAAGCCTGAAGGGCGGAATGAAAAGGCCTGGAGGACTGGCCTCTATCAAAGGATTCTCTGCTACCAGAGGAAGAAGCACCAAACCTACCCGAATGACGAGGCCTCTTATCCGAAGAATAACCGCCTCCTCTAGCGAGAGCCATCTCAACTCTGCATGCTGTATTTGGCTGCCTCCTGAAATGATATGTCACTTCCCACGCCCATAGCCATCTGGAGTCTAATTGGCTGATTAAGCCCATCTATAAACCTGCGGACCCTCTCCTGTTCTGTGGGAAGTATCACCACTGCATGACGAGCCAAATCGACAAATCTCGTCTCATACTGTGTAACCGTCATAGTGCCCCGATGGAGGCGCTCAAACTGCCTCCGAAGTACATCCCGCTGAGTAGCAGGGAGAAACTTCTCCATAAATAGTTCCGCAAACTGATCCCATGATAAAGCTGGGGACCCTACTGGTCGAGTCAAGCAATAATCTCTCCACCAAGTCTTGGCGGATCCTGCAAGCCTGAATGTACAGAAGTCAACTCCATTTGACTCCACGATCCCCATAGTCTTGAGAATCTCATGGCAACTAAATAAGAAGTCCCGAGGATCCTCTGATGTGGCTCCGCTGAATGTAGTGGTAAATAGCTTGGAGAACCGATCAAGTCTCCATAAAGAATCAGAAGTCATGGCCGCTCCATCACCAGCATGAGCTGTGGTACCTGACTGAGTGGCCACAGCTGGCTGAACCACTGGTGCCTGAGGCTGAGGAGCTACTGGCTCCGGAGTACGAGCAATAGGAGTCTGGGCCCCTCCTCCAGCCTGAGAAGCGGCTGGTGCAACTGATAATAAGCCCGCTCTGGCAATGCTGTCCATAAATCCCGCTATTCTGACCAAAGCATCCGGAAGATCCGGGGTAAATAAAGCCTCTCCTGGGACCTCTGAGCTGGGCCCACTGGAGCTGCTGGGACCGGAACCTCCTCGTCAATCTCAATATGAGGCTCCACCTCTGGGGTAGCTGCCTGGGGTAGAGCTCTGCCCCTACCACGGCCTCCGATATGGCCTTGGCCCCTGCCCCTCACGAGAGCTGCTTGGGGCTCAGGCTGCTGATCAACGGATGAAGAAGCGCTTGTCCTCATCATCTGTGAAAGGACAGAATAGAAATTCAATCAGTAATTGAGGAACAAGTCGCACGACAAGAAAGAACAAATGAGAGACTTTTTCCTAACTCAATAGACTCTGGAGGACAAGTACGGACGTCTCCGTACCTACCTCTCAAACTCTACTAAGCTTGTTCGTGAGTGGTGAGACCTATGTAACCTAGAGCTCGATACCAACTTGTCACGACCCGGATTTTCCCCCAACATCGGGATTGTGATGGCGCCTACTCGTGGTAGCTAGGCAAGCCACTGTATTCATACTATCCTATTTTTTTTTACAATTTCATAATTTATTAATCAACAAACCATAACTTTAATTAAATAAGTGCGGAATACTTTATCGAATTAGGAATAACTAGTTACAAGGTAAAAATCATACTAAAATCCTCTACCCAAGACGTGGAGTCACCAACTCACGAACTACTACTCAATACTACACATAAAAGTTTGAAAGAAATATAACATAATTCTGTTTGTCTCGGAACAAAGAGACTACAGCTAGTAACATAAATAAAGAGAGAGACGCTGGGCCTGCAGACGTCTGCAAGCTACCTCGGTCTCAAATGTGATCAACTTCCACGCAATCAATTTACTACTGCTGCTCCTGATCGTAACCTGGACCTGTGCAAAAACGCATAGAAGTGTAGTATCAGCACAACCGAGCCCATGTGCTGGTAAGTGCCTGGCCTATCCCGGCGAAGTAGTGACAAGCCTAGGACCAGACACCCATATAAACTTGTGCAATTCAATATATATATGTATACCACAGAATAACAAGAAATAACCAAGTAATAACACAATAAGGGATATCTCAAAGAATTCAACAATTAACAACATTTAATAAGCTCACAAGGAAAACAAAGTATAATGGAAACACATGTAATATCAAGTCAAGGAATAGCAAACAATTGCACGGCATCACCCTTCGTGCTTTTACTCTCATCCTCACCAAATAAGCAAATAAAGTACATGGCATCACCCTTCGTGCTTTTACTCTCATCCTCACATCCATAGTACGACATGATCCTTTGTACATGGTTCAATAACAGGGCACGGCATGATCCTTCATGCATAATCAATAAAACATGGCACGACATTAACCTTTGTGCATAAATAATAAAACAAGGCACGGCATCACCCTTCGTGCATTATCACTCTTCCTCACCCAAATAACAATCACAGTTAAGGGCAAAGAAAGAAACAGTAATTCATAAGCTGTCCCAACAAGGGCAATCAATAATTATCTTCACAACAAGTCCCGACAAGGGAGAACAATAACAATTCTACAACCTGGCAAAGGTTCAACAATTCATCTGTAAATATATCTCAAAATAAGCATTTTCAATGACTCACGATCATACTAGACGCCAGTGTATGGATGCTTGTCACCACAGCCCATACACCACACTCGATCACATAACACATAACACATAATCCTATTCCCTCAAGCTAGGATAGAACAAACACTTACCTCGAATGTTTATGAACAATTCAATCCGTGGAAATGTCTTTTTCTTTCAAATTTGGCTCCAATCCAATCGTATCTATACACAATTGATTTAATATCATCAATACTACTCAACAAACGAATTCCTAAGACCAAATACAACTTTTACAACATTCTGCCCGGAATAGTGAATTTCGACCCCGGGCCCACATGGTCGGAACTCGGGGTTAGGACCAAAATCCGGTTACCCATCACCCCACGAGTTCATGTATATGATTTGTTTCAAAATCGGACCTCAATTCGAGGTCCAATTTTCCAATTTATGAAAAACCCTATATTCTAACAAAAACAAGAAATTCTACCATGAAAACCTTTGATTTCTATTGAAAAACATGTTTAATGATGTTAGGAATTGAAAAGAATTAAGTAAAAAGTGACTTACAATTGTTTTGATGAAGAAGGAATCCGTGAAGAATCGCAAATTCGTTTTTTTGTTTTTTAAAAAGTGAAGAAATGAACTGAAAATCGTGTTTTACAGGTCTCCGTGTTCGCATTTGCGAACATGGGTTCGCAATTGCGAACCCCGACCAATTTCTGGAGTTTGAAAAATAAGCTAAGGCTGGGAAGTTCGCATTTGCAAACTTTTGTTCGCATTTGCGAAGCCAAGGCAAATCTGGGGGCTTCGCATTTGCGAACATATGTTCGCATTTGCGAACCAGGTTGGCCTCCAGGGACCTTCGCATTTGCGAACATTTGTTCGCATTTGCGAACGAGGCTGGGCTGAGGGGCCTTCGCATTTGCGAAGAATGCTTCGCATTTGCGAAGCATGCCTTTTCACTGGAGGCCTCGCAATTGCGAGGTTTGGTTCGCATTTGCGAACCCAAACGGTCCTGGGCACCCTTCGCATTTGCGACCAAGGGTTCGCATTTGCGAACCCTGCCTTGACCTGACACCTTCACAATTGCGAGAAATACTTCGCAATTGCGAAGACAACAGCTGGGTGAAAAACCAGCAGTGCAAAAATTCGGAATTTCATCCAACGGCTTATCAAATCTTTACCCGAGTTCCCCGGGCTCCAAACCAAACATGTACACAACATCAAAAACACATTATGAACTTGTTCGTGCGATCACATCGCCAATATCACATCGTTTTCATCAAATCAAGCCTCAAATTCATGATTTTCATACTTTTGGTTTTCAAAAGTTTCAAACTTGGGACTCAAGGTCCAAAACATCTCAAACGACATGCGAATGTCACCAAACTTTACAGAAATCACATATATAATATTTAAGACTTGTACCGGGCGTCGGAACCAAAATACGAGCCCGATACCAAGGTCAATTAATTCATTTCCTTTAACAATTACATCAAAAACAATTTCATAGAAAAATTCATAACTTGGGCTCTCGGCCTCGTAATTCGACTCCGGACGCATGTCCAAGTCCCATATTTTCCTACAGACCTCTCGGGACCATCCAATGTCGGGTCCGGATCCATTTACCAAAAATGTTGACCGAAGTCAACCATATCAATATTAATATTATTTTTATCCAAATTTCTCATAGAATTCATATTTTCTATCACAAAATCTTTCCGGCTACATGCTCGGATTGTGCACGTAAATCGAGGCAACATGGAATGAGGTTTTCAAGGCCTCGGAAGCTCGAAATGATTAATAAAATAAGTGATGACCCTTTGGGTCGTCACAGTTCTCTAGGAGGGCTCCTGATTGCTAAAACTTGAATTAAATGCCTTTGTTCTCCAGGCGGGCTCCTGACTGCTAAATTTGAAATAAATGCCTCTATTCTCCACGCGGGCTCCTCATTGCTAAAACTTGAAATAAATGCCTTTGTTCTCCAGGCGAGCTCCTGATTGTCAAAACCAGAAATAAATGCCTCTGTTCTCCAGGCGGTCTCCTTATTGCTAAAGCTTGAAATAAATGCCTCTATTCTCCAGGCGGGCTCTTGATTTTTAAAACTTGAAATAAATACCTCTGTTCTCCAGGCGGGCTCCTAATTGCTAAAACTTAAAATAAATGTCTCAGTTCTCCATACGGGCTCCTGATTACTAAAACATGAAATAGATGCCTCTATTCTCCAGGCGGGCTCCTGATTGCTCACACTTGAAATAGATGCCTCCGTTCTCCAAGCGGGCTCGTGATTGCTAAAACTTCAAATAAATGCCTTTGTTCTCCTAGCGGGCTCCTGACTGCTAAATTTGAAATAAATGCATGTGTTCTCCAAGTGGGCTCCTGATTGTTAAAACTTGAAATAGATGCCTTTGTCTTTTCCCTATGGAAAATTCCTACAAAGCCAACAAAATTTCTGCCCCTGTTTAATATATATAAAATAGTGGTTATTTGCTGGCATTCTTTCTATGTACGTCCCTGCCGCTGAGCTCCACTCTGACTTGCTTCCCTGAACTTGCCTTGATCCCCTTTGTCCTCCTAACAGACTTGCAAAACCCCCATGACTTTTGATGACTCGAGTGTTGCACCCCATCCTGTTATTTTACATTTTTGACCCCTTTATCTAAAACTTTCCCTTTCCCCACAAAACTATCCGGCCCACTGATGAAACTTTCGGTGATCCTTTGTGACTTACTTTGCATTTTGACATCTTTGATATATTTCGGCCTTGTTGTGCTTTGCAACTGGGAAACTGGTAGTTAGCCTTGACATCCTTTCCTTTTGTTTTGAACAAGACCAACATTGAAACATCTTAAAGAGCAGTCCTCAAAAAAGATGAAATGCAATGATCTCGATGGTTAAGGATAAATAAAGTCCAAAACAGGACGGTTTGTAATAAAGAATGAAAAGGAAAAAAGACATATCTGAGTGGAACAACCGGTACCATTGACCATGCCATTAATTTTGGACTAATCGGCTCACTCTGTCCAACCAATCAACTTTCAATTGCCACGCTTTGTTGCCCCAGCATCCCATAATCTGATTTCTTCAGCCCAAACCTTAACCTTATTCAACCTGAAGTGTCTTGAATAGCTTTTACCCATAGACTTGTCTTATTTGTTCATCTGAAGACTCACTTTCGCCTTAAGGTGCCCGCAAGGGTTTTCACCAATAAGACTCTAATTTTTAATTTGTCTAAACTCAATTCGCCCTACGGTGCCCATGAGGCTTTTCACCAATAAGACTTTCTCATTTTGTTTCTCTCAACTCTCGCCGCCTTACGGTGCCCGTGAGGGTTTTCACCAATAAGACTCTCCTATTTTAATTTTTCCTACTTGAACCAGAGTGTTTCCCCTGACATGAGTTACCTTTTACCTGCTCACCTTGGCACTCCTCAAAGATTGATCAGAAGATCTTACTTTGGACCATAATGGGGCTTTTGGATAGGGACGAAAAGTAAAGGTATCAAAGGCTCAAAACAATTCAACATGGGTTCAAAATTACAACTTTTGGAATCAACTTTTCACAATATACACAACTTCTGCCCCAGTTTCTTTCTTGGGGACTTTTTAATTTTTATTTGATGTGACTGAACCTCAGAGAGAGGCTGCCTATGTACTGATAGCAACACGATAGGGGATTCAAGATTTACTAAAGACAAAAAAGAAACGTGCGGAAGCTTAAAGAAAATAAAGAAACAAAAAAATGCTGAAATTAAAGATAGGTTGAATTCAAGAAAGAGTTTTTTGAATTCAAGAAGTCTATTCTTGAAGTTGAATCTAAACAACAACAATTAGCTAACAAAGAACTAATCGCCTTTGGTAGAGAATTAAAAACAAGAAATAGATTGTGAAACCCGACCCTTTAGAATAATAAGAACAACAATAAGCCTAAACTTATCACCTTTCTTGAATACCTAGAAGTGATCTAAGATTTCGAAAAGGGTTTAATCTTATCACCTTAAGTTGAGTCTTGAAGGTTGAAGAATAAATCCAAGAGTAACCACACATAAGAGTGCACGAAAAATCTCACAATTTTTATTGATAATAATCTGAATGATCTGCCTAAAAACAAAAAAGATACCCCTTTATATAGAGGGTGATCCATGAAATTATCCTTAAATATTAGGAAATAAAGTCCTAAACTACTTTGGACAACAAGTCCAACTATAATAGGAAAAGGTTAAATTCTAGGAAACCAAAACCAAGTCAATCTAGAAAAGTAATTCTACCTAACTTAGGGAAAGGAAACTATTATCCTTAACTAACTAGGAAAGCAATAAATATATTCTAACAAACTACGAAAATCCCTTTATGGCTTGTGCTTAATTCAGGTGCCTTTCAGGCTGGTGCATGGACCCCAATCAACCTCCTCTTGGACTTGGACTTGGACCACGAAATGAGTGTAGCACTTAGCTAAATCCTCTACATAATTTTGTAGATCTTGTTCCACCATTAGCGCCTTCTTGATCTCCCATTAAAGCCCGGTAATATTGTCTTGCTTCTCCTTAGTTTGAGTCCTCGTGAATGGTCTTCTTGGAGCTTCTACAGCTTTATCCTTGTCCATGAAGCTATCATTCCCCTCCTCTTGAAAAGAATTCGTCCTCGAATTTGAACCTACATCGAACAAGGATGAGTCAGCAACATTAAAAGTAGTACTTACTTGAAACTCACCTGAAAGGTCCAATTTGTAGGCATTATCTCCAATTCGTTCAAGTACTTTAAATGGTCCATCTCCTCTAGGGTGCAATTTTATCTTCCCTTTTGAAGGAAATGTCTCCTTCCTCATATGAACACAAACCAAATCACCAGGCTCAAAGATAACTAATTTTCGACCTTTATTCATTCGTTTAGCTACTTGCTCATTCCTCCCCTCAATTGCAAGTCTCGTATGCTCATGAATAGTCTTCATCAAGTCAGCTTTCTTCTTTCCATTAAGACTAACTATCTCATTAGTAGGCAATGGCAATAAGTCAAGGGGTGTAAGGGGTTAAAACCATAAACAACTTCAAAAGGAGAATAACCAGTAGATGAATAAACAGTTCGATTGTAAGCAAATTCTACCATAGGCAAATGCTCATCCCAAGAAGTTAACTTTCCTTTCAGAACAACCCTCAACATATTTCCTAAAATTCTATTTACTACCTCAGTTTGCCCATCAGTTTGTGGATGACACGAAGTAGAAAACAACAACTTTGTGCCCAATTTCCCCCAAAAAACACGCCAAAAGTGGCTTAGAAACTTAGCATCCCTATCGCTAACAATAGTTCGAGGTATACCATGCAATTTAACAACTTCTCTAACAAATAAATCAGCAACATGAGAAGCATCATTAGTCTTTAAACAAGGAATAAAACGAGCATTTTTGAGAACCTGTCTACCACAACAAAGATGCTATCCTTACCATACCTTGTTCTAGGCAGTCCTAACACAAAGTCCATAGAAATATCAATCCAAGGTGAAATAGGCACATGTAATGGCGTGTATAAACCATGTGGCAACACTTTAGATTTAGCTTGTTTGCATTCAAGGCATTGAGCACAAAATATTTCGACATCTTTTCTCTTATTAGGCCAAAAGAATTTTTCAACAAGGATGTCAAGTGTTTTAGGCGCACCAAAGTGCCCCATAAGTCCCCCACAATGTGCTTCCCTCACAAAAACTTCTCGCAAAGAACAATTAGGGACACAAAGCTTATTCGGTTTAAAAAGAAACCCATCTTTCATATTATACTTCTCAAAAGACCCATTTAAACATGTTGAAAATGCGACATTAAAATCAAAATCATCAACATATAATTCCTTAATATGATCAAATCCCATCAATTTAGAAGTAAGAGTAGAAACAAGAGCGTACCTTCTTGAAAGCGCATCAGCAACTATATTGTCTTTACCTTGCTTGTTGCTAGTCACATAAGGAAATGTCTCAATGAATTCGACTCATTTGGCATGTCTTCTACTCAATTTCCCTTGGTTTTTCAAGAATATTAAGGACTCATGGTCAGTTTTTATCACAAACTCCTTTGGCCACAAATAATGTTGCCATGTAGCAAGAGCCCTTACCAAGGCATACAATTCTTTAAGTAGAATAATTCAATGTAGCCCCATTCAGCTTCTCACTAAAATAAGCTATTAGTTTTGAATCTTGCATTAAGACAGCCCCAATACCTCTACCAGATGCATCACATTCAATTTCAAAAGACTTATTAAAATCGGGTAATTGTAACAAGGGAGCAAAACACAATTTATCCTTTAAAATATTAAATGCAAGCTCTTGTTCTTTACCCCAATTAAAGACCTTATCCTTCTTAATGACTTCAGTTAAAGGTGCAGCAATTGAACTAAAATCTCTAACAAATCTCCTATAAAAGCAAGCAAGTCCATGGAAACTTCTAACTTCAGTAATGCTATTAGGTGTATGCCAATCTTTAATTGCTTTGATTTTATCTTGATCTACTTCAACACCTCTAGAACTCACAACAAAACCCAGAAAAATAACCTTATCTACACAAAACGTGCACTTCGATAGATTTGCATACAGTTGTTGCTCCCTAAGCACATTACAAACTTGTTTCAAATGTTCGACATGTTCTTCTAAAGATTTAGAAAAGATCAGAATATCATCAAAATAAACGACTACAAATTTTCCATGAAAATCTTTAAAGATATGGTTCATTAACCTCATGAACGTACTAGGTGCATTAGTTAACCCGAACGGCATCACTAACCATTCATACAATCCATATTTAGTTTAAAGGCAATTTTCCACTCATCTCCATGATTCATTCTAATTTGGTGATATCCACTATTCAAATCAATTTTAGAGAATATTTGTGAACCATGCAATTGGTCAAGCATATAATCTAAACGAGGGATAGGATGGCGATACTTTACCATTATTTTATTGAAGGCATGGCAATCCACACACATCCTCCAAGTGCTATCCTTCTTTGGCACCAAAAGCACGGGTACAGAACATTGACTCATACTTTCTCTAACAAATCCCTTATCAAGCAGCTTCTCTACTTGTCTTTGTAATTCCTTTGTTTCTTCCGGATTGCTCCTATAAGCAAGCCTATTAGGAATTTGTGATCCGGGCACAAAGTCAATTTGATGCTCTATTCCCCTTAAAGGTGGTAAACCTTTAGGAAGATCCTCAGGGAAAACATCTTCAAAATCCTGTAAAAGGTTAGAAATAACACTAGGCAAAGAGGATATTAATGAATCATTATTAAGCAGAACTTCCTTATAAGTGAGCAAGATAATAGGCAGCCCCTCCTTTTTCGCAAATAAACACTCTTTGGTTTTTGCAAGGCTCACGTTTTTTTCAATCTTAGCCTCTTTCCTCTCACCAATGCTTTATTTTTTATCACTCTTTCCCACCTTTTCTTTCCTCTCATTGCTGCCCTCTTTCTCCTCATACCTCACTTCAAATTTACCCTATTTTTCTTTATCTTTAGTCTCTTGTTTTGATCCCTCCCCATGTTTGCCCATTGATTCTTTCATCGTTTTTTGATCTTCATATACTTGGGAAGAAGTTAAAGGTGCAAGAATGTATTTCTTGCCATTATGCTCAAGAGAGTATCTATTTTTTCTCCCATCATGAAAATCACTCCTATCATACTGCCATGGGCGCCCTAACAAGATATGACAAGCTTGCATTGGTACTATATCACATAGAACTTCATCAGCAAACCTTCCAATCTTAAAAGAGACCATGCATTATTTATTCACCTTGACCTCTCCACTATCATTAAACCATATGCAACCTATAAGGCCTAGGGTGCTTCGTCCATTCCAGCCCTATCCTTTCCACCAAATATGCACTCACAACATTAGCACAACTCCCATTATCAATTATCATAGAACAAATTTTATCTTTAATCCCACATCGGGTATGGAATATATTTTCCCTTTGTTCTTCATTAGAGTGCCCCAGATTAATGTGCATAAGCCTCCTAACCACAAAATTCAAGCCACTATCCATGAACTCCATCTCTTCTCCTTTTTCATTCTCGACAAAGTTTTCTTCTTGTTCTTCACCTGGTGCACTATTTTCGCTCTCATATCCCCCATCCTCTTTGATTAGAATGTTTCTTCTACTTGGGCATTCATAAGCCTTGTGCCCTCTCCCTTGACACTTGAGACATTGAATAGAAGAAGTAGAAGTAGAAGTCTTAGGCATAAAAGGCTTACCCCCATCCTTAGATTCCAATTCGCTCTTGCCATTGTCTTCATGTAATTTAGGAGTGGATGTCTCCTCAGATTTTGGCCATTGCTTCTTTTGGATAGTAGTTGGCGGCTTCTCCATGAGTTAGATTGATGTCTCCTTTTGTCTTGTCTTTCTACCTTTACAACTAGTTCAACTAACTCCTCTAAAGTTATATATTGTTGCAATTCGACTACATCAGGTATTTCCCTATTTAAACCATTCAAAAACCTAGCCATTGTAGCCTTCTCTTCCTTCACACAATTAGCTTGGATCATAGCCATATCCGTAGCCTTAAAGTACTCATCTACAGACAAGGACCCTTGCCTCAATGTTTGAAGACGTTGTTGAAGATCTCTTTGAAAGTGTGATGGCACGGATCTCTTCCTCGTTACTCTCTTCATCTCAGCCCACGTAGCAACGAGTGTTTGTCTTTCTTGCAATCTATCCCTAGAAAGCTTTTTCCACCAGATTGCTGCGTAGTCAGAAAACTCAACAGCAGCAAGTTTAACCTTCTTTCCCTCTGAATAGTTGTGGCAGTCAAAGATAGCTTCCACTTTTCTCTCCCAATCAAGGTACAAGTCTGGATCCCGTGTTCCCTTGAAAGATGGCATCGTCATTTTTATGCTATTTGTATAATCATCTTCAAATCTTTCTCTTCGTCCCCTTCTATCTCTTCCTACCTGATCAAAATCAATATCATCATTAAAATCATCGATTGGGTTTTCTTGATTTTCAATGACGGCGGGTATATTTCTCTTAGCTTGGGGTCTTGTATGATTTCCCCTCCTAAGTTCAGCAATTGTAATATTTTGCTCAGCAATGGTGTCCCTCGTCTCTTAGAATTGCAAATTCCACCTTTCAAATTGTTCATGCATAGCTTTCAAGGTGAAATCTGTCCTTCCTTTAATTTCGGCTTCTTGAAGATTTCTTTGTTCATCATCACTACCAGTATGAGACATCTTGAACAAAGCAATATATATCTCTCTCAATGCAACCCTTGGTCGTTAATCTTTAGATTTATTAATAAACCTTACTAGTCACAACCTTTAGTGATAAGAATTTTGAGTTAGAAAAAGAAAAGGAAAGTGGAAGACCAAACCTAGAAAGAATAGGAATTGGTTAGTAGAGAAAAAAAAGGAAAGAATTTAAGAAACCCAAAACCCACAAGAATAAGGAAGAAGTTTCCTTAATCTTCAAGAACTAGGATCGCCTCTTCTTGTTTCTTTTTTTGACTTGGAAACCAAATAGTACAAGAACACTTTTCATAGGGTGAAACCCTTTTTTTTTTACGTTTTTTTTTTGTAATCAAGAACCTCCCAAGATTATCAAGATTGAAATCTTGATTAGCCTAAGCTCTGATACCACTTGATAGCCACACGATAGGGGATTCAAGATTTACTAAAGAAAAATAAGAAACGCGTGGAAGCTAAAAGAAAATAAAGAAACAAAAAAATGCAGAAATTAAAGAAAGGATGAATTCAAGAAAGAGTTTCTTGAATTCAAGAAGTCTATTCTTGAAGTTGAATCCTAACAACAACAATTAGCTAGCAAAGAACTAAGCGCCTTTGGTAGAGAATTAAAAACAAGAAATAGATTGTGAAACCCGACCCTTTAGAATAACAAGAACAACAATAAGCCTAAACTTATCACCTTTCTTGAATACATAGAAGTGATCTAAGATTTCGAAAAGGGTTTAATCTTATCACCTTAAGTTGAGTCTTGAAGGTTGAAGAATAAATCCAAGAGTAACCATACACAAGAGTGCAAGAAAAATCTCACAATGTTTATTGATAATAATCTGAATGATCTCCCTAAAAATAAAGAAGATGCCCCTTTATATAGAGGGTGATCCACGAAATTATCCTTAAATATTAGGAAATAAAGTCCTAAAATACTTTGGACAACAAGTCCAACTAAAATAGGAAAATTTTAAATTCTAGGAAACCAAAACCAAGTCAAACTGGAAAAGTAATTCTACCTAATTTAGGGAAAGGAAACTATTATCCTTAACTAACTAGGAAAGCAATAAATATGTCCTAACAAACTAGAAAAATCCCTTTATGGCTGGTGCTTAATTCAGGTGCCTTTAAAGCTGGTGCTTGGACCCCAATCAACCTCCTCTTGGACTTGGACTTGGACCACGAAATGAGTGTAGCACTTAGCTAAATCCTCTACATAATTTTGTAGATCTTGTTCCACCATTATCGCCATGTTGATCTCCCATTGAAGCCCAGTAATCTTGTCTTGCTTCTCCTTAGTTTGAGACCTCATGAATGGCCTTCATAGAGCTTCTACAGCTTTATCCTTGTCCATGAAGTTATCACGTACCCTTTTCGGGATCAAGTCAAACGTATTTCAGGACATAAAATTACTTCGTTGTTGCGATCTTTCCTTTCTTCCACTTTTCCTTTTCTTTCTTTCATTTCTTTTCTTTTCCTTTTATTTTTCTTTTGCTTTTCTCTTATTTTCTCTTTTTTTTTCATTTCATTTCTTTTTTCTTTTTCTATTTCACTGTTTTTCTCTTGTTTCTTCACTTACTTTCCCCGCTCGGGCTTACAAGTTTACTATTGATTCCGAAAAAGGGGTATGCAAGAAAATAACTAAGGCTCAAAAGGGGTAACAAATGATAAAGTCTTTGTATAGCAAAATAAAATGTCTTCGTCATTTCAATCTCCAAAATATGCCAAATACAATGAAGTACAAATTAGACAAAGGAATCATACATAGTATCATTTGACTATATCAGAATTGATAGCCATTTCTACATATTTTCTTTCCACAGCTGTCAAATATAATGCGCCATTGGAAAACACTCTGGTTATGACAAATGGCCCATGCCAATTTGGGGCGAACTTTCCTTTTGCTTCAGCCTGATGAGGTAAGATACGTCTTAACACCAATTGTCCTACTTCAAACTTCCGCGGACGCACCTTCTTGTTATATGCCCTCACCATTCTGTGTTGTTACAATTATCCATGGCATACTACTGCCAATCTTTTTTCATCAGTCAAACTTAGTTTCTCCAAGCGATCTTTGACCCATTCAACATCATCAATTTCCACCTCGGCGATAATCCGAAGGGATGGGATTTCAATTTCTACGGGTATTACTGCCTCAGTACCATACACCATTGAATAAGGAGTCGCCCCTACTGAAGTGTGGACAGTAGTGCATTAGCCTAACAATGCAAAAGGTAACTTCTTATGCCATTACCTAGACACTTCCACCATTTTCCGAAGTATTTTCTTGATGTTCTTATTAGTTGCTTCGACTGCTCCATTCACTTTAGGGCAAGATATGGGGTGGAATTGCGGTGCAAAATCTTAAACAGCTGACATGTCTCCGTCATCAAATGACTATTGAGGTTGGCACCATTGTCCGTGATGATTACTTTTAGGATCTCGAACCGACAGATGATATTCGAATGCACAATGTCACATCTCCCTTTTTACTACTACGCCCCCGGAAAGGTATATAAGGAGTTTTTCCACTTAAAGAACAATCAGAATGAGATTTAATTATTAAGATTTCAGAGTCGCCACTTGGGAGATTGATGGTGTCCCAAGTCACCGGTTGAATCCCAAACCGACGAAATTATGACTCTATTAATAGTTCACAAACCAGAAATCCGTGTAAGTAATTCTGTTAACCTGGGAGAAGGTGTTAGGCATTCCTGGATTCCTTGGTTCTAGCACGATCGCTCAACTGTTGTATTTGATTCTATCCGATTTCAAAATATGTTCTACCTTATATGCCTTTTTGTCATGCCCCAAATCGGGGAACATGACCGGCGCCTGACCGGGTTGCCCCAGTCAAGCGGACCTGGGTGCCTTTCACTCCCACGCGTTACCCCTGTGTTGATTGTTTCTCATTAACCAAATATCTTACTAACCATGAATGATTTCACATTAAACAAATAAAACCATACGAGTGATTCATTAACAAGTTTGTAGTTTTTACAACACCCGACATAACATAATATATACATAAGACTGGAGTCCCACAGTTTACATGTCTATAGAGCCTCTAGGATACAAAAAGGGGAATACAATACTTGCCGGTAACAAGGCTCCGACTATACCTTACAAAACCAAAATGAAATCTTAACAAAAGTGGCCTGAACCACACAGGGTCCCAAGGAAGAAAGGGGCTCACCAAAACGGGCAGTGGAAGGTGAAGAATACTACTGCCGATGCGCTGAGGTGCCTGCTACTGAACTACCTACAATCATAACACGAATGTAGCGTCCCCGGCAAAAGGGACGTCAGTACACTTGAATTGTACTGGGATGTATGGACACACTTTGTCCCAAGTAAACTCAAGCCGTTAAACAAGGATCATGATGACAAGACAGACAATAGATTACATCAAGAAATCAATTAAGTTAACTATCCATGTTTCCCACCTTTTACTCATTTCAGATAAACCTCAACACAAGCACGTATAAGGTCAACAAATAGAACAACAACCAATCAACCACATAAATTGCAAGTAGTCAAATATAGGGGCAATCAGTGCCCCTCCCCCAGGTTGCAAACTCTCATGCTGTCTCCTTTCACAATTTCATATCAATAATTTTGTTTCAATTTTCATTTGCGATTTCGATCGCTTTCCATCCTTATTACCTCGTCCACCCTTATTATCTTGGCCACCCTTATCACCCCAACCCACACCTTATTTCTTCATGTTGCGGCGCGCAACCCGATCGCACCGTACAGTTTTCAAACACAACAATCACAAACAGCAGATAAGGTACTACACACAATTACAACAAGTTCAAATAAACAACTTGCACATTGGTTCATGTTCTCAATTACTTCTCAGGCGAATATCACAACCAAGTTACAAGTGTTCCAAAACCGAGAATGTTCATACTGTTATGTTCAATAATTTACCACACCTCAAGTGTTTCGTTTCTTTTCCACAAGGACCATATATGCCATCATAACCATTATTTACAATTCTTTTACCAAATTCAACTCTCATTTATCTTTCGGCTCAAATCTCATATTATGTCACTCATGGTTCAACAACAACTTTGAATATCCAACACAACATACAAGAATTTCACACAATTTGGCAATTTAACTTGAACCAAACAAATTTCTCACATATAGGCGATTTCACAAGAATCAAAATTAGCCATACATACCTGGTACCGATTTTTCTTCCTTTAACTTCCTACTTTATGCTTACCCAAGATATCCTACTCTTTCCAACCTTGTTCTTGAAGACTCTTACTTCTACTCACTTCTTTTACTAAAAAATCAAGTTCAATAATCATGCATGAGTGTAAAATTCCATTTTCAAAAGCTATTATATGCAAACCTCTCCTTACCCAATTTAAAACTGAAAATTAGAGAAAATAGCTAGGGTTTTTACCTTGAAATGATTTGGGGAAGTTGAATCCTTGCCCTAGGATCCTTTGAACTAAGTGGTTGGAACAATCTTTCAAGATGGAAAACTTCTCTCTCTAAAACCCCTCTCTTCTCTCTCTAATTTTGGTAAGATGATATGAGAAAATGAAGGAGAAAGGTGTTATATTAAAGAAGAGGTCGGGTCGAATTTTATAAAATTCCTGGGCCGGGTCAATTCTGCGGTCGCATCTGCGATCGCAGAATCAACATGCGGTCCGCATAGTGACCGCGGAATTGCCCCAAAATTTACACAAGTTCTGTTAAGGAATGCGACCAAAATGCAGTCCGCATTCTTGATCTGCGGTTGCAAAGTGCACCGCAGATTCATTATGTGATCGCATATCGACCGGATTTTCAACATGATTTTTGGGAAACCTTCTGGTAAGCTCTGCGGCAAGAATGCGGTCCGCATAGCAGATCTGCGATCGCATTCTTGACCGCAAAATTGACACTTTCTGGAAAAATTGATTCTCTACATTTTTGAAACTTAAATCACTACCAAGGGTCCGAACCGCGGCTCGCAAGCTAGCGGCGAAGAATTCTACGCATTCCTAACACATTATTCGGACCATGACACCATAGCTACTAGGTTTTATGCACAAAAATTTTACGGGGCCTTACACTTTTATTAATAACTCGCCTTTATTATATATTTATTTTTATTAAGAATTGCAATATCGTGAAAATGTATCTCGAACCACGTCGCACCAGTGTACCCGTGGTTGTCAATACATTTCGACTCCGTTGAGATTTGGATTTGGGTCAAATAAATGTGCACCCGAATTTTATGAAGGTAATTTTATTAAACTAACGCGCCTAAATCAATTACGCATGTGCAACTTTGCGAGGGCCATGAAAATTTGCTAAATGGCACACTTCGAATTCTACAAGATTAATCAAATGAGAGCCATGAAATTGTCATTTTGTTAGACACGACGCACCTTGATTTTATCTACATTCATAAACACAAAATCAACCAATAACTAATGTACCAAATCAAATTTAAACATCTTAAAATTTTCACATACATCACAATTATCAAATTCGCCACCATTTTGCTGCTCAAGCCGAGATCAGATGGTGACATACAATTTTTCTATGTAACTACCAAGAGAAGGAAAGAACAACTAATTGGCAACGTTTTTTAAACAGCGCACATTTTCAGAAGCTTTGGCATAACCCATGTCATAATTGAAAGCAAATCTAGTAAAGTTCAACTTCTATTTTAACTCACTCTTTCCCTTTGTTTAACTGGTTAAAAGAACACAGAAAATCTTTTGCCATTTCAAATTAAATACACATAGGGAGTGCTCAATTTTACTAAGATTAATCTAACACTCCAATGTAAACTTAACATATTAAAAACGCCAAACATAGATTCAAACAATTCACAGTAGAGACAAATCGATAATAGACCTTGATTGAAGCTGAAAAAAAAATCAAACCAAACATAAACCAACTTCTTGGATAGCTACCAAAAACAACATCAGAGATGTATTTTCAAAGTTTTATATAGTCCCCAGCCTTTTTCCTCAAGGAGTTCAAACACAGTATTTCGAAGACAAAGGTCATACGTTGAAATTTAAAAATGCAACAAAATGGCCATGACTCTCATTCCCAGCTAACAGACTATTCATTTAAGAACTAAGGATAATCATGTAAAGACAACTCCAAATGGATTCAACTATTCAGTTTCAGACTTGACTCACAAACACTAGAACGTTCATAATTGGATTCCAAAGGATCTAGGCTAAAATTGAGAGGAAATGAATTTAAAGGAGTCCAGACTTTCCACCTAGCCTATGCAATTTGAAAAGAGACCAAACAAGCCCTTGATTTACTGGAAATCCATTTCAAAACACAAAGAACTTCATGGAAGGAAACTGCTGAACCAAATCAAACACCAAGATAATGCAACCAAATAAACGAATACACAGCCATGAACTAGACATTCACATTTCAACGAAACACATGAACACCCTATTCAGAACGAACTAACAAAATTGATGTCTCCAGTACGTCAAAACTCTCATTCACAACTTCAAGAAGTTATACATATTAATTATAATCAAACGACGAGTTTCGATCGCGGCTTCAGAACTCAAATCACACAAGCTTCATCGTCGATACCACTCTTTCAAAAGAAACGAAGATGTTTTCTAGTCTAGATTCAGTAATATACTACTACAAGTTAACTAAAAGAATGCTAACAGCAGACAATCAAACACCAACTCACATTTTTCCAGACAATCTCATAGGAGCAGATGTTTTGCAGAGAAGGAAAACAAACGATATGCAATTCGTGTTCCTAGAAAACACACGATCGATTTCCATACTCACACTATATCGCTCAAAACTAAGACAACCTATGATCCAACCTTCCAGTTCCAGCAAGCGAGAGTAGTTCCCCAAAGACGGATTAACCAAACTATAACATCTATTTGAAATGGATGAAATCTGGATTCAAATGAAACTCGACATCACAATAACAATTAAACCATAGAAAAGCATAGAGGATGACTACTCAAAAATGACTCTTATTGATTGAACGTATTCAAACACCTCATAAAGTTGAGTAGAAGTTCACCAGCAAAAAAAAAGAGGAAAAACAATTCACGGACATAACCAAACACCATTATGGAGAGAATTCCAGTTCGAAACTACATTAAAAATTAGAGAGGCAAAAGAGAGGGATTGAACCTGAACTTTCAAACTTCTTTTCAATAATTATAGAAGAAACATTGTGTACACTTTTGGATTCCAAGACCTAGCAAGGTTCAACAGCGAAGAGCAGAACAACAATAGAAGCAGAAATAGAACTTCAATTTGTAACTTCCATGAACTCAAATTTGGATTCAGAAAAAACTTGTATCTATGTTTCTGTTAAACTTTAAAGAGCTCGTCAACGAAAATCAACCCAGAAAAGCCATTTGTTCATAGAAAACCTTTCAACCTTTTTTCTCTGAATTTTTCACCGACCCCTTTCGAAATCCCAAAATTCCTCTAGTTATCAGGCAAACACCTGATGAATGAAGGACTGAGATTAATCGAAATCAATCTCACGCTCCTCATTCATCAAGCATATGCCTTCTAGAGGCTTCCTCACGTAAGAAGGGTATAGGGATGGGGATGAGAGAATCTATCAGAAACCGTTACAAATATGGTGACGAGGAGGGACGGGGGACGCGTGGGGTGAATATGAGCTCACTCGCCTGGATTTTGGGCGGAATTTGGGGATTGGATTTGGCTATTTTGGGAAGAAGAACAGTAGGCGTTGATGGGTGTTAGAGATTAAGGCTCTGGTCTATTATATTTATCTGTTACTTGGGAATGGGTCGTGTTTGGGGCATGGAATTGGGCGGTTTGTGAGGGGTAGTATATTGGGCTGGGTATTCTCTTGTTGGTCTTGGCCCAAATAGGTCTTTTAAAAACAAATTCATCCTTTTCTCTATTATTCCTCCCCTTTTTCTATAATTAATTGCAACCCCAAATTAACTCCTAAATGGATCTATTCTTTAAAGTTAGTCTAATTATCTACTATAATATTTATAGAAATTAATTATTCCTAAATTAAAAGAGGAAATTAATAATTTATAGCTAAAAGGCTCAAATGCAAAAGTACCCCAATTTAGTGATTTTTTATTTTTAATAAAGCAACTAATTTACTAATTACCTTAAAAATATAAAAATAAAACCTAAATGCAATGCATGGTATTTTTTGTATTTTCGTGATTTAAATAACACAAACATGCATATAAGAATACAAAAAATTATCAAAAAATACTACAAAAAATCTATGACATTACAAACAATGGAAAAAAATTATTTTAAATTTATGGGAGTAATCATATAGGGCAAAAATTACGTGCTCACAGCTGTTTTCGTGAAAAGATAAGTGAGCGATTACGAGCGATTTTTGCCCATTTGAACACTCCGTGTAAAGCATTTTTGAAAAGTTTGACTACACCCTGCTTCGGAAGTTGCCTACATATCCCTGGCTAAACAGGAATCAGGTTAGTGTAGTTCAGAAAGGTTTGGTAGCTGAGACTACCAGGAGCTGTGATTTCATTGTTGTTGCTGTTGTTACTGCTTGCTGACCTCCTTATTACACCATGTCAAGATAAGAAGAAGTTAGCCTAAGCTATGATCTATGAGTTTCAAAAAATCCTATCTATGCTTTCAAACTTGCTCTTGTGTTGCCTTGAACTTGTATCTTGTGTTCTTCTAATGGAGTTCTTGTTGTTGCCTTGGCGATGTTTTGCCATTCCTCTTGATGATGCTTGATTACTACAATTTGAAATATGTGTCCATTTTTCAGGTGGGCTCCTGCTTGCGATGATTGGAAAGTATTCCCTTGTTTTCCAGGCGGGCTCTTGACGACGATGCTTGAAAAGTATTCTCTTGTTCTCCAGGTGGGCTCCTGATGATGATGCTTGAAAAATATTCCCTTGTTCTCTAGGTGCGCGCCTGAATGCAACAAAAATAGACAAACAAAGAAAATTTTCTACCCCAGTCTGGTGACTGGGCACATCATGTTATCAGATATTAAAATTAAAGGCTAAAATTTGGATTGTACTTCCCTTATTTTCCAGGTGGGTGCCTGACTACTGAAACTTTAAAGATATTCCCTTGTTCTCCACGTAGGCTCCTACTTGCTAATTTGAAAAGATATTCCCTTGTTCTCCAAGTGGGCTCCTGCTTGCTGATTTGAAAAGATATTCCCTTGTTCTCCAGGTGGGTTCTTGATTGCTGAATCTTGATAAGCATTCCCTTATTCTCTATGTGGGCTTCTAATTGCGACAAAACAGACAAAACAAAGAAAAATATTCTGCCCCAGTTTGATGATTGGGCGCATTGTGTTACCAAATATTAAAGCTTGAAAGATAAAATTTGCATTATACTTCCCTTGTTCTCCAGGTGGGTGCCTGACTGCTGCGCTTGAAATGTATTTCCTTGTTCTTTAGGTGGGCTCCTGCTTGCTGACTTTGAAAAGTATTCCCTTGTTATCCAGGTGGGCTCTTGATGGCTGATTTTAGAAAAGTATTCCCTTGTTCTTCAGGTGGTCTCTTGATTGCAACAAACATACAAGACAAAGAAATATTTTTGCCCTTGTTTGATAACTCGGCACGTTGTGTTACCAAATATTAAACCTGAAAAGTGAAACTTGCATTATACTTCCCTTGTTCTCCATGTGGGTGCGTGACTGCTGCGTTTGAAATGTATTCCCTTATTTTTCTAGGTGGGCTCCTGCTTGCGGTATTTGAAAAGTATTCCCTTGTTTTCCAGGTGGGCTCCTGCTTGCTGACTTTGAAAGATATTCCTTTATTCTCCAGGTGGGCCCCTACCTGTTAAATTTGAAAGATATTCCCTTGTGCTTCAGGTGTGCTCCTACTTGCTGATTTTGGAAAGTTATTCCCTTGTTCTTCAAGTGGGCTCCTGCTTACTGCATTTTAAAAGTATTCCCTTCATGTGTGCTCCTGCTTGCTAACTTTGGAAAATATTCTCTTGTTATCCAGGTGGGCTCCTACTTACAAAAGAAAATTGTCTGCCCCCTGTTTTAATCAAAGAATGATTTGTTAATATAAAAATGGTGGTTAGCTGCTGGCATTCTTGTTGGCCATGTTCCTGCTTCCGACTTTGCTCTAACTTGTTTCCTTGGACTTGCTTTGAGATGCCTCGACTTCTTGGCCGACTTTCAATCCTCCGATTACGATGACCCAAATGTTTTACCCCGTATTACTTTTTGTGTTTCTGTCCCCTCTTGCGAACTTTGCTTTTCCCCCATTGTTATCTGATTAACCCATTGATGGAATTTCCACTAGTCCTTCATGCTTTACTTTCTTTTGACATGTCCGAACCTTGTGGTGCCATACAACTGGGAAGCTGGTAGTTATCCTTGACAACCTTATTTTGTTTTTGAATAGAACTGACACTGAAACATCTTATAAACAGACTTCAAGATAATGAATTTCAATGACCTCGAAGGTTGAGGATAGAAAGACTCTGTAAATGAATTATTTGTAATGAAGAGAAAAATGATAGGACTTATCTGAGTGGACAAGCTGATTCCATTGACTGTACCATGCATTTTGGATTAACCAACCTAGTATAGCCAACCAAGCAACCTTCAATTGCCATATTTTTTGTTCCATACTTTCATAACCCGACTTTCGCCAAAACCCAAACCTTGCTTGCCTTGCCATGTTTCGAGTACCTGTCAACCACAAACTTCTTTCATTTGCCCATCTGAAAACTCAGTTTCGCCCTATGATGCTCGTAAGGGTTTTCACCAATAAGACTCTCTCATTTTTAATATCTCTCAAACTCACTTTGCCTTACGGTGCCCGTGAGGGTTTTCACCAATAAGACTCTCTCGTTTTATTTTTCTCAACTCACATCGCCTTATGGTGCCCGTGAGGGTTTTCACCAATAAGACTCTCTCATTTTAATCATTTTCCTTATGGCACCAGAGTGTTGTCCCCAACATGAATCACTTTATCTGCTCGTATTGACATTTCTTAAAATTGATTTGAAGATCTTTCTTTGGACCGTAATATGGCTTTTGGACAGGTTTTAGAAAGTATAGAGGCTCAAAATAATTCATCGTGGGTTCAAAATTATAACTTTCCGAATCATTTTTCTTGCAACAACCATAACCTCTGCTCCAGTTTCCTTCTTGGGAATTTTTTTTGACTTTTCTTTCGTTGTGACTGAACCTTAGTGAGGCTGGCTACGTACCATTTTGGGATCAAGTCAAATGTAGTTTAGGTCATAAAATCGCTTCATTGTTGCGATGTTTCCTTTCTTCCATTCTTCTTTCCTTCTTTTCATTTCTTTTCTTCTCTTTCTCTTTTCTTTCTTTTTTTCCTTTTTTTTCTCTTTTTCTTTTCTTTTCTTTTTCTTTTCTCTTCTTTTATTTTTACTATTTTTCTCTGGTTTCTCCACTTAATTTCTCCGCCCGGGTTCTTGAGTTTTGTTATTGATTCCAAAAGATGGATACGACATAAAATAGAATAAGGCTCAAAGGGATAACAAAGGATAAATTGTTTGGATAGCATAACAAAACGCCTTCATCATTTCAATCTCAAAACATGCCAATACAATTAGGTATACAAAGATAAAGAAATCATACATAATATCTCTTGACCGCATCGGCGTTGATAGCCATTTCTACACATTTTCCTTCTACATCTGTCAGATACAATGCACCATTGGACAACACTCGGGTTACAACAAATGGCCCTTGCTAGTTGGGGGCGAATATTCGTTTTGCTTTAGCCTAGTGAGGTAGGATACGCCTCAACACCGCTACTTCAAACTTCCACGGCCGCACTTTCTTGTTATATGCTCTTGCCATTCTCTGTTGGTATAACTGTCCATGACATACTGCTGCCAATCTCTTTTCATCAATTAGACTCGATTGTTCTAAACGGGCTTTGACCCACTCATTATTGTAAATTTATGCTCTGACAATAATCTGAAGGAACGGTATTTCAACTTCTGCAGGTATCACCGCCTCTGTACCATATACCAATGAATAAGAAGTTGCCCCTACTGAAGTGCAGACAGTAGTGCAATAACTTAAAAGAGCAAAAGGTAATTTTCTCATGCCATTACCTGGATCCTTCCACACTTTTCCGAAGTATCTTCTTGATGCTCTTGTTATCTTCCTCAACCGCTCCATTCGCCTTAGGACGATGTGGGGTGAAATTGCGGTGCATGATCTTAAATTGTTGACAGGTTCCCGCCATCAGATGGCTGTTGAGATTGGCACCATTATCTGTGATAATCACTTTCGTAATTCCAAATCGACAAATAATATTTCAATGCACAAAATCGACCACTACCTTCTTGGTCACCGATTTGAAAGTTTTCGCCTCAACCCACTTAGTGAAGTAATCAATGGCTACTAGAGTAAACCTATACCCATTAGATGCTTCTGGCTCGATTGGCCCAATGACATAAATTCCCCAAACAATGAAAGGCCATGGTGCCGAAACTGTATGCAACTCATTTGGTGGAGAATGAATCAAATCTCCATGTGCCTGACATTGATGACACTTGCGTATGAAATTGATACAATCTCGTTCTATAGTATGCCAGTAATAACCTGCTCAGAGAATCTTCTTTGCCAATATATACGCACTCATATGAGGTCCACAAACTCTCGCATGTACCTCAGTCATGATAGTTAAAACTTGTTTAGCATCCATGCATCTCAACAAACCAAGATCCGGGGTTCTTTTGTACAAGACTCCTCCACTGAAGAAAATCTGCTTGCCAAGCGTCTAATGGCTCTCTTTTGATCTCCCGTGGCCTGTGTCGGAAATACTCCCATTCTAAGGTATTCATTGATATCATGAAACCATGGTTCACCATCAAGCTCTTCTTCCACCATATTACAATATGCATGATGATCTCGGACCTGAATTATCAGTGGGTCCATATAAGCCTTATTTGGATGATGCAACATTGACGGCAAGGTGGCCAAAGCGTCAGCAACTTCATTATGAATCCTTGGAATGAGTATGAAATCTATTGACTGAAACCATTGACAAAGTTCATGCAAACATTGCCGGTACGGTATGAGCTTTAAGTCTCGTGTCTCCCATTCTCCCTGAATCTGGTGTACCAAAAGATCCAAGTCGCCCAGAACCAAGATCTCCTAGACACCCATGTCTATTGCCAACCTTAACCCATGATACATGCCTCGTATTCAGCCATGTTATTGGTGCAGTAAAAGTGAAGCTGAGCTGTAACAGGGTAATGCTGCCCTATCTTAGAAATAAGTACTGCTCCTATCCCAATGCCTATGTTATTGGTAGCCCCATCAAAGAACAATTTCCACCCAGGTATTTCATCTTGTTCTGATTCCTCGATATGCATTGTCTCCTCATCAGGAAAATATATCTTCAAAGGTTCATATTCATCATCAACTGGGTTCTCATCTAGATGATCAGCCACTGCTTGTGCTTTCATTGCGGTACGAGTCACGTAGACAATATCAAATTCCATGAGCAAGATTCGCCACTTTGCGAGCCTCCTTGTGGGCATGGGCTTTTGAAAAATGTACTTCAATGGATCCAACCACGAGATAAGATAGGTAGTGTATGATGATAAGTAATGTTTCAATTTATGTGCTACCCAAGTTAAAGCACAACACGTCCTTTCAAGCAGAGTGTATTTTACATCGTAAAATGTGAACTTCTTGCTGAGGTAGTAAATCACCTGCTCTTTCTTTCCTGTGACATCATGCTGCCCCAATACATAGCCAAAAAGTTATCCAACACTATCAAATAAAGGATCAAGGATCTTCCCGGTTCAGGGGGAACCAACATAGGTGGACTGGACAAATACTCAATTTTGTCAAATGCTGCCTGACATTCATCCGTCCATTTGACCGCATCATCTTTCTTTAACAACTGAAAGATAGGCTCGCAAGTTGTTGTAAGCTGAGCAATGAACCTGCTGATATAATTCAACCTACCGAGCAAACACATCACCTCTTTCTTGTTTTTTGGCGGTGGTAACTCCTGAATGGCTTTGATTTTGGATGGGTCTAACTCAATTCTGCGTCGACTTACCACAAACCCCAACAACTTTCCTAATGGGACTCCAAATGCGCATTTCACTAGATTGAGTTTGAGATTGTACATGCGGAGCCTCTGGAAGAAATTCCTCAGGTCTTTATGTAACGACCCGGCTGGTCGTTTTTGAAATTTACGCCCTGATCCCCAATTAACTGTTTCCCCTAAGTTCATTTCTGCTATTGTGGTTTGCCGGGAGGTTCGGTTCTAGAATTTGGAGTGTTTTGGGACACTATTCCCTAAATGAGAGCCTTATAGTTGAAAAATGGTCTATATTTGTAATAGTGCTAAGACGACCTTAGAACAGAAATATGATGGTTCCATTAGCTCCGTTAGGTGATTTCGTGGTCGGGAGCACATTCAGAATGTATTTTGGAGGTCTGTAGCTCAATTAGGCTTGAAATGCCGAAGTTTGGGATTTTTGGAAATCTGATCGATAGGTGAGATTTTGATCCAGGAGTCGAAATGGAATTCCGATAGTTTCAGTAGCTTTGTTAGGTGATTTTGGATATGTCTGAAAAATTTCAAGTCATTCGGACGTCGTTTGGCCGGGTTTTTGATAGCATGTAGGTTTCAGAAGTTTTGGTTGGAACTTAGGCTTGAATCCGCTATAATGATTTTTGTGTTTAATGATATGTTTTATGATTGGAACAAGTTTGTATCATGATTTGGAGTAGGTTGGTGGTTTTGGTTGAGGTCCCGAGGGCCTCGGGGGTGTTTCCGGAGGTGAAATGGACTATTTCTAGTTGAAGAACAAGTCATTTTTTGCTGTCATAAGTGTTGTAGACAGTTGCTCTATGCGATCGCAATAGGTTGATGCGATCGCATAGAAGGCTTGGGGTAAGGCTTAAAATTGCTCTATGCGATCACAGAAAGGGCTATGCAATCACATAACTTTGGATGATTGTGCTCTGCGATCGCAAAGGGGTCTATGCGATCGCATAGTGGAAAGATTAGGGGTCCCAGGTCCTATATTTTGTTCTATGCGATCGCGGAGCAGGGTGTGTGATCGCATAAGTCTATTTGGATGAGTTGTGCGATAGCATTGTGGTCTATGCTATCGCATAAGGTAAACTGGTGAGGTAGAAAAATTGAGCTATGCGATCGCAACAAAGGTCATGCGATCGCATAGAGTAAATCAGTGGGCAGACAGAACTAGTATATAAAATTTCATCCGCGAGGGTTTCACCATTTTTGCAAAACCTCAAGCTAGGGAGCTCGATTTTGAGTGATTTTTCATGTGCTTTTCAGAGACAATTGTTGGGTAACGATTTCTTACTCCCTTGTGATCATTATTCACTAGTCTAAACTCAATTTCTTCCTTTAATTTCGGATTTAGGGTGTAAAATTGGGGTAGTTTCATAGAAGAAACTTTGATGATTTGGAGGGGCAAACGAACTCCGATTTTGATAAATTTTATATGGTTATACTCGTGAGAGTACGAGGGTTCTGAAAACATAAAAATATTTTGATTCTGAGCCGATGACTACAGGGGTATTTTGGTCATTTCACCCACTTTAGCGCCGTAGCTTTAATTTTATCATTCTAATTAGTTACTTGCGATGTTATTTACACTGTGTAATTGGTTTGACTAGATTCGAGCTACTCGGAGTTGGATACTCGTGGCAAGGGAGTCGTTTCTTAGCGGTTTTGTACCGAAATTGAGGTAAGTGACTTGTCTAACCTTGCGTGGGGGAACCTTCTCCCCTAGGATTTATATGTGTTGATTTAAATGCCTTGTACGCGAGGTAACGGGCGTGTACTTATGCAGATAATTGAAAAACCACCTTACTTGAACTGTTCAAATCGTGATATCCTTATTATTTAATTGATTCAATTGTAAGATTTATCTGGTGATAGTTAGAGGAGCATGATTAGATAGGATTATCTGTCTAAGTGCCTACTTATCTTAATTGAACTTCTGGAACTTTTGAGGCTGGATTTGGTGTAATTTGTAGCTATGTACTTCATATTTCTCTGTGTTTTCTTTTCCTCTTATTGATTGTGTTTGTGTTTGTGGAGTGCGGGTTTAATTCCCGGAGATCCGATGCTACTGAGGTAAAGGACTGCGGGTTCAATTCCCGGAGATCCTGAGATATTGAGATACAGACTGTAGGTTCAATTCCTGAAGATCCAAAGATACTGATATACGGACTGCGGGTTCAATTCCCGGAGATCATGTGATACTGGGATAAAGGAATGCGGGTTCAATTCCCGGAGATCCTGTGATATTGAGATAAAGGACTGCGGGTTCAATTCTCGGATATCCTGTGAGACTGATATATAGACTGCGGGTTCGATTCCCGGAGATCCTGAGTTGCTGAGTAGTGAGAGGGACTGCGGGTTCAATTCCAGGAGATCCTGGACTTGTTGATTTGTACATTGTTGTATTGATTTCTCCTTGTTAGCTTAATTGTAGACGGTTGTAGTATTTACCTCATTGTTGTTATTTCAGTCTTATTATTATTTGAACTGCTCGATATTATTATTATAATTATTTTTGTTATTTCTCGGTAGGGCCCTGACGTTCCTCGTCACAACTCCATCGAGGTTAGGCTTGGCACTTATTGAGTACCACCGTGGTGTACGCATGTTACTCTTCTGCACACTTTTGTTGTGCAGATCCAGATACATCCGATCAGGCACACTACAGGTGATCTAGCAGCACTTGAGGAGACTCGAGGTATGATCTACTACGTCCGCAGATCCTGAGGGTCTTCTTCTATTCATCTTGGCGACATCAGTTATTTATTTATTTTTGTTGTGTAGACACTCTTGATATATAGAGCCACAGTTGTACTCTTTCTTAGTCTGTGTTGCTCGTCAGTTTCCGGGTCTTGGTAATTGTGTTTTCTTCTGGTATTTGGAGAAGTGTATGTGCCGAGCGACACTTGTTACATTCTTTTACGTCATTCCGCTGTTATCTTATCTTTTCTTTCATGAAGGTGTATATTCCGCATTGTTTTAGGCTTACCTAGTCGCGAAGACTGTGTGCCATCATGACATGTTCACGATTCGTGAACTAGGGTCGTGATAAGTTAGTATCAAAGCTCTAGGATCATAGGAGTCACGGGACACAAACCGGTTATTTAGAGTCTTGATGATCGATACAGAGACTTCCGTATTTATCTACGACGGGCTATCTAACTATTCAGGAAACTCTTCATTTCTTTTGAATTTCTTGTCGTGCGATATTTTGGCACCAAATCTAAACTTCTATTTTCTATTATCTCACAGATGGTGAGAACACGTGCTACTCGTGAGGATCAGGCACATGCGCCCCCTGCTGCCGCCGCCAGAGGCCGGGGCCGTGGTAGAAGTCGAGGACGCGCACGAGGTGCAGCCACAGTACCCGCGCGTGCTGCCGCTGAGGCACCACCGGTGGATCAGGTTGGAGCGCAGGCACCAGGTACACCTACTACCGCTGCTACTACTCCATCACTCCAAGAGACCCTGGCCCGGTTTATGAGCATGTATACTACTCTAGATCAGGCGGGGTTACTTCCTCTCGCTGCAGCTACATCTCAGGCCGGGGGAGGGGCCCAGACTCTCGCAGCCGGCACACCTGAGCAGCGAGTGCTCGTGGGGTAGGTTCCAGAGATTATTACTATGCCTCATGCTGCACCTGTACAGCCCATAGGTGGGCTAGCTGCCTCCGAGGACGAGTAGCGTAGGTTAGAGAGGTTCAAGAAATATGATCCCTAGTGTTCAGTGGCTTGGCTTCAGATAATGCATTGGGATTTCTGGAGGATTGTCATCGTATCCTCCGTACTATGGGTATAGTTGAAACCAGTGGGGTTTCCTTTACTGCCTTTCAGCTTCGAGGGGCCTCTTATGATTAGTGGCGCACGTATGAGTTGGATAGTCCGGATGAGTCTGCCTCGTTGACCTGGACACAATTTTTTGATATGTTTTTTAGGGAGTTTGTTCCCCAGAGCCTTAGGAATGCTTGGCGATCGGAGTTTGAGTGGTTGCGTCGGGGCTCTATGACAGTATCGGAGTATGCTGTCAGTTCACCCGGTTAGCCAGACATGCACCGGCCTTGGTAGCCACGGTCCGGGAGAGGGTGCGGAGGTTTATTGAGGGACTTATTCCGCAGATCTGGTCCAGCATGGCTAGAGAGCTGGAGACAGATGTACCGTATCAGCCGGCGGTGAGTATTGCCAGGTGGATCGAGGGTATGCTCCCTAGAGAGTGAGGAGAGAGGGAGGCCAAGAGGTCTTGTCTGTCGGGTCATTTCTCTGGTGCCCGTACTTCATCAGCCGATCATTTTGGTAGGGGTTATTCCGGTCATCCTGTTCATTCAGCATTTCCAGCAGCTGGTAGTACTCCAGTTCTTCCGGTACCTCAAGAGCCTTATTATGCTCCCCCAGTTTTTAGTATGCCTCCTGCGCGGGGTACCTCCAAGGGTCAATCAAGCAGGAGCGGGGCCGGTCAGTCACAGCCACCGCGTCCTCCCAAGGCATGTTTTAAGTGCGGGGATACTCGCCATCTGGCTAAGGAGTTCCCCATGCGTAGGAAAGGAGAACCTCCACAGACTTCGTAGCCTCAGCATGGTTCACAGGGTCAGCAGGCCATCGTTCCAGCCCCAGCTGCCACCCCACCTGCCCAGCCAGCCAGGGCGGAGATCAGGGTGCTAGAGGCCACCCTCGAGAGAGGGGTCAGGCCAGATTTTATGCTATTCCTGATCGCGCTGCATCTGTTGCCTCCGATTCTGTTATCATAGGTATTATCTTGGTTAGTCACAGAGAGGCATCAGTTCTATTCGATCCTGGTTCTACCTTTTCATATGTGTCCTCTTATTTTGCTTCACATCTGCGTGTGCCTCGGGATTCTTTGAGTGCCCCCATTTATGTTTCTACTTCATTGGGAGATTCTTTGGTTGTGGACAGTGTGTAACAGTCGTGTTTGGTCACTATTTGTGGTTTTGAGACCAAAGCTGATATTTTATTGCTCGGTATGGTTGACTTCGATATTATTCTGGGCATGGATTGGTTTTCACCCCACTATGCTATTCTTGATTGTCACGCCAAGACCGTGACGCTGGCTATTCTAGGCATTCCACGTATTGAGTGGAGTGGTACTCTAGATCACACCCCCAACCGTATTATTTCCTTTCTCAAAGCCCAGCGTATGGTTGAGAAGGGGTGTGCAGCTTATCTAGCTTATGTGAGGGATGTCAGTGTTGACACTCCTTCTATTGATTTTGTCCCAGTGTTACGTGATTTCTCGGATGTATTTCCAGCTGATCTCCCGGGCATGCCGCCCGCTAGAGATATCGATTTTGGTATTGACTTACTGCCGGGCACTCAGCCCATTTCTATTCCTCCGTACCGCATGGCTCCTCATGAGTTGAAGGAGTTGAAGGATCAGTTACAGGAGTTGTTGGGTAAGTGTTTCATTCGACCCAGTGTTTCGCCTTGGGGTGCTCCTATGTTGTTTGCGAAGAAAAAAGATGGTTCTATGCGTATGTGTATTGACTATCGCCAGTTGAACAAAGTTACAATGAAGAACCGGTATCCTTTGCCACGTATTGATGACTTATTTGACCAACTACATGGCGCACATGTGTTCTCCAAGATTGATTTGTGCTCTGGTTATCATCAGCTGAAGATTCGGGAGCCAGATATTCTGAAGACTACCTTTAGGACTCGGTATGGTCACTTCGAGTTTCTCGTTATGTCCTTCGGACTGACTAATGCCCCAGCAGCTTTTATGCATTTGATGCACAGTGTATTCAGGCCGTACCTTGACTCGTTCGTGATTGTTTTTATTGATGATATTTTGGTATATTCCCAAAGTCGGTAAGAGCACGAGCAACACCTGAAGATATTGCTTCAGACTCTAAGGGAGAAGCAATTATATGCAAAATTCTCTAAATGTAAATTTTGGCTGAGTTCGGGGCATTTGTAGGCCACGTGGTGTCGAGCGAGGGTATTCGAGTGGATCCGAGAAAGGTGAAGGCCGTGCAGAGTTGTCCTAGGCCCTCCTCAGCTACTGAGATTTGTAGCTTCCTTGGTCTGGCGGGTTATTACCGTTATTTTGTAGAGGGTTTTCCTCGATCGCAACACCTATGACCAGATTGACACAAAAAGGTGCCCCTTTTCAGTGGACAGAGGAGTGTGAGGCGAGCTTTCAAAAGCTCAAGATAGCTTTGACTTCAGCCCCTATCTTGATGTTGCCTACCGGTTTGGGGTCCAATACGGGATATTATGTTGCCTCACGGGTTAGACTCGGCGCAATATTGATGCAGGACGGGATTGATTGCCTATGCATCCCGACAGTTGAAGGTTCATGAAAAGAACTACCCTGTCCACGATCTTGAGCTAGTTTCCATTGTTCACGCCTTGAAGATTTGGCGTCATTATTTGTAGGGGTTCCTTGTGAGATTTACACTGATCATCGGAGCTTACAACACTTACTTAAGCAAAAGGACCTGAACATGCGTTAGAGGAGATGGTTGGAGCTGCTGAAGGACTATGATATTACCATTCTTTATCACCCGGGCAAGGCCAATATGGTTGCCGATGTCGTGATTTGCCGGGCGAAGAGCTTGGGGAGTTTGGCATATCTGCCAGCTTCCGAGAGACCTATGGTGATGGATGTTCAGGCTATGGCCAGGCAGTTTATTAGATTGGACCTTTTGGAGCCCAGTCGGGTTCTGGCCTGTGTGGTTTCTCGGTCTTCTTTATTTGATCGCATCAAAGAGCGGCAGTTTGATGACCCTTATTTGCAGGATTTTCATATAAGGTTCGGCGTGGTGATGCCCGAGATGTCACCATCGGGGATGAAGGAGTGATGAGAATGCGTGGACGTATTTGTGTGCCCAATGTAGATGATCTTCGAGAGCTGATTCTAGTAGAGGCCCATAGCTCGCGGTATTCCATCCATCCGGTGCCGCAAAGATGTATCAGGACTTTAGACAACATTACTGGTGGAGGTGGATGAAGAGGGATATAGTTGACTATGTTTCTAGGTGCCTCAACTGCCAGCAGGTGAAGTATGAGCATCGGCGTACGGGTGGGTTAATGCAGCAGATTGAGATTCCAGAGTGGAAATGGGAGCGCATCACCATGAACTTTGTATCCGGACTTCCAACGGACTATGAGGAAGTTTGATTCCATTTGGGTCATTGTGGATCGGCTGACCAAGTCCACCCATTTCATACCTGTGTGCACCACTTACTCATCGGAGCGGCTGGCGGAGATCTACATCAGGGAGATAGTCCGGCTGCATGGTATTCCAGTTTCCATCATTTCAGACAGAGGCACTCAGTTCACTTCACGGTTCTGGAGAGCCGTGCAGCAGGAGTTAGGCAATCGGGTGGAGCTGAGCACAGAGTTTCATCCCTAGACGGATGGCCAGTCTGAGCGCACTATTTAAATTTTTGAGGATATGCTCCGTGCGTGCGTGATCGAGTTTGGGGGTTCATGGGATCACTTCTTGCCACTAGCAGAGTTTTCTCATAATAACAGCTATCAGTCCAGCATTCAGATGGCGCCGTATAAGGCCCTATATGGTAGGAGGTACAGGTCCCCCGTGGGTTGGTTCGAGCCGGGCGAGGCTAGGCTGCAAGGTACTGAGATGGTCCAGGATGCAATGGACAAGGTCAAGGTGATTCAAGACAGACTTCGTGCAGCCCAGTCTAGACAAAAGAGTTATGCGGACAAGAAGGTTAACGATGTGGCTTTTATGGTTGGCGAGCGGGTTCTACTTCGGGTCAAGCCTATGAAGGGTGTCATGAGGTTTAGGAAGAAAGGGAAGCTGAGTCCGAGATTCATTGGCCCTTTTGAGAGTTTGAGGCGTGTTGGGGAGGTTGCTTATGAGCTGGCCTTACCCCCCAGCCTAGCCGGAGTCCATCCCGTATTTCATGTCTCTATGCTCCGGAGATACCATGGTGACCCGTCGCACGTGTTGGATTTCATTTCTGTTCAGCTAGATGAGGATCTGACTTATGTTGAGGAGCCAGTGGCCATTTTGGACAGGCAAATCAGAAAGCTAAGATCAAAGAACATCGCTTCAGTGAAGGTCCAGTGGCGGGGTAAGCCGGCCGAGGAGGTGACTTGGGAGACCGAGCAAGATATACGCAGCCAGTACCCTCATCTCTTCACCACATCAGGTATGTTTTCTATGCTCGTTCGAGGATGAACGAATCTTTAAGTGTGGGAAGATGTAACGACTCGGCCGGTCGTTTTTGAAATTTACGCCCCGATCCCTAATTAACTGTTTCCCCTAAGTTCATTTCTGCTATTGTGGTTTGCCAAGAGGTTCGTTTCAAGAATTTGGAGTGTTTTGGGACACTTATTCCCTAAACGAGAGCCTTATAGTTGAAAAATGGTCTGTATTCGGAACAGTGCTAAGACGACCTCGGAACGGAAATCTGAAGGTTCCATTAGCTCCGTTAGGTGATTTCGGGGTTGGGAGCGCGTTCGGAATGTATTTTTGAGGTCTGTAGCTCAATTAGGCTTAAAATACCGAAGTTTGGAATTTTTGGAAATCCAATCAATAGGTGAGAGTTTGATCCGGGAGTCAGAATGGAATTCTGACAGTTGTAGTAGCTTCGTTAGGTGATTTTGGATATGTCTGCAAAATTTCAGGTCATTCGGGCGTTGTTTGGTCAGGTTTTTGATAGCATGTAGGTTTCAGATGTTTTGGTAGGAACTTAGGCTTGAATCCACTATAATTTATTAATTTTTGTGTTTAATGATATGTTTTTATGATTGGAACAAGTTCGTATCGTGATTTGGAGTAGGTTGGTGGTTTTGGTTGAGGTCCCGGGGGCCTCGGGGGTATTTCCGAGGGTCAAACGGACCATTTCTAGTTGAAGAACAAGTCAGTTTTGCTGTCATAAGTGTTGCAGACGGTTGCTCTATGCGATCGCAATAGGTTGATGCGATCGCATAGAAGGCTTGGGGTGAGGCTCAAAATTGCTCTATGCGATCGCGGAAAAGGGCTATGCGATCTCATAGCTTTGGATGATTGTGCCCTGCGATCGCAAAGGGGTCTATGCGATCGCATAGTGGAAAGATTAGGGGTCCCAGGTCCTATATTTTGTTCTGTGCGATCGCGGAGCAAGGTGTGCGATCGCATAAGTCTATTTGGATGAGCTGTGCAATCGCATTGTGGTCTATGCGATCGCATAAGGTAAACTGGTGAGGTAGAAAAATTGAGCTATGCGATCGCAACAAAGGTCATGTGATCGCATAGAGTAAATCAGTGGGTAGACAGAACCAGTATATAAAATTTCATCCGCGAGGGTTTCACTATTTTTGCAAAAACTCAAGCTAGGGAGCTCGGTTTTGAGTGATTTTTCATGTTCTTTTTAGAGACAATTGTTGGGTAACGATTTCTTACTCCCTTGTGATCATTATTCACTAGTCTAAACTCAATTTCTTCCTTTAATTTCGGATTTGGGGTGTAAAATTGGGGTAGTTTCATAGAAGAAACTTTGATGATTTGGAGGGGCAAACGAACTCCGATTTTGATAAATTATATATAGTTAGACTCGTGAGAGTACTCAGTTATTTCTTTATTTTCGTTGTGTAGACACTCTTGATATATAGAGCCACAGTTGTACTCTTTCTTAGTCTGTGTTGCCTGTCAGTTTCTGGGTCTTGGTAGTTGTGTTTTCTTCAGGTATTTGGCGAAGTGTATGTGCCGAGCGGCACTTGTTACATTCTTTTACGTCATTCCGCTGTTATCTTATCTTTTCTTTCATGAAAGTGTATATTCCGCATTGTGTTAGGCTTACCTAGTCGCAAAGACTAGGTGCCGTCATGACATGTTCACGATTCGTGAACTAGGGTCGTGATACTTTAACATGGTCACATTGCTTCCTTGACTTTATAATCACATCATCTACATAGACTTCAATTTCCCGATGTATCATATCATGGAACATGTTAGTCATCACCCTCATGTATGTTGCCCATACGTTCTTCAACCCAAACGACATGACCCTATAACAATATATCCCCTAAGGTGTGATGAATGCCATATTTTCAGCATCTTCCTCATCCATCAAAATCTGGTGATAGCCCGCATGACAATCCACATAAGAACCAATCTCATGTTTGGCACAATTGTCAATCAATATATGGATTTTTGGCAGCGGAAAATTGTCTTTTGGGCTTGCCTTATTGAGATCACGATAATCAACACACACTCTGGTCTTTCCATCCTTCTTTGGTATAAACACAACATTAGCTAACCAAGTGGGATATTTGGTAACCCTTATGGCCTTCGCCTCAAACTGCTTGGTAACCTCCTCTTTGATTTTCACACCGACATTTGTTTTAAATTTTCTCAGCTTCTACTTGACAAGAGGGCATTACGAATAAGTGGGCAATTTGTGAACCACCAGATCGGTACTTAAACTCGTCATATCGTCATATGACCATGAAAAAACATCTTTGTACTAAAAAACACCTTGATTATCTCATCCCTGGGCGGGGCTTCCAAATGGACACTTAGTTTTGTTTCCCGAACATTCTCCTGATCCCCTAGATTGATTGCCTCTATGTCATTCAAGTTAGGTTTGGGTTTTTCCTCAAATTGACTTAATTCTTTACAGATTTCTTCCATGGCTTCCACGTCATCATATTCTATCTCGTCATTGGAAGCACGCGATTTTTGCCCTATATCAAATACTCCTACAAATCCAAGAAAAATAGATTTTTTCTTAGTTATTTATCATTTTGATGAATTTTATAGATTTTCATTAATTGTTTGCATTTTTCTTTCATGCTTAAGTTTTACCTAAAATACAAAAAATATCATACATTACATTTAGAATTTCTTTTACATTTTTAGAATTAGCTAGTAATTATTTGTTCTATGAATTTGTTTTTTTGAAAATCACCAAAAAATGCTTCATTTTACACTATTGCCTTTTAGTTTTAGGTTATTGATTTTTCTCTTTTAATTTAGGATTAAAAAACTTTTATAGTTTTTGTAATTATTTAATTAGTTCAAATCCACATTTTTAGCTAATTTAGGATTTTAACTTCTAGGATTTTTAATTAAAAAGAACGAAAAAAAGAAAAAGGAAAATAAGAAGAGAATTTGAAAGTGGGGTTTAATTCAAGGGATTTTTACATGTGTATACCATATAGCAAACCTTATTACCAACCATGTTTAAGGTTTGTGTTTATTACATTTAAGCATACCAACTTTCAATTTATGTACCATAATTCAAATTAATGCTTTAATTATGTTATCATTAAATGTAGGAGTGTATTTAGGGATAAAATCTCCCAATTAATATTTTTACCCGCTTCTCTCTCATAAATTTTTTTAATTTTTCGCCCCCTCCCCCCCCCCCCACAATTTTCCCACAGTTATTTGCTCCCTCATGTTTTTTCTTTTCTTCGGTTTAGTTCCTCCTTTTTCGTATAGCAGTAACCACAACTCCCATCACCTTCATTAACTTCCCACCATTTTCATCCATTTCAATCTTCTTCTAAATCATTGTCACGACCCTAGTTCACCAATCGTGAATATGTCGTGATGGCACCCAGTCTCCACGACTAGGTAAGCCTAACACGTTGCGGAATATACAAGTTTATGCACTTTTAATAAGAATTAGCGGGAAATGAGATAAAAGGAATGTAATCCGTGCCACTTGGCACATACACCCGTCAAATACACTGTATAAAACACTACCAAGACCCGGAATCCCACGGGTAACACAGACAAAAAAAAGAGTACATACAACTGTAGCTCTATGTATAAAGAGTATCTAACAACGGAATGAAGGAAGAAAAAAAAACATCTACTAGCACTAGAATAGAAGGAAGGCCTCCGGATCCGCGGACGTAGGAGATCATACCTCGAGGTCTCCCAAAGTGCTGCTGAATCACCTGGTGTAAGCCTGTCCTGATGTACCTGGATCTGCACAACAAAAGTGTGCAGAAGAGTAGCATGAGTACACCACGGCGGTACTCAGTAAGTGCCAAGCCTAACCTCGATGGAGTAGTGACGAGGAAGGTCAGGGCCCTACTGAGAAAAACAATAATATGATGGAAATAACAATAATAAGCAGTTTAAATGATAAAAATCCCGAAATAGCAACAATAAAATGATTACTGCAACCGTCTACAATTAGGCTAACAACAAGTAACCAACTCAATAAAAAAGTCCAGGACCTGTGGGAATTGAACCCACAGTCCCATTGACAGTACCCATGAGTCTCCGGGAATCGAACCTGCAGACCATGTCTCAGTAAATCTCAGGATCTCCGGGAATCGAACCCGCATTCCACATCTCAATAAATCTCAGGATCTCCGGGAATCGAACCCGCAGTCCATATCTCAATAACTCAGGATCTCCGGGAATCGAACCCGCAGTCCACAACAATATCACTCCGGGTCTCTGGGAATCGAACCCACAGCCCTGGGATCTCCGGGAATTGAACCCGCAGTCCACCAACACAACAATTAAAGAAAACGCACACGGAAAATATAATATGCTTAACTACAACTTCACCGAGGACTAGTGCCAACAATTATCAAGAAGTTCAAGTAGGACAATTAGGAAATTAGACAGATAAATCCTACCTAATCATGCTTCCCTAATGAATACCGGGTAAATGTCACAATTTAATAAATTAAGAACAGGAATATCACGAATTGAACAATTCAAGTAAAGTGAGTTACAACAACCAGCGCATGTACATGCCCGTCACCTCGCGTACAAGGCATTTAAACTATCACATAATATCCTAGGGGTAAAGGTTCCCCCACACGAGGTTAGACAAGCCACTTACCTCGATTCTGGTACAAAACCGCTAAGAGGCAACCCTCTTGCCGCGAATATACGACTCCGAGTGACCCGAATCTAGTCAAACCAATTACACAGTATAAACAACATCGCAAGTAACTAATTACAATGATAAAATTACAGCTACGGCGCGAAAGTGGGTGAAATGACCAAAATACCCCTAAATCCATCGGCTCGGAATTGAAATATTTTTACGTTTTCAGAACCCTCGTACTCTCACGAGTCTAACCATATAAAAATCTCCCAAATCGGACCACAAATGGCCCTTCAAATCCCAAATTTAAAGTTTTTGCTCCAAGCCCTAATTTCTTACAATTTTGCTATGTTTTCATAAATTTCAAGGATGATTCTTCAATAAAATCATGTATTTAGTTCATAGGACTTACCTCTAATCACTTCTTGTCAAAACCCCTTCAATTCTCGTCCAAAAGCTCTCAAGAATGACCAAAAATGGTGGAAAAATGGGTTTGGTTCGCGGATGAAATGTTTTAAAACTTTCTGTCCAGGTATTTTGTTCACTGCGATCGCGGGAAATTCTTCGCGATCGCGGAGAACAAATTCTGGCCCAAAAGTTACCCTTCGCGATCGCGGGAAATGCCTCGCGATCGCGGTGAACAACTTCCAGAGTTCCTCCGGACAGGCTTCAGTAAAATGGTCATAACACTTTACACACAACTCCAAATGACGAATGGTTTGATTTTCTGGAAACTAGACACATATGGCTATAACTTTCATTTGTTGATCATTTCCTGAATCCTTATACATTTCGATATACAAGCTTCCAAATCCATTTATGTGTTTTAGATATCCTTCTCAGACAGCATAGAGTGTAACATACATAACGTTTGCTACAAATTTCCAAATGTTGATTTCTGTATCTTTCTGAAAACTAGACACGATGTGCTACAACTTTTGTTTTTGAATCACCTCAAAATTCCTTTTAGATAAAAAGATATGATCTTCCAAAGTAGGGCCTACGCGACAGAATTTTCTTCTTCGCGATCGCGAAGCAATCAACGCGATCGCGGTTCATTAGCTTTTTTCTCAGATTTTGCTCACCGCGATCGCGACCAATACCCCGCGATCGCGTAGAACACTGCTGTAGCCAAAAACCAGCAGTGAATAATGGCCTAGAAATGGTCCGAAACCACCCCGAAACTCACCCGAGGCCCCGGGACCTCAACCAAAAACACCAACACTTCCTATAACCTTATTCAAACTTGTTCCAATCATCCAAACACGTCCATAAACACAAAAATTATCAATTTACAACGGATTCGAGCCTAAATTTCTTAAAACTTTCCGAATTTCACATTCGATCTAAAACCCGACCAAACGACGTCCGAATGACCTGAAAATTTGCGGACATATCCAAAATCACATAACGAAGCTACAGAAATTGTCGGAATTCCATTCCGACACCCGGATCAAAATCTCACCTATCGTTCGGATTCGCCAAAATTTCAAACTTCGTCATTTCAAGCCAAATTGAGCTACAAACCTCCAAAATACTTTCCGAACGTGCTCCCAACCCCAAAATCACCTAACGAAGCTAATGGAACCATCGGATTTCCGTTCCGAGGTCGTCTTAACACTGTTTCGGCTACAGGCCATTTTCTAACTTTAAAGCTCTCATTTAGGGACTAAGTGTCCCAAAATACTCCAAATTTCAGAATCGACTCTCCCGGCAAACCACAATAGCAGAAATGAACTTAGGGGAACTGTTAAATTGGGGATTGGGGCATAATTTTCAAAAACGACCGGTCGGGTCGTTACATCTTCCCACCCTTAAAAGATTCGTTCGTCCTCGAACGAGCATAGAAAAAATAGCTCGAGTAGTGAAAAGATGAGGGTACTGGCTGCGCATATCCTGCTCAGTCTCCCAAGTCGCCTCCTCGACCAGCTGGCCCCGCCACCGAACCTTTACCGAAGCGATGTTCTTTGACCTTAGCTTTCTGACCTGCCTGTCTAGAATGGCTACTGGCTCCTCAACATAAGACAGATCCTTGTCTAGCTGAACAGAAGTGAAGTCCAACACATGCGATGGGTCACCATGGTATCTCCGAAGTATGGAGACATGAAATACGGGGTGAACTCCTGCCAGACTGGGAGGTAAGGCCAACTCATAAGCAACCTCCCCAACACGCCTCAAAATCTCAAAAGGGCCAATAAACCTAGGACTCAACTTTCTTTTCTTCCCAAACCTCATAACGCCCTTCATGGGCGAGACTCGAAGCAGAACCCGCTCACCAACCATAAAAGCCACATCACGAACATTCTTGTCCGCATAACTCTTCTGTCTAGACTGGGCTGCACGAAGTCTGTCCTGAATCACCTTGACCTTGTCCATTGCATCCTGAACCATATCAGTACCTAGCAGCCTGGCCTCGCCCGGCTCGAACCAACCCACGGGAGACCTGCACCTCCTACCATATAGGGCCTCATACGGTGCCATCTGAATACTAGACTGGTAGCTGTTGTTATAAGCAAACTCTGCCAGTGGCAAGAAGTGATCCCATGAACCTCCAAACTCAATCACACACGCACGGGGCATATCCTCCAAAATCTGAATAGTGCGCTCGGACTGCCCATCAGTCTGGGGGTGAAATGCTATGCTCAACTCCACCGGAGTACCTAACTCCTGTTGTACGGCTCTCCAGAACCGTAAAGTGAACTGAGTTCCTCTATCAGAAATGATGGAAACTAGAATACCATGCAGCCGAACTATCTCCTTAATATAGATCTCCGCCAGTCGCTCCGATGAATAGGTAGTGCTCACCGGTATAAAATGGGCAGACTTGGTCAGCCGATCCACAATAACCCAAATGGAATCAAACTTCCTAACAGTCCGTGGAAGCCCAGATACAAAGTCCATGGTGATGCGCTCCCATTTCCATTCGGGAATCTCAATTCGCTGCATCAATCCACCCGGACGCTGATGCTCATACTTCACCTGCTGGCAGTTGAGGCATCCGGAAACATAATCAACTATATCCCTCTTCATCCGCCTCCACCAGTAATGCTGTTTCAAGTCCTGATACATCTTTGCGGCTCCCGGATGGATGGAATACCGCGAGCTATAGGCCTCTGCTAGAATCATCTCTCGAAGATCATCTACATTGGGCACACAGATGCGCCCCTGCATCCTCATAACTCCATCATCTTCGATGGTAACATCTCGAGCATCACCACGCCGAACTCTATCCTGGAGGACAAGCAAATGAGGGTCGTCGAACTGACGCTCCCTGATGCGGTCAAATAGAGAAGACCGAGAAATCACACAAGCCAGAATCCGGCTGGGCTCCGAAAGATCCAATCTAACAAACTGCCTTGCTAGAGCCTGAACATCCATTGCCATAGGCCTCTCTGAAACTGGTAGATACGCCAAACTCCCCAAACTCTTTGCCCGGCGACTCAAGGCATCGGCAACCACATTAGCCTTGCCCGGATGATAGAGAATAGTAATATCATAGTCCTTCAGTAGCTCCAACCATCTCCTCTGACGCATATTCAGGTCCTTCTGCTTAAGCAAGTGCTGCAAGCTCCGGTGATCGGTGTAGATCTCACAAGGAACCCCATATAAGTAATGACGCCAAATCTTCAAGGCGTGAACAATGGCAGCGCTAGCTCCAAATCATGAACAGGGTAATTCTTCTCATGCACCTTCAGCTGTCTCGACGCGTAGGCAATCACCCTACCGTCCTGCATCAATACCGCACCGAGTCCAACTCGTGAGGCATCACAATATACAGTATAGGACCCTGAACCCGTAGGCAACATCAATATAGGGGCCAAAGTCAAAGCTGTCTTGAGCTTCTGAAAGCTCGCCTCACACTCGTCTGTCCACTGAAAAGGGGCACCCTTTTGGGTCAATCTAGTCATAGGTGCTGCAATCGAAGAGAACCCCTCTACAAAACGACGGTAATAGCCCGCCAAACCAAGGAAACTGCGAATCTCGGTAGCGGAGGAGGGTCTGGGCCAACTCTGCACGGCCTCCACCTTCCTCGGATCTACTCGAATACCATCACTCGACACCACGTGGCCCAAAAATGCCACTGAACTCAACCAGAATTCACATTTAGAGAACTTGGCATAAAGCTGATTCTCCCTCAGAATCTGAAGCACTATCCTCAAATGCTGCTCGTCCTCTTACCGGCTCCGGGAATATACTAGAATATCATCAATGAAAACAATCACGAACGAGTCCAGATAAGGCCTGAACACACTGTGCATCAAATGCATAAAGGCTGCTGGGGCATTAGTCAACCCAAATGACATCACGAGGAACTCATAGTGACCATACCGAGTCCTGAAGGCAGTCTTCGGGATATCTGGCTCCCGAATCTTCAGCTGGTGATACCCGGAGCGCAAATCAATCTTAGAAAACACTTGTGCACCCTGTAGCTGGTCAAATAAATCATCAATACGGGGCAAAGGATACCGGTTCTTCACTGTAACCTTGTTCAGCTGACGATAGTCAATACACATACGCATAGAACCGTCCTTTTTCTTCACAAACAACATAGGAGCACCCCAAGGCGAAACACTGGGTCAAATGAAACCCTTGCCCAATAACTCCTGTAACTGATCCTTCAACTCCTTCAACTCAGGAGGAGCCATACGGTATGGTGGAATAGAAATGAGCTGAGTGCCCGGCAACAAATCAATGGCAAAGTCAATATCTCTGTCGGGCGGCATGCCCGGGAGATCAGCTGGAAATACATCAGTAAAGTCACGTACCACAAGAACAGAATCAATAGAGGGAGTGTCAATACTGACATCCCGCACATAGGCTAGATAAGCTGTACACCCCTTCTCAACCATACGTTGAGCTCTGAGAAAGGAAATAACACGGCTAGGGTTGTGATCTAGGGTACCACTCCACTCAATACGTGGAATGCCTGGCATAACCAGTGTCACGGTCTTGGCGTGACAATCAAGAATAGCATAATGGGGCGACAACCAGTCCATGCCCAGAATAATATCAAAATCAACCATCCCGAGCAACAATAGATCCGCTCTAGTCTCAAAATCACAAATGGTAACCAAACACGACCGATATACACGGTCCACAACCAAAGAATCACCCACCGGAGTGGAAACATAAATGGGGGCACTCAAAGAATCCCGAGGCACACCCAGATGAGAAGCAAAGTAAGAAGACACATATGAAAAAGTGGAACCAGGGTCGAATAGAACCGATGCCTCCCTGTGGCTAACCAGAATAATACATGTGATAACAGAATCAGATGCAACAGCCGCAGCGCGATCAGGAATAGCATAGAATCTGGCATGTCACCCCTCTCGAGGGCGGCCCCTCTGGCACCCTGATCCCCGCCCCTGGCTGGCTGGGCAGGTGGAGTGGCAGCTGGAGCTGGAATGATGGCCTGCTGGCCCTGAGAACCACGCTGAGGCTGCGAAGACTGAGGAGGTGCTCCTCTCCTACGCCTGGGGCACTCCCTAACCGGATGGCGAGTATCTTCGCACTCAAAACAAGCTCTGGGAGGACGCGGTGGCTGTGACTGACCGGCCTCACCCCCACTAGTCTAACCCTTGGAGGTACCCCGCGCAGGAGGCACACTGGAAACTGGGAGAGCATAATAAGGCTCCTGAGGTGTTGGAAGAGCTGGAGTACTACCAGCTGCTGGCAATGCTGAATGAGCCGGACGACCGGAATAACCCCTGCCAAAACGACCGGCTGCTGAAGTGCGGGCGCCAGAAAAATGGCCCGACTCACGAGACCTCTTGGACTCTCTCTCTCCCCGCTCTCTAGGGAGCATACTCTCGATCCTCCTGGCAATGCTAACTGCCTGCTGATAAGATATATCTGTCTCCCGCTCTTTGGCCATGCTGGATCGGATAGGCGGAACAAGACCCTCAATAAATCTCCGCACTCTCTCCCGAACCGTGGCTACCAAAGCCGGTGCATGCCTGGCTAGACGGGTAAAACGGATAGCATACTCCGATACTGACATGGAGCCCTGTCACAATCACTCAAACTCTGAGCGCCAAGAATCCCTAAGGCTTTGGTGAACAAACTCCCTCAAAAATAGGTCTGAAAACTGCGTCCAGATCAATAAAGCAGACTCCTCCGGACTATCCAACTCATACGTGTGCCACCAATCATAAGCGGCCCCACGAAGCTGAAAAGCACTGAAGGAAACCCCGCTGGTCTCCACTATCCCCATGGTACGAAGAATACGGTGACTCCCCTCTAGAAAACCCAATGCATCATCTGTAGCCAGACCGCTGAACACTGGAGGATCATATTTCTTGAACCTCTCCAATCTACGCTGCTCGTCCTCGAATCTTAACTGATAAATAGAAGCTAAACTGAATAATTTCCCAAAGACCTGGGGTCACGAGTCTAGAGCCTCTAAACAAAACTGGATAACAATATCTGAACGACATACTCAAGTCTGGAAATGTATATATAAATAAAACTGAAATAGAAATAGTAGTTAGGTTCTGCGAACGTCAAGCAGCTACCTCAATAACTCCGATAAACTCTGGAACAAAGACTGCTCAGCTAAGCCTCCGGTGTACCTGAATCTGCACACAAGGTGCATGGAGTAGGGTGAGTACTAAGTACTCAGTGAGTAAAAAGCATATAAAATAGCTGAAGATAAGAAATCCACGAAATGGCACAATGTAAAGCTATGTCTAATCGTCTGATACCTTACCACGAACTAACAATAACAGCAGACAACAGATAGCACAAGCAAATAATAATGCATGAATGCAATGCAATGCACATGACCGCTACGGTGTGTAGCCCGATCCATTTAACATCGACGACACTCACTAGGGGTGTGTTCAGACTCTGGAGGGGCTACTTCAGCCCACGCGCAATATTCATATCATCTACTGCAGCGTGCAGCCCAATCCGTACTCTGTCCTAACATGCATATGAGTCACACAACAGTTCAGTTTATTTATCTTCCAATTTCAAATTCATTAACAAGGAAAAATACTTTAGTTTATTTAATTTTCCAACAACAGGTGACTTAGCATTTCATAATAGTGATTTCAACCCAGGATTAAAATCAATGATTTTACAAATCATGCTATCACACAAATATCTATCCCCTAAGGATACTACAGGTCGGCACAAGGCGCCAAACATGCCATATGGCCCACATACATATACAACACAAAATGCGTTTCAATCGCCAATATAGTATTATTCTGGTTCGGGATGGACCAAATCACATCCCCAGTCATAACCAATCCCGCACCTTCCATGGGATGCGAGTCACGCCCTAAATAGCGTCACAATGTGATAAGCCGGGGTTCAAACCCTTAGGCTATCATATATACCAACTACTCACCTCTAACCGGCCGTAGAATGGTCCGCAATGCCTTTTCCTTTCGTATCGACCTCCTCGCGCGTCGAATCTAGTCAAAACTATAGCAAATACGTAAATATGGGTTAAAGAAACATAACCTAATAAAAAATACTCGAAAAGTACTAAAATTTACGAAGTTGGTAAAACCCGAGCCCCGGGCCCACTACTCGAAAATTTCTGAAAATCGCACCATCGGATTCCTTGTCTCGCTACGAGTCCATACATATAAAGAATACCAATATCGGAGTCCGTTTGACCCCTTAAATTCCTACTTTACATCTTCTTAGGTCTCAAGCCCTAATGTCACGACCCCAAAACCCGCTCATGATGGCGCCCAGAACATTGCTAGTCCAGCCCGACCAAATAAACTCTTATCTCGAGCTTAGAGCTCAGAATCAATTATTTTAAGTCATTATTAGAGAAAGAAACCCAAACTAAAGTGATAGATATAATAATATCCCAAAACTTTCTAAAAACAACGTAACTTCCCAAAGATCTGGGGTCACGAGCCAAGAGCCTCTATCAGAATATCATTCAATACTGTAAATAACTCTATAAGTCTAAGAGTACGCGAAATAAACAATAACAAAGTAGTAAGGGGGAAAATGTCGGGTCCTACGGACGCCAGGCAGCTACCTCGACGATCCTAACTGGGTCTAGACCAGCAACAAGCTCAACTACGCCTCCAGGTACCTGAATCTACACACGTGGTGCAGGGAGTCGAGTGAGTACTTCCAACTCAGTGATAATAAAAGTAAATAACGATGAGGAAAAGAAAACCATGCAAAGCACTATCTCATGCTATAAACATACCAAATTATCCAATAATTTGAAGTACACTTTCAGGGTAATCCTTTATAACACATATGAGAAGATTATTTAGAAATATCTTTTTAACTTCTCTTTCTTTCATTATAACATATCAATACCTGGGTACAACCTCAAACAGTGCAAGTCTGCACTCAAATCAGCCTTTTGGGCTCAGCACTACTTAACAATTTCCACCAGGGGATCTGGTCCATAAAGCAGATAATGCATCTATGCCATTAATGTGTGAGTGCTAAATGTTTTGCCACATAGTACAAGTAAACCAATGTATGCATGCAATGAAATGCATATGACATGGTGGCGTACATCCTGATCCATGCAAAGGCTCCTGAGCTCACTAGGGGTGTGTACATACTACGGAGGGGCTCCTACAGCCCAAGCGCAATAATACTGTGGCGTGCAGTCTGATTCATATACTAGTGCCTCATGCAGTCCGATCCATGCAACTTGCTACTGCAGCGTGCAGTCCAATCCATGCATATATATGCATATTCTCACATATCACTCGAGGCCTGAAAGTATCCTCACATAAATCGTCATGCCCTCACATATGGCCCTCTACTCCAATCAGTCCAACGAATAATCAAAAAGCCCCTCGGGTAACAGTATCATATCAGCTCACAGCTAAAAATGTCATCAAAACATTGTTCAAGTTTTTCAAATCTGATAAAAATGAAATATGCACAGTATTACCAAGACAGTGATACTAATCGCTGAAGGATTCAGATAATCAGCACGAAGCCCAAAACATGATAATTAGTCCAAATCCTGATAATTAATATCTTTATTAAAGTGTCAATTCAATTTCAAGCAATTAGGTAGTACTTTTATTAAGCGGGACGGACCAAGTCTCAATCCCCAATGGTGCTCTACCCCACGCCCGTTATCCGGAGTGCAAGTCACCTCAATACAACACTAGGATGTGCAAGTTCGGGGTTTACTAATCCTCAGGACATCATATACAAGTATTACCCACCTTGATCCGGCAAAAACTCAAGCCCGCGACATCTTAGCTCCTTGAACCGGCATCCACGCACGTCAAAACTAGCCAAAATCAGTACAAATATATCAAGATAAGCTAATGGAACAACACCCAATCGAAAACAATCAAAATACATGAAAAATCTCGAAACTAGCAAAACCCGAGCCCTGGGCCTGCTTCTTGAAAAATTATGAAAGACACATTTTCAGAACCCTTATCTTGCCCCGAGTCCATACGTATAAAGTTTATCAAAATCTAACTCCGTTTGCCCACTGAAATCACTAATTTTCTATAACCCAGGCTTAGAGCAAAAATCCCCCATTGATACACCTTAATTCTTCCAATTTCATAGGTAAATTCCATAATTTATCAATATATTAACATAAATTGAGCCCATGAATGCTTACCTGATGATACCTTTCAATTTCCTTCTCAAAATTGCCAAAATCGCCTCTAAGTTCGAAGCCCCAAATGTGTTTAAGATTCTGTAATTCGACTATCACTGTTACATTAAACCCCAGTCATTTTTCGCTTCTGCGGTCAATGTGCCGCATTCGTGTGACCGCTTCTGCGGATTTTGAGTCGCTTCAGCGACTTTCCATTAAATCCACTTACCGCTTCTGCGGTTAAATTCTCGCTTCTGCGAGACCACTTAAGCGGTCTTCCACCCGCTTAGGCGAGTTTCCCCAACAAGCCACTGTTCGCTTATGCGGAACCTTTCCCACGTCTGCGGTTCCCCGACTGCGACCAGATGTCCGCTTCTGCGGAATTACACTGGCCAGGCCCAAGATCGCTTATGCGCACAATATTCCACTTCTGCGGAGCTTCTTCTGCGTTCCTCCATCCGCAGAAGCGAAAACAACTGCTGCAATGAATACCAGCAGTTTCAAACACCAAAATTCATCCGTTTCATCCTCCGAAAATATCCCGAGGCCCCCGGGACCTCAACCAAAAATACAACTCCACTCGAAATCATCACACGAACTTGTTCCAATCATAAAAACATACCATTAAAAACACGAATTATCAAATTAAGGAGGATTCAAGCCTAAGTTTCAACCAAATCTTCCGAAACCTACATTTTATCAAAAACCCGACCAAACGATGTCCGAATGACCTGAAAATTTGCAGACATATCCAAAATCACCTAACGAAGCTATTGCAACTATCGGAATTCCATTCTGACTCCCGGATAAAAATCTCACCTATCGACCGATTTTCGCCAATATTCCAACTTAGCCAATTCAAGCATATTTCTACACCAGACCTGCAAATTCAATTCCGATCACTCCCCTAAGTCACAAATCACCTCCCGAAGCTAACCAAATCACCGGATTTTGATTTTGAGCCCTCTAACCACATAGTCAACTTTAGGTTGACTTTTTAGAAATAAGCTTCACTTTAAAAGGCTATATTCCTTATTTTCAACCAGAATTAATCTGAATTCAACCGATAGACTCTAACACATGTATAAAAACATGATACAACATAATAAGGGAATAACGGGGCTGTAACTCACGTGACAACGGACCGGGTCGTCACATTCTCCCCAACTTAAACAAATGCTCATCCTCGAGCATACCATAGTTGTACTAGAAGCAATCCAATAGTTGAATGACCTTACCAAGCATATGTTCGGGGTGATACCACTTCCCCCTATCTATCATAAGCCCGATAACACCATATAGCTGGAATTTCACAGTCTATCTGAACCATAAACCACATTGCACTTTCTGAAATCATATACCAAATCCTAATCCCATGCCTATACTCTGGATACACCTGAACTCACTGCAATAACCCATACTCGCCACTCCGTGTAAGATCATATGATGTATCAAACAATCCAATCACTCGAGACGATGGCCTTTGATCACAACAATTGCCCACGATCACCAAATACTAACTTAAAAGCCTTTTTTATTAGCTAAAGTCTTATTCCAACACCTTCATATTCTGCCCACGGCAGCTGAAACACGCGATATATCAAATCCATCTCTCAGGTCAACCATTCATGAATCCATTTCCCTTTAAACTGATACCACAACAGATTTGGAAGCCAAACCTCGATATTACCTTTCTAGCCAGCTGGAATTACATATGCTCGCACTCATTAATGAATCCAAGGATCATTTTAATTATAACACACTACATTGATGATATGACACCTCAACACCGGCCTAAGCCGCGAGGAGCACAATACAGGCTCCAATAAGAAACGTCTAAACATACTCAAATTATGACAAGTGACTCAAACAAAAGAGCTGTAATCCAATTCCTCTGTACCATCATAACATAGAACTGAAATCTCGTCTCACATCATAGGAATAGAGTACATGAAGCCTCTTCGAAAGGTCATAACATCACATGGCCTTGCCACAACTCATGATTCTGTCCAAACAGTATTACCCATGAAGCACCTCAAGTCACCATGCTCGAAACGGTCAGCCACGCTCATGTTTAAGTCTGAACTCAAGCAATCAATCACACCCACGGTGATACAATTAATATATATATCAAATCCTAAAATGACACAACCGATATGCTATTCGCCGAGCGGTACCCAATACGGGCTTTTCCTCAGAAGCCAGGAAGTACTATATACAAGGTAACATATAACTAAGTCTATTTTCACATTACACTGTTGCGGCGTGCAACCCGCTCCAATGACATACCCGTGGTGGTGTGCCACCTGATCCAGATACCATACCTGTGGGCGCGTGCCACCCGATCCAAATAATTCGTGGCAGCGTGCCACCCGATCCACACAAAACTCTCGCAAAAAGAAATGCACATCGAGTCAAGTTGCTCATTACAATAAATATATATTGCCTGAAGCTCGGCCACAAGTAACGCATCAGACAAAGTTCCTCAATATTGGAACTGAATCAATGGTAGAAACCTCTGCACTGACATCCGCCACGTAGGCCTAACAAACAAGCAATACCTACCAGTCGTCCGCTGGTCTTGGGGTACTACTACCCTGCTGGAGCATAATCAGATGCACTCTGCTATGTAATTTGTGGCATTTCCGACATAGTCCGTATCACATTAATCTAGACAACCCGACTTATGACAACCAGTCTGCAAACAAATATCCTAGCCCAAATTCATCATATCAAGCAAAGAGAGAGCCGCTAGGGCTTCCAATTTCTAATAACCGCTAAACGGTGCCGATGCACACGATATAAAACCACTGCATAGGCGGATTACGAGAACTCCTAGTCTCCAACACATATATAGCACATGAATCACTATGCCTGATTCCACACTCCATCATACGAGTACATAACACACATCAAGCATTCATACATACCACGAAAGCCATTCAGAAATTTCACTATTCCATCAACAACTCGATCATTACAGTCGACCCAACAAAAGAATATCACAATACCATACCACACTAAGATATACGGAAACTTCTATCCCTCTCCTACGCCGCAAACAACGACGCACTCAACTAGTCAAGGACATATATAAGAAAATCATTACACATTCCAAGCTTCACATGCCAACAGAAGATATACTCATGTTCAGACCACGGTGAAACACATCACGAACTCTTTCTCCAAATTCCATTGCACCAACTAAACTGCAAGGACTGAATCCTTCCACCCACATCGAGCTACGCAACTGCCAACATTCAAGAGCTTGGCTGCACAATACCTGTAAGACCTATTACTTCAAGCACATACCAGGAATTACTCGTATATTTATCATACTGTTTCGGTTTATTTTCAAGCTATTCCATTTACCCAATTTCCTTTCCAATTCATCTTTAATTTATTATTAGCCTTTACTGTACCGCCACGATACCTCAACTCAGGTTACCACACCAGACTCATACATAAGATCACATGGTCTAGGACACAAAGGCCACTGAATATATTCTCAGATGTTTCCCAGAAGTACCACATTCTACAATACTTTATTTTGAAGAAATTTCTGCGATTCTGAATTCATTATCATTACCTTCCATTACGGATACATAAAATCCCATAATAAACATAACATATCACAAGTCTTGATCCCTTCTAATGAAGCACAATCTTTAGCCACATACACAATCTTAAGACACCTGACTGTTACAAGCAAAATCTTGAAAACCGCAAAACCATTCCCGGGCGTCATTCACCCTTATTCAACTGTAATTAAATTGTCTTATTGAATAGAACCACTCGTGCTTTGTTAGAACTATGACACCGCAGAACATGATTACATACAGATACAAATAGCTATCTTTCTTTTCTATACACCGAGCAGTCTTTTTCAATAGCAGTTCAAAACATCCTAGTATTTCTTCCTATCAACGAAGCACCATATACCATTCATCAAAATTTCCCAACATACTAGAGACAAAACCAACATAGCATACAACAGTGCAATTTGTTAATTAATAGCAACCTCCCCAACTTGGCTCGAAGCCATATATCAAAGCACCTTTAACCACTCATAGCTTTCTTACTCAAATGATGTCGTAATATTATAATGAGATTAAACTCGAGTCATTTACAAGCTTTGATAGAGACTTGAATCATCAAAAACCTTAACTCTTCTGTAGTTCTTGCATTTATAAACACACAACCGTTAAGCCCACTCTTTAGGTGACAAAACCTTTTCTATGTCCCAACTTTTCCAGAAATTTCAACAGAGTTTCTTTTGTAATTGGCCTACCCACCTGCTAGAGAATAACCAAAACCATCCTAACAATACATCGGCAACTTGACAAGACATCACAATGACAATGTAAATCAACAACATTAACCTCAATATTACAAAAATTACCTCATCAAAATTGATACATAGGCATGCGCTATACCTGCTCGAATCATAACATATATCAACTATCATTCACCATAATACATATACCGCAACACATTCGGTCCTCCTAAGTCTGAACTCATACTACCACACGTAGTGCACTTTACCTTTCCACTAACAGACATGAACATATTCACCACGCCCATAGCTAGGGGCTATACAACGGATCACAATAAGAGTCCAACACCTAACAACTCATCCATTATCAAGCTGCCATTTCAACAATTTGGGACAATACTGGTCATATAAATTTCATAATACCAGCTCGCAGAATCAGCACCTAGGTGCTCAAGTCATAGACAAAGATCTGGCCTCAAGTCTTCCCGATTGACCTAACATGAACTCACAGAGATTATATCTCTCCCCTCGATCGGGGAGTCACAAGCCAACAAGGCAATTATATTACTGAGTGCTCGAGTGCGCATACAGATGTGTGGAAGGAATTTCAAGAATTACATCTCAAGCTGAATCAAGTACGCACGATAAGAATTCTAAGAATGTGAAGTGTTTCCTAAAAGGTTTGCAGCGTCCCAAGGATAAGCATAGGCGTCCCCGTACCGATCCACAAAACTCTACCAACCTGCTCATGACTCATGAGGTCTTGTAACCTAGGCTCTGATTCCAACTTGTCATGACCCCAAAACCCGATCGTGATGGCGCCCAACATATTGCTAGGCCAGCCCAACCAAATACACTCCCATCCCGAGCTTAGAGCTCATAATCACTTATTTTAAGTCATTATCAGAGAAATAAAACAAATTAAAGTGATAGATATAATAATATCCCAAAACCCTCTAAAAACAACATAACTTTCCAAAGATTTGGGGTCATGAGCCAAGAGCCTCTATCAAAATATCATTCAATACTATAAATAGCTCTATAAGTCTAAGAGTATGCGGAATAAACAATAATAGAGTAGCAATGGAGAAAATGTCGGGTCCTGCAGACGCCAGGCAGCTACCTCGACGATCCCAACTGGGTATAGACTAGCACCAAGCTCAACTAAGCCTCCAGGTACCTAAATCTGCACACATGGTGTAGGGAGTCGAGTGAGTACTTCCAACTCAGCGGTAATAAAAGTAAATAATGATGAGGAAAAGAAAACCACACAAAGCACTATCTCATTCTATAAACATACCAAATTATCCATTAATTTGAAGTACACTTTCAGGGTAATCCTTTATAATATATATGAGAAGATTATTTAGAAATCTCTTTTTAACTTCTCTTTCTTTCATTATAACATATCAATACCTGGGTACAACCTCAAACAGTGCAAGTCTGCACTCAAATCAGCCCCTTGGGCTCAGCACTCCTTAATAATTTACATTAGGGGATCTGGTCCATAAGGCAGATAATGCATGTATGCCAGTAATGTATAAGTGCTAAATGTTATGCCATGTAGTACACGTAAACCAATGTATGTATGCAATGCAATGCATATGACACTGTGGCGTACAGTTCGATCCATGCAAAGGCGCCCGCGCTCACTGGGGGTGTGTACAGACTCCGGAGGGGCTCCTACAGCCCAAGCACAATAATACTGTGGCGTGCATTCCGATCCATATACTACTGCGGCATGCAGTCCAATCCATGCAACATGATATGGCGGCATGCAGTCCGATCCATACATTTATATACGTATGCTCACATATCACTCGTGGCCTGAAAGCCTCCTCACATAAATCGTCATGCCCTCACATATGGCCCTCGGCCCCAATCAGCCCAATGAATAATCAAAAAGCCCCTCGGGCAACAGTATCATATCAGCTCACAACTAAAAATGTCATCAAAACCTTGTTCAAGTTTTTCAAATCTTGTAAAAATGCTGAGTAGCAAAATACCATTTTAAAACCTTAGATTGAGATAAAAATATGCACAGTATTACCAAGACAGTGATACCAATCCCTGAAGGATTCAGATAATCGGCACAAAGACCAAAAGATGATAATTAGTCCAAAGCCTGATAATGAATATCTTTATTAAAGTGTCAATTCAATTTCAAGTAATTAGGTAGTACTTTTATTAAGCGGGACGAACCAGTCTCAATCCCCAATGGTGCTCTACCCCACGCCCGTTATCCGGCGTGCAAGCCACCTCAATACAGCACTAGGATATGCAAGTCCGGGGTTTACTAACCCTCAGGACATTATTTACAAGTATTACCCACCTCGATCCGGCAAAAACGCAAGACCGCGATGTCTTAGCTCCTCAAACCGGCATCCACGCACATCAAAACTAGCAGAAATCAATACAAATATATCAAGACAAGCTAATGGAACAACACCCAATAAAAAATAATCAAAATAAATGAAAAATCTTGAAACTAGCAAAACCTGAGCCCCGGACCCGCTTATTAAAAAATTACGAAAGTCATATTTTCAGAACCCTTATCTCGCACCGAGTCAATACATATAAAGTTTATCAAAATCGAACTCCGTTTGCCCACTCAAATCATTAATTTTCTATAACCCAGGCATAGAGCAAAAATCCCCCATTGATACACCTTAATTCTTCCAATTTCAGAGGTAAATTCCATAATTTATCAATATATTAACATAAATTGAGTCCATGAGTGCTTACCTGATGATACCCTTTGATTTCCTCCTCAAAATCGCCAAAATCGCCTCTAAGTTCGAAGCCCCAAATGTGTTTATGATTCTGAAATTCGACCATCACTGCTACATTAAACCCCAGTCTTTTTTCGCTTCTACGGTCATTGTGCCGCCTTCGCGTGACCGCTTCTGCGGATTTTGAGTCGCTTCAACGACTTTCCATTAAATCCACTTACCGCTTCTGCGTTTAAATTCTCACTTTTGCAAATCTGGGCAACCTTAGTAAAATGGCCATAAAATCCTCATATGATGTTCAAATTCGATGATTCTTTTTGCTACGGGTCCATAATTACGATACGGATCGAACGCTTCATTCAAAACAGTAATTGGAGCATATTTATTCAATATGGTACCCCTTTATGTCCAAAGATACGATGTTGAAACATCAAATAATAGCGTGATCACAACCTGAAACACACCCGAAGCCCCCGGGACCTCAACCAAAAGCACCAACATATCCCAAAATATCATCCAAACTTGTTACAATCATCAAAACACACCTAACAACATGGAAATCATCAATTCACATCAGATTCATGCCTAAGTCTACACCGGACCACCGAATTCAATTCGGATTGCTCTCCTAAGTCATAAATCATCCCCCAAAACTAGTCAAATCATCAGAAATCCATTTCGAGCCTTCTAACTCATCATTCAACATTTGGTTGACTTTTACAAACTAACCTTCCCATAAATAGGCTTATTTCCTTATTTCTAACCGAATTCTACCCGATTTACTTCACATTCTCCAAAAACATATAATGAACCATATGGAAGCATAAAACGGAAAAAACGGGGTGGTAACTCCCGTAACAACGGGTCGGGTCGTTACATCCTCCCTAACTTAATCAAACACTCATCCTCGAGCGTATCGATTTGTTCTAGAATCCAACCAGTAGCTGAATGATCTTACCAACCATATACCCAGGGTGATCCCTCGTCACCATATCTCGCATAGCACCGATAACACAATACAGCCAAACTTTCACAGTTCATTTAATCCATAAACCATACCATAGAACCATATTGCACTATCTGAAAATCATACATAAGATCAGAAATTCACATCTGTACTCAGAGTAAGCCCGAACCAGCTGTAATAGCCCATACTTGCAACCTTAGGTGAAAACATATAAACACTTGGAATCATAACTTCTATTCACAGCACTTGTCCGTAGCAACCAATTACAGGCAAAGAATCTCTTTCGTTTTTTAGCTGAAGCCTTATTCCCACACTTTCCTATAGTGCCAACGATGAATGAAACACGCTATAAACTGTAATCATCTCTCAGATAAACCATTCAGGAAACCACTTCCTTTGACCGACATCACAACAGATTCTCGGGTGAAACCTCGATATTATCTTCCTAACAGGCTGAGACCAAATGTGCCCGTATTCATTAATGAACCCAATGATCACCTCGAATCCAACACCACTCTTCTGATATGATACCTCAATACAAGTCTAAACCACATCTTGCATAATACACGCACTAGTAAGAAACGATCTGAACACACTCAAATCATAACAAATGACTCAAACGAAAGCGATATACCTCAAGCTCATCAATGCCATTACAATACAAGGCCAAGACCCCGTCTAACATGACAGAAATAGAATGTTGAATCTACTCAAAAGGTCATAACTCCCGTAGCCTCGCTACAATGCGCGATCCTATACTAACACCGTTACACCTGAAGCACCTCAAGCTGTTATGCTCAAAATCAACAACCACGCACATTTGATGTCTGAAACTAACACAATTCATTACACCCATGGTGAAAAGAGAACATACAACACACAACCCGATAGACCATAACCAATGCTCCATGCACCGAGCAACACTCAATCACTCTTCCCGCTCGACTTTTTCTATGAATTCTCAATGGAACCGCACCACATGTGCCCATAACTAATAAATCACAATGTCTCACAACATCGAAAAACAACTCATAGCTTTCCTCAGATTGCCAACAAGCTTAATAATGATAGACTCAACCTATTCCACAACAGTACAACTCAGGGTCAACTAAGCTAATTCAAGCTAAATGCGTAGCCATATCGGCCTGCCAACGAACTCAGTACCAAGAAGCCTAAAAATATTTCTTCCACTTCTCTAACTTCTGCCGAAGGCACCAAATAAATACTAAAATCCACAATCTCACCCGATTACATGCCCGGCCACACGAAATGCATCCAAAAAGTCCCTTAATAACGGAACGGGATCAATGATAGCAACCCCTGCACTGACATCTATCACAAATGCCCCATTAAGAAAGTACTCCTTCCCAACTGTCCACTAGTTCTTTGAAATATAAATTGTTCTGCTAAAACATATTCTAACGCACTTCACCACTTAACCCGTGGCATTTTTGGCGTAGCCTCTAATGCAATAGTTAAAAATCACCCAACACTACAACAACCAGTCCGAATTCCAACATCACATCCAATATGTAACATACCATCGAATATAGATCAACCACCACAACATAGTCTGTACATCAGAACTCCATATAACACATAAATCATCATACCTGATCCTAGTTTCCATCGTGTGAATACATACACCTGTTTGATACCTTATCATTCCACGACAGATACTCAATATCTACCTATGCTACCAAGCAAACCCGAATACCACTAGTGGCCCCAACAAGAACACGACGCAACACTACTAAAATATAATCAGTTTAATCACATGACCTTTTTTTGAAACACATACTCATGTCGAATCACTTCTACTTAGAAATACCATCTTCCCTAATCAACTTAAGCTCTCTTATCTAATCGCTTAGAAGGAATCACTACACATCACATGCTCTACATGACATACACATGCCTTGTGCATATTCTTACAATACTGACACGACGATGAGATCTGTATACATTCTTAGCCACCGTCGAGACAACAATTCATTAGTTTTATACTCTTGGCAAGAACTATCACCTTATTCTGAACCAAACAATGGTCTTAGATCTTTACTTTACTTCATATACTCAGATTGCACCAATATCAAATTCAATGATCTCGTCTCACCCAATACAAACTGCTCGGGCAATAAGCCACTCCAGACATATATAAATATCACATATGATGCCCCAATGTGCCAATAGGCTAACAATTCGAATGCGGTACTAAAGAAAACGAGATCTGGAAGGAATTATCAAATCCTATGCACTAACACAGACTTCCCTTGGGAAACAAGAAGCAAGGCAAACAAAAATGGCATACATAAAACTATACTCGATATTACACTATTGCGGAGTGCAACCCGCTCCAGATAATATACCCATAGCGGTGTGCCACCCGATCCACGCATATATCTCACATAAGGAGATGCACATCGAGCCAAATTTTCTCATTACAACATAATACCGAATATCGGTTGTACGCATGCTAAGTGCATAATAATATCTCTAAGGGACATATAGCGTTATAAGCTACAAAACTCAACACAACTGAGGTGCAATGTACAATCGGAATTTCAACAGCTAAGTTGCTCATATAACATCATTCCTACGCGGATTCTTAACATGTAAGCACTTTCTCGAGTCGTCTCACAACTCACACGGCACAATACATCACTACATAAGATATCTGATAATGAAGCATCATCCTAACTACTCCTCCATGAGGACCGCGTTACAAAAATACACACCTCTGGCTTGATATAGGACCAGTATTCACATTAAATCTACCCACCGACTTCAAGCTGATTCTGATTACACTAAACTAGCCTAATAACCATTCAAAGGTCCATAATATCTTCCATTTTCTTCATAGAACACAAGAACAACCATCATAATTAGAGTATTCCTCCCCAGTTCACAATCCAATATGCCAAGTGCCCTCTAGGGATGAATCTTTAATTTAATGATATCATCTCAAACTTCATACTTGGTTTACATATTTAATCAATCAAGTGAGTGCATGCCACACTTATATAATCTTCCAGTGGAACACACTCCCAAAACCTACCACAAAAATATAGGGAGCGTAAATCCAAACCACCGGTCGCACTAACGCTGAAGAAAGATCAAGAATCATTAACCAGGACACAACACCGCTCAGGTGACGATAAGGACAATACTAATTTATCTTAACCATCGAAACTTCCTTCATGCTCATCCGATCTCATGACATCTTGTCTAAAATTTCCTTCACTCGTGTCATTCACAACCCAATTTCCACAACCAGAACCGATTCACCAGCATGCGTCAAATCAGAACTAACATAGTACAAAGCCACACAATCCATTAAATAATAGCAAGCTCCCCAACTTGGCTTGAAGCCATAAATCACAACACACTATATTCATAACGCATATGCTCCATTACTATCGTAATGCCATGGTGAGATTAAACTCACTCTTTCATAAGCTTGTGGAAACACAAATCATCTAGAATTTTAACTCTTCTGCATTTTCTTGCATTCACTCGCATAGCAGTTAAGCCGACTCTCTAGGCGTCCCAATTTTACTAAGTCCCAAATTTTTCAAAAATTTCGGCAGAGTTTCCTTTGCAATTGGGCCTATCCACCTGCCAGAGAATCACCAAAACCATCCTACCAGCATGGCTACAACTTAACAAAACATCACAGTGTATATCAACAACATTAATCTAAATACTACCTGTATTATATTATCAAAATCAATACAGGGACATGCATTGCACTTGTTTGAATCATAACACATATAAAATACCACCAATTAGTCTTTCTAAGTCTGAACTCATACTGGCACATGTATTGCACTTAACTTCCCAACTTGGAATACGATAATATTCTTCACGCGCCCATAACTTGGGGTTACACAACATATCACAATAGGAACGAATCGCTTAACAGTTCATCTATTAGCCCACAAACTTCTTCGCCACTGCCAAGATCACATTGACATACCACACAATACCAATACACTCATCATGTAGCTATCTAGCCGACATTCCCACAGTTAGGGACAATACTGAACATATAAGTTCATAACACTAGCTCACAAAATCAGTACCTCGGTGCTCATGCCATAGGCGACGATTCGGCCTCAAGTCCTGCAGGCTGGCCCAACATGAACTCACGGAGATTACATCTTGCCCCTCGATCAGGGAATCACTAGCCATCGATGTAGATGTATTACTGAACGCTCGGGTGCACATACAGACGTGTGGAATAAATTTCAAGAGTTATATCTCAAGCCGAATCAAATACGCATGATAAGAATTCCAAGAAAGTGAAGTGTTTCCTAAACGTTTTATAGCCTACCGAGGATAGATACTGACGTCTACGTACCGATCCGCGAAAGCCTACTAAACCGACTCATGACTCACGGGGCCTAGTAACCTAGGTTCTGATACCAACTTGTCACGACCCCAATCTCGGTCATGATGGCGCCCAACACAACTGTTAGGCAAGCCCGACCATTTACACTCTCAACCCGAGCATGAAGCTCAAACCAATTACTTGAATATTATTATCAATAATAAAGCTAGATTCTTAACTGATAAATAGAAGCTAAACTAAATAATCTCCCAAAGACCTGGGGTCACGAGTCTAGAGCCTCTAAACAAAACTGGATAACAATATCTGAACGAAATACTCAAGTTTGGAAATGTATATATATAAATAAAATGGAAATAGAAAGAGTAGTTAGGTCCTGCGAACGTCAAGCAGCTACCTCAATAACTCTGATAAACTCTAGAACAAAGACTGCTCAGCTAAGCCTCCGGTGTACCTGAATCTACACACAAGGTGCAGGGAGTAGGGGTGAGTACTAAGTACTCAGTGAGTAAAACGCATATAAAATAGTTGAAGATAAGAAATCCACGAAATGCCACAAAGTAAAGCTATGTTTAACCATCTGATACCTTACCATGAACTAACAATAACAACAGACCACATATAGCACAAGCAAATAATAATGCATGAATGCAATGCAATGCACATGACCACTATGGCATGTAGCCCGATCCATTTAACGTCGACGACGCTCACTGGGGGTATGTACAAACTTCGGAGGGGCTCCTTCAGCCCAAGCGCAATATTCATATCATCCGCTGCAGCGTGCAGCCCGATCCGTACTCAGTCCACAACATGCATATGAGTCACACAATAGTTCAATTTATTTATCTTCCAATTTCCAATTCATTAACAAGGAAAAATACTTTAGTTTATTCAATTTTCTAAGAAACAGGTGACTTAGCATTTCATAATAGTGATTTCAACCCAGGACTGAGATCAATGATTTTACAAATCATGCTATCACATAGATATCTATCCCCTAAGGATACTACAGGTCGACACAAGGCCCCACACATGGCGTATAGCCCACATATATATACAACACAAAGTCTGTTTTAATCGCCAATATAGTATTATTCTGGTTCACGATGGACCAAGTCACAATTCCCAGTCATAACCAATCCCGCACGTGCCATGGGATGCGAGTCATGCCCTAAATAGCGTCACAATGTGATAAGCCGGAATTTCACACCCTCAGGCTATATCATATATAGCAACTACTCACCTCTAACTGGCCGCAGCGTGGTCCGCAATGCCTTTTCCTTTCGTATCGACCTCCTCACACATCGAATCTAGTCAAAACTACAGCAAATACATAAATATGGGTTAAAGAAACATAACCCAATCAAAAATACTCGAAAAGTACTAAAATTTACAAAGTTGGTAAAACCCGAGCCCCGGGCGTGTACTCAAAAAATTCTGAAAATCACACCAATAGATTCCCCATTTCGCTACGAGTCCGTACATATAAAGAATACCAAAATCGGAGTCCGTTGGCCCCTCAAATTCCAACTTTATACCTTCTTAGGTTTCAAGCCCTAACCTTCATTTTTACCCCTTAAATCCTTGATTTTTCAGTGTTTAATATATGTTTTTACATCATAACAACATAATTTGAGTCTAAGAACTCTTACCTGATGAAATCCCACAAATTCTCTCTTAACAATCATCTCAGAAGCTTTTTCCGTTCCAAAATTAGAATAAAACCCGACCTGCTCATTATAGGTATACTTTTCACGCGTTTTACTGCTCTCAATGGATTCCTTGTAAAATTTTAATGAATTTAGGCTTTTGAATCACTCCATTTGACCTTATAATGAAGGAGATATGTAGGTTTTAAAATTTGCAAATAGTGAAGGTTTTTAATACGCCGTCAGGGGTCATTTTGTCATTAACCTAAAAATCTCGACAACCTTAGTAAATGGCCATGAAATCCTCATATGATGTCCAAATTCGATGATTCTTTTTGCTACGGGTCGGTAATTACGATACGGATCTAACGCTTCATTCAAACAGTAATCGGAGCATATTTGTTTAATATGGTACCCCTTTATGTCCAAAGATACGATGTTGAAACATCATATAAGAGCATGATCACAACCTGAAACACACCCGAGGCCCCCGAGACCTCAACCAAAAGCACCAACATATCCCAAAATATCATCCAAACTTGTTACAATCATCAAAACACACCTAACAACACTGAAATCATCACTTCACATTGTGAGCACGTAATTTTTACCCTATATATGAGTTATTCCCATAAAATTCAAAATAAATAATTTTTCCTTATTTTTACAATTTGTGTGTTAATTCATGTTATATCATATTAAAAAATACAAAAAAATATGCATTTGCATTTAGAAAATTAATTTCGCATTTAGTAGGTATTACTCCATTTTAGAACAATGTAAAGAAAAAATCAAAAATAGCATGTTTGTATTAATTGAAAATTACTACAAAATAGTTATTAAATAGTTTTAGACTTTAATTAGATTAATTGTTAGTTTGATTTCTTAATTTTATAAAATCAAGAAAAATACAAAAAAGATATATATAATACAAATTAAAAATGAATACAAAAGCAAAAGAAATAAGAAGAAAACATATAACAGATAAAGTAGTGCCCGAAATTGGGCTTCTTATTTAAAATTCACCTGGCGCAAATCAAAGTCATACCCCAACCCACACTCAAGCCCAACCCACACATATACCCGACCTCCAACCCATTTTTCTCTTAGAAAATAACGGAACTCTCACACCTTAGGGACACGAAAATAGCGTGATTCTACCCCATCTTCTTCTTCACATAAAACACACACACACATACTCATTAATATAGGGAGGACCATTCATGGATTCTTCTCCATAAAACAGGAGCTTTTCAATAAAACAAACCCCTCACCCCCGATATCATCTTGGATAAAACACCAACGAAAACCTAGAGCTAAAAAAGGCAACAACCATTTCGTTGAAGAAAAGGCTTCTTCTTCCCCATTGAAACAGCTAAAAAAACGAACAGCAACCACAGAAGAACGCTCTACTTCATCGAGCAGCTTCAACCGTCCTTCACGTCAAAAACGGTCACCCTTGTCATGCCCTTCTTCCACTTCTTCTAGCCATTTCCATCAGAAAACAACCAGAACACACCACTCAAAAAAAATAGTAAACTACCCCTTGAATCTCTATTTACAGTTCGGAATAGGCCAAGAGTAGTCGATGTGAGCTGGAAAATCAGAAGTTTCGTTAGAGGCCGTCATCGAGGTTCCGCTCGTCGTTCTCTGTTCATTTTTAGATTTGTTCGTTTCCGACGGAGCCAACTTGTTAGCCGTTGTTTCAATTGGTTCGCTGCTTCGAGTGGCTGTCTGAGAACTGTTTGTGTTTTGAAATCGAGTTGAGGTGTTCGTTCATAAAGGTTCGAAGCACTGTCCTTTTGTTCCGATTGGATTTGTTGAGTTCCGCGAATCCACGTGATTCTGTTTGTAATCTTTCATCGCCGACTCATTCAATTTGGTTTGAGTCACTTTTGTAACATGCCGAGGAATTAATTGAAAGTTTCAATAGGTCCTCTTCTTCTCCTCTTTGATGTGTGTTTTATCCATTTTCGACTGTGTTAATTGGTATTTTTTTTTGTAATTATTTTGATCTCCGTTTCAACTTGTTACTTGCTGACTTCGTGACTTTAATTCCTTATTATCCCTTTTGTGCTAAATAGGTTAGGATATTAAATGAACAAGTTTTGTTGATACAGATTAATTTTAGTCATTTTCAATGTGATATCATTTTGTCAAAGATGTTTGAATTGTGCTAGTTATTTTTCTTTTAGCAGTAGATAAATTCTTTGTTTTATGTGATGATTCATCCGTTAGTGTTTCCTTTTAAGTCAAATGATTTCAATCCCATATCATCTGCTATCGTTTGCAATGTGCCATTCTATGGATGCGACTGTTTAAACTTAAGGATACGATTCGAGTGATAATTAATATGGAATTGATCCTTAGATTCTGAGGCGTGTCATTTAGCTAAATTTCACGGCCCTCGCAAATTACAAATGTGGAATTACTTAAGGCACATTAGTTAATAATTATACTTTCCTAAATACGGGTGCGCATTTATGTGACCCAAATCTTACTCTCGGCGAAACTGAAACGCATTAAAGTCACAGGCGTACTGGTTGCGGTGTGACTCGAAATGTGTTTTCGTGACGTCGCAATTCTTCTAAAATGAAAAAAAACGGAACATAAAAACACATAATTAAAATATATAAAGAAATCAAATAAAAACAAAAATTGCAGTTGAGCGACCGTGCTAAAACCACGGAATCCGGGAGTGCCTAACACCTTCTCCCGGTTTAACAGAATTCCTTATTCAGGTTTCTAGTTTCGCAGACTGTATTACATAGTCATAAATTTCCTCGGTTCGGGATTAAACTAGTAACTTGGGACACCATTATTTTCCCAAGTGGCGACTCTAAAAAATTAAATAAATTGATCCCGTTCCGACTGTCCTTTAAGTGGAAAAACTCCTTCCCTGATTATTATTTATATCTCTTCGCGGGGTGTAGTATTAAACAATGGCACATATACATATGTAAAAAAGGAGGTGTGACAGCTCTGGCGACTCTACTGGGGAATCCAACCCAGAACTTCGGTTTCAGGGTTTAAGAACTCGAGCTCCTTAGAATTGCCGTTCTTGATATTATTTGATTTTTGCTATATGATTTGAACAACATGCTATGTGCTTTATCCCTTTGATACTACGTGGATTGTACATAAAAATTGTGCCGAAAACCCTTCTCTCCTTCGCCCCCGGGGATGTGCTTACTGGTTGAGACTCCCCTTTCTATTAAGTCACCCAAAATTAAGAAACAGAGGCCGGATAAGTTACAAAGCCGATTGACTCCGCGAGTCACCGGTACATAGCCCCCTCCTCGATTCGAGTTGTCCACTCGGGTACACGATCTACCATTCTATGAAACTATAAGATGTTGAACATTGGTCTAGGACGATTATTTGCATCATATCTGACTTAGGGGACTCAACACATGGGTTGGGTCCATCTAGGACAGGTGACCCGAAATTTGAAAAAGACCGAGCGTATTATGTGTTGCATTTTTATTGTCCTTGATCGTTATGCAGACCGGCAAAATTCCCGAGGATAGAAAATTGTTGAAAAGATAAAAAAAGAGAGAGAAATAAGAGTTGGTGAAAATGGGTATCCGGAAAATCCAAAAATTGAAAACAATTGGTTTTGAAATTATTGGTCAACTAATCTGGCCGAACTACGCAGGTTTGATTCTTGCCATTCGGCGGGATACGTAGGCAACCCTTAAACGGGTCCAACCACAACTTTTAGAAAAAGACCAAAAAGATTTTTTCTTTTCAAATAATCGAAGTGATTGTTATTTTTGGAAACGGCCGAATGTCCCGAAAGGACGTCGAAAGGCTGTTTTGGCAAAAATGGCCACTTCGAGAGCCATGTTTCTTTCAAAAATGAAAATTTGCATTGAAAAAGATTTTTCTCTTTTCTAAATAAAATCTCCTTAATAAATGTGCAGGATGAGCACAATGTTGAATGAACATTTCTCCTTAATGAATAAAATCCCTTTGGAGTTGAGACTATGGTGGCACGACATGGAAACAGAAAGTCAGGACTGGATCAAAGGTTACTTGAAAGATCTCACGGGGTTATTGGACATAATTCCCCGAGGCGACGTAATTAGAGTATTGGTCACGTATTGGGATCCTGCACATAATGTACTACATCTTCCGGATTTTGAACTCACTCCTACTCTGGAGCAGATTGCTTTCTACATAGGGAAGAATGAGGTCCCCTTGAAAGGAAAATACCCGGTATCTCCAAGAGCAGTAACGGTGCATCGCTTTTTAGATTCTTTGAAAATTGCTAGGAATGTCCACAATGAGGATTTAGCCAAGGGATTTTACTCCCTGAACTTCATCTATAGTAGGTATGGACATATTGGGGGTTTCAACGACTCCACGAACAAGTTATGTAGCAATTCCAACCGAGCAAAATGGGAGGAGCTTCGAAGGTTTGCTTTCCTAGTGGCATTTCTCAGAATTATCATATTTCCGAGAAAAGATGGGCACATCAGTATAAAGGTCGCCGGGGTAGCAATTACTTTGGTAGTACAAGACAATTGTACTTTAGCTCCAATGATTTTAGCTGACATTTACCGTGCCTTGACTGCATGCAAAGCTGGAGCCAACTTCTTTGAGGGATGCAATTTGATTTTGCAGATTTGGTTGATTGAACATCTATGCCATCATCCTTTGTTCTCAAGTTATGGTCCGACTGGAAGAACATGTCTTGAAGAATTTTACACGAGAACAAAAGAAGTTAAATTGCTAGAGGGAGTAAAGGATTGGATTTCGCATCTTCGATCATTGACCGACGGCCAGATTGATTGGATATATGATTGGCTACCTCTTGACGAGGTAATTTATATGCCGACAGAAGGGTCACCTTTTTTGATCATGGGTTTAAAAAGCATCCAACCTTACTGCGACAGCTGGGTAGATGTCAAGTTATACCAAAAGACGGGGACCTCAGTTCACAAGTTATAGAAATTAGTCTGGATGGGCAATTCTTGGAAGCAAAGGTCCGTCAAATTTGGAATGAATGTCAGAATTTGAAGGTAGATACTTGTGTGCAGAACAGAGCTAGAGGCGAAGTGTCTTCTGGATATTCCGTATGGTATCGACGGGGTATTGAGCACAATCGGCCTTCAAAAAGACCTCACTTACAAGATTTGGTGGAGCAATCTAAGGAAAACAAGAATTGGGCGGCCAAAGAAAGTGAATACAAGGCCAAGATCAGCTTGTTAAAAGAACGATTAAGAAATCTCCAGTTTGAAAGTGGTTTACAGGCAGCATCCGACGAGGGAGAGAAAAATCAGCTGAAGAAAAAAAATGAAATGCTAAAGGCTCAGGTTGCTCAGATGAAAATTGCATCCGAGACCCCCATTCGCTTGGCCCGAGATGAAAAATTGATTGAGACTCTTCGGCGCAAAGTGAATGACTACAGCTTCGACTTAGACAAAGCAGAAAAGGAATTAGTCAGGGCTCGGAAGCAGATAACCAGAGATGCTGAGGAAAGAGCCAAGTTGGTTCAGCAGCTACAGGATAAGCATGAGTTTGAGGTAGCTCGACTAAGAAAGAAAATTGTTACAGCCACGGTTAAAAGTAACAAGGTTATCAAGGATCTCGAAGAGGAGAGAAAACATTGTTACATAACTATGGCTCGATTAGAGTTGGAGCTGCAGCAAATACAGAAGGATAACCAACATACCTTAGATGCTTGCACTGAACAGATCAGCCCATTGCTTCAAGAAAAAGGTGTTATTCGAGAGAATATTGTCCGTATTGCTCAGTACATTACCCGGAAGAGTCAGCTATGTGAAGATATGTCCCAAGGAACCTTTGTGTCAGCGGTGAAGTTTTTGGTGCCGCAAGTCATGTCTGACCTGGATAGGCTCCAAAAGGGATTAGCATATAGGCCTGCGGCAAGACCGAACGATGTCTCGCGGGCACAAAGAGCATTGATGTATTCTTAAAGCATGAATTTTATTATTATGTTTCTTTACATTAGCATCACAACATCGTCTTGTAAATCAATGTTTTTGAGCTATCAATGAAAATCAAGAGTTGTTGTCAATCTTTTTGCTTTATGTTAATTCTTTAATTACGATAGGCAAATACATAGGAACGCAATTATGAAGTGAGGGAAAAGAAAATAGCAAAAAAAAAAAAAACAAGAAGAGAAAAAAGAAAAAGAGATGATTGGTTCAAATAAGCGAAGGCCTGGATGATGCATGACGACCCAAGGAAAATGTGTTTATTTTAAAATCGTCGCATCTTAACTCTTCATGCGCTAACCACTAACAGGTGTTGATGTTTGTGAGATCCAGATTCTAGTTGGCAACTGGCATTCTGGCTACTCACCCTTACAACACAAGATATAAGAAAATGGCAAAGGCTGTGTCGCTAGAGATTGAAGAAACAGTCATGGATCCCGCCCAGGAGGAGGAAATTGTGGACGTAGCGGGGATGAAGGAAGAGATGTACAAACTAAAATAGCAGATGGCCGAAATGTATCAGGCTTGGTCGAGGGGTCAACCCTTGCCAACTTATCCTACCAATCCCACATACATCCTCCAACCATGAGCCACCCTCGATGAATTCATCCTCTACATACCCCGACTATCACCACTACTATGCTTCCACCTCCCAAGTGCCACCACCTCTGACAAAACAAGTACCACCCCATCCACCACAGGTTGCTCTAGTATATGTGGCACCTCCACCTGCTGCCCTACACAAATCATCTAGTGAACCATTATTCCATGTACAAGACCCCCACTACTACCCACCTTAGCCGACCTTCCGACAGCACGAATCTCACACTCCGTTGATGGAGACGAGCGAAGAGAAGCCTGCTAAGAATGCAAAGCAGGTGGAGATAGATAGTAAAATGAAGAGTTTGGAGAACGCCTTTCGCAACATGCAAGGGTTGGGAGGACCAGTAAGTGTGGCGTACAAGGATCTGTGTCTGTTTCCTGCAGTGCATCTTCCTGTCGGATTTAAGTTGCCGAAGTTTGATATGTACAGTGGACATGGAGACTCGGTGGCCCACTCAGATGATATTGCAGCAAAATGCAAGGTGTAGGGGGCAGGGATGAGCTGTTGATGGCGTATTTCAGCCAAAGTTTAAGCGGTTCCGCTTTGGAATGGTACACGCGCCAGGATCACACCAGGTGGTTCATCTGGGATGATCTCGCGCAAGTATTCACGAACCATTTTCAATACAATTTGAAATCATACCAGATAGATTGTCACTCACAAAGATGGAGAAAAAACCTGGTGAAAGCTTCAGGGAGTATGGTTTTAGGTGGAGAGAACATGCGGCGAGGGTAGATCCATCGATGAAGGAAGGTGAAATGGTAGATTGTTTCTTGTAGGCTTTGGAGCCTACCTATTATGGGCACGTAGTGTCAGCTATTGGGAAGAGTTTTAATGAGGTTGTGAAGATGGGAAGTTTCGTTGAGGAAGGTTTAAAAACCAACAAGATCATGAGTTTCTCATCAATCAAGGCCACAAATCAGGCCATTCAGACTGGGAATGGAGGAACAATTGGGAAGAAGAAAAAAGAAGAAGTAGCAGTTGTGGAAAGCAAGCCTTGGAACCGCAACCAATACCATCACCCACCACGACCATATCAGCCATACCCACCAACCCCGTACAACCCACCAACCACATATAACCCACCAACCCCATACAACCCACCAACCACATATAACCCACCAGCATCATACAACCCACCGCCACCATATTACCCACCAACTACCCCGCAATACCACCACCTACAAGCCCAAACCTATCCACCACCACCACCACATGTATGGCAAGCCCAAGCCCCGCATAATGTTTACCACACACAAAATACATACCCTTCTTCTAGAGCATACAGAAACCCAAACAAACCCGCCTTCAGGCCTGACCCGGAGATGAGGAATAGGGCAAAGAAAACATTCACCCCGTTTGGGGAGTCCTATACTAGCCTCTATCACAGATTGAAGGAATTGGGAATGTTGAGCCCAATTGAGCCTAAGCTTCCAAACCCACCTCCGAAAAACATCGATCAGTCGGTCAGGTGTGAGTATTGCCTAGGAGCACCGGGACACAATACTGAGAAATGTTGGAATTTGAAGAACGCTATCCAAGAACTCATTGATAGCCGGAAGATTGAAGTGCAGGCTCCGGAGGCTCCAAACATTACGCAGAACCCACTGCCAGCTCACCATGAAACGCATATGATAGAATTGGTGCAAGAAAAGAGCTGTCGGAAGCCATCCCAGTCTGTCATGATGATTAAGGCCAGTAGCAAAAAGGAGAAGGAAGCTGAGAAAGGAAAAATAATTGTTGAAGAACCAGTGAAAAGGCAAACAGTGGTGGAAAACTTGAAGGTTGTAGTACCAGGCGTGAAGCCATTATTAACAGTGAAAGGCGCGAGTGTGGAACCAACGATTATAAAACCAGTGGTGTAGATGCCGGTGGTGAATACCAAGACTGTACCTTGGAACTACAACAAGGTGGCTGTGATTTACAAATGGAAAGAAGTATTTGGAGAAATCAATGAGACACATGGTCTAACTCGGTCCGGGAGGTGTTTTGCCCCGGAAGAGTTAAGAAAAATGAAGGTAGTGAAAGAGAATTAGTTGAAGAAGCCTGTGTTCGAAGAAGAAGCGGAGGAGTTCCTCAAAAAGATAAAATCGCAGGATTACTCCATAGTGGAATAGCTGAGGAAAACATCCGCACAAATCTCTTTTCTCTCGTTGTTGATCCATTCGGAAGAACACAAAAAAGCTCTGATGAAGATATTGAACGAGGCGCATGTCCCAGAGAAGATCTCGGTCTGTCATCTCGAAAAGATTACTAATAAGATCTTCGAGTCCAATAAAATTACATTCTCAGATAGTGAATTTCCCATTGAGGGAACCAAGCATAATAGGGCGTTTTATCTTACAGTGAAGAGCGAGGAGTCAGTGGTTACCAGAGTGCTGATAGATAATGGCTCAAGCGCAAACATTTGCCCGCTGTCAACTCTTAGAAAGCTGAATATCAGCCCGGATAGAATTCGGAGAAACATTATAAATGTGAGAGGATTTGATGGTGGAAGTAAAAACACTTTGGGGGACATCGTCTTGGAAGTGACCATCGGGCCCGTAGATTTTACAATGGAATTTCAGGTATTGGACATTGCCGTATCTTACAATCTATTGCTGGGTCGACCATGGATCCACGCAGCCAAAGCCGTGCCGTCATCTTTTCTCTAAATGGTCAAATTTGAATGGGAGCAACAAAAAGTCGTGGTGAATGGAGAGGAAAATACCTGCAATGTCGTGATGCCATTTGATGATGCTAATGGAGACAAAGGTCCTTGGGTATACCAGGTGACGGATACCATAACAGTGAACAAAATTGCTGAGGGAGAGAAACTGCCAATCCCTACGGTAGCACCTACTGCTGTGATGGTGGCCTGGGAAATGCTTAAAAATGGGTTTGCACTAGGAAAAGGGCTGGGGAAAGCTTTGCAAGAAATCACCCGACCAGTTCAGCTGCCAATGAACAAAGATACTTTCGGCTTAGGGTTCAAACCCACCTATGTCGACATCCAAAAAGCCTACAAAACCAAAAAGAAGAACTGGACCCTGCCTAAGCCTATACCCAAACTATCCGACACCTTTTCCAAGCCTGGTACTAAACATCTGACATCTGCTGCGTCAAGGTACATTCAGACCCGACCCGATGAAGAGCTCTTGATGAGGTTTAAGAAGATATTTGGGGATGTGAACATGGTTGAAATGGGGGAAGGTACCAGTAGGATGGACGTGCAATTTGTGGGATTTGGTGTTATGCTCAACAATTGGGAAGCCACTCCTTTCCCGATCAGGAAGGAGTCTTGGTAGTTAGCTCTTGAAAATTCATCATCATTTCCCCGAAAAATCAATTGTTACTTATTATAGTCCTCCCACCCCGCATGAAAAAAAAAGAAAACATCAAAATGTATCCCAAACTTGGTTCATCTTTTTAATATCAATGAAATGCAGTTTTCTTCTTTCTTCATTTTTTGCCTTATTTTTTATCTTTTCTTCTGTACAGTTCCATATGTGCTGATTCTGATGACATGTGATGCATGAAGGATTCTCGACCCAGTTCTGACAGTCGCATTGTCATACAAGAAATTAAGAAGGATAGTGAGATAGAATGTAAGGATGAGGAAGCCTTGGAGGAAATAAGTAAGGACATGAACCAATATGAGGAAAATCCCAAACCGAATTTGAGTGAGACAGAATCCATCAATTTGGGGAGCGAGGATAATGTCCGGGAAACAAAAATCAGTGTTCTTTTGGAGACACCCCTCATGGAAGAATTGATAAGGTGTGTTGCATGAATTCAAGGACAACTTTGCTTGGTCCTATGATGACATGCCCGGACTTAGTACTGACTTGGTGGTACACCAGTTGCCTATCTATCCTGAATGCCGGCCAGTGAAGCAAAAGTTGCGAAAATTCAAAACGGACATCAGTGTAAAGATAAAAGAAGAGGTGAATAAGCAGGTTGAGGCGAATGTCATATGAGTCACCAAATACCCCACCTGGTTGGCGAACGTTGTGCCGGTCCCAAAGAAAGATGGGAAAACCAGAGTGTGTGTGGACTACAGAGACCTTAACAAAGCCAGTCCAAAGGATAACTTCCCATTACCAAACATCCACATATTGATCGATAATTGCGCCAAGCATGAGATCGGTTCATTTGCAGATTGTTATGCCGGTTATCACCAGATCCTGATGGATGAAGAAGACGCAGAGAAAACGGCTTTCATTACACCTTGGGGAACGTATTGCTACAGAGTAATGCCGTTTGGATTGAAGAATGCCGGCGCAACTTATATGAGGGCAATGACCACGATGTTTCATGACATGATGCACCAAGAAATTGAAGTGTATGTGGACGATGTCATCATAAAGTCCAAAAAGCAACATGATCATGTGAGGGATTTGAGAAAGTTTTTCCAAAGACTCCGGAGGTACAATCTTAAACTCAATCCTACGAAATGCGCCTTCGGAGTACCTTCAGGGAAGCTGTTGGGGTTCATAGTGAGTCGGCGAGGTATTGAACTAGATCCATCAAAGATCAAGGCCATCCAAAGTCTACCTCCGCCGAAGAACAAGAAGGAAGTAATGAGCTTATTGGGAAGGTTGAATTACATTAGCCGGTTCATCGCTCAGTTGACATCAACATGTGAGCCGATCTTCAAGTTGTTAAAGAAAGATTCAGCAGTGAAATGGACCGACGAATGTCAGGAAGCCTTCGGCAAAATCAAGGAATATTTAGCCAATCCTCCAGTGCTAGTTCCTCCAGAGCCGGGGCGACCTATGATCTTTGTATCTGACAGTGCTTGACAACTCCTTTGGTTGTGTGCTAGGGCAACACGATGAGACGAGCAAGAAAGAGCAAGCTATATATTACCTCAGTAAGAAGTTCACATCTTACGAGGTGAAATATACTCAGCTAGAAAGAACTTGTTGTGCATTGACCTGGGTGGCTCAGAAACTGAAGCATTATTTGTCAGCATATACCACATACCTGATAACACGGTTGGATCCTCTGAATTACATATTTCAGAAGCCTATTCCTACAGGAAGACTTGCTAAATGGCAGATTCTACTCACAGAATTTGATATTATTTATGTAACTCGTACGGTGATGAAGGCGCAGGCGGTTGCGGACCACTTAGCAGAGAATCCCGTGGATGATGAATATGAGCCATTAAAGACGTATTTTCCGGATGATGACGCAATGAATGTCGAGTAAATAGAACAGGATGAGAAACCAGGATGGAAAATGTACTTCGACGGAGCCATTAACAGTAAGGGAGTTGGTATCAGAGCAGTACTCATTTCAGGAACGGGTCAACACTATCCCGTCATAGCTCAACTTCGATTTTTCTGTACCAACAATATGGCGAAATATGAGGCGTGTATCTTGGGATTAAGGATGGCAATAGACATGGGTATTCAAGAGATTTTGGTCATGGGTGACTCGGAACTTTTGGTACACCAAATCCAGGGAGAATGGGAGACAGGAGATTTAAAATTGATACCTTATCGGCATTGTTTGCATGAGTTGTCCCAAAGATTCCAATTCATAAATTCAAACACATCACAAGAATGCACAATGAGGTTGCAGATGCTTTGGCCACACTGTCCTCCATGCTGCATCATCCGGACAAAACCTATATAGATCCGCTCCAGATCCAGGTGCGTGATCAAAATGCTTACTGCTTTGCTGTGGAAGGAGAATTAGATGGAGAACCGTTGTATCACGACATCAGGGAATACCTGAAGGCTGGCAAATACCCGGAGCAGGCCACTGGAGATTAGAAAAGAGCTATCAGACACTTGGCTAATGGTTTTTTCCTCAGTGGAGGAGTTATATATAAAAGAACACCAGACCTGGGATTTTTGAGGTGTGTGGATGCACAACAAGCTGATGAGATTATGATTGAAGTACATGCTGGAGCCTGTGGAAGCCATATGAGCGGGTATGTCCTGGTAAAGAAGATTCTGAGAACCGGGTATTATTGGCTCACTATGGAGCGTGATTGTATCAGGTACGTGAGGAAATGTCACCAATGCCAAGTAAATGGAGATCTAATTCACTCTCCGCCTTATGAATTGCATACGATGTCTGCACCTTGGCCATTTGTTGCCTGGGGCATGGATGTTATTGGGCCGATAGAGGCAGCAGCTTCCAATGGGCATAGATTCATTTTGGTTGCAATTGATTATTTCACCAAGTGGGTTGAGGCGAAGACATTCAAGGAAGTGACAAAGAAAGCGGTGGTGGACTTTGTGCATGAAAATATCATATGCCGGTTCAGAATTCCCAAGGTGATCATCACAGATAATGGAGCCAATCTAAATAGTCACCTCATGGCGGAAGTTTACCAGAGATTTAAGATCACACATCGCAACTCTACACCTTATAGGCCAAAGGCAAATGGGGCAGTAGAAGCAGCAAATAAGAATATCAAGAAGATCCTCAGGAAAATGGTAGAGGAATCCAGGCAATGGCATGAGAAGTTACCTTTTGCTTTTATGGGATACCACACAATAGTGCGCACTTCTATTGGAACCACACCTTATTCATTGGTATATGGGACGGAGGCTGTTGTACCAGCAGAAATAGAAATACCGTCATTACGGATCATAGCTGAAGCTGGAATAGATGACGAAGAATGGGTAAAAGCCCGGCTAGAACAATTGAGTCTGATTGACGAAAAGAGATTGGCCGCAGTTTGTCATGGGCAATTGTATCAATAGAGAATGGCCAGAGCATACAATAAGAAGGTGCGTCCTCGGAAGTTTGAAGTTGGACAACTCGTATTAAGGCGTATCTTACCACATTGGGCCGAGGCAAAGGGCAAATTTGTGCCAAATTGGCAGGGACCATTTGTAGTATCGCGGGTGTTGTCCAATGGGGCATTATATTTGACAGATGTTGAAGGAAAATGCGTAGAGACTACTATCAATTCAGATGCGGCCAAAAGATACTATGTATGACTCCTTTTCAATTGTATAATTGTATTTTGTTGTGATTTTGGAATTGAAATGACGAAGGCGTTTTATTCTCTATCCAAACACTTTATCCATTGACACCGCTTTAAGCCATGATTAATATATTCTTTCATACCCCTCTCTCGGAATCGCTTATAGCGCAATAAAGAAAATGAAAATTGAAATTGACAAAATGAAAAATGATGAATGAATGAAAAATGAAAGATGAAACAAAAAGGGAAAGAGTAAAAAAAACAAAGAAATCGGGAAAAAGTCAAAAGAAATTCATTAACTAATGACGTTTGATGAACTACGTCTGACTTGATCCCGAAAGGGTACGTAGGCAGCCTCGCTGAGGTTCAGTCACGACAAAGAAAAATCCAAAAATTCCCCACATATTGAAACTGGGGCAGAAGTTATGTTGAATAATTGCGAGAGTTGTAAATATTTTTGAACCCTCGTAAAGTTTTGAGCCTTTATACCTTTCTTTCTTTAACCCATCCAAAAGCCACGTTACGGTCCAAAGAAAGACCTTCTAATCAATTCCAAAATGATAACAGATGCAATGAAGGAAGAGCAAGACATTGGACAACACCAGTGCTATAGAAAACTAAAAGACAAAAGGAAAAATGAAAAAATGAAAAAAAATGAGAGAGTCTCATCAGTGAAAACCTTAACCGGCACTGTGAGGCGATTGTGAGTTTGAGAGAAATAAAATGAGAGAGTCTCATCAGTGAAAACCTTAACCGGAACTGTGAGGCGATTGTGAGTTTGAGAGAAATAAAATGAGAGAGTCTTGCTAGTGAAAACCTTTAACGGCACTGCAGGGCGATTGTGAGGCTGAGAGAGAATAAATGAGAGAGTCCTATTGATGAAAACCTTTCGAGGCACCGTAGGGTGATCGTAAGTGTCACGACCCTAGTTCACCAATCGTGAACATGTCATGACGGCACCCAGTCCTCACGACTAGGTAAGCCTAACACGTTGCGAAATATAAAAGTTTATGATCATTTAATAAGAAATAGCAGAAAATGATATAAATAGGAAATGTAATCCGTGCCGCTTGGCACATACACCCGTCAAAACACACTGTATAAACACCACCAAGACCCGGAATCCCACGGGCAACACAGACTAAGAGAGAATATACAAATGTAGCTCTATGTATAAAGAGTATCTAACAATGAAATGAAGGAAAACATCTACTAATACTATCAGAATAGAAGAAGGGCCTCCGGATCCGCGGACGTAGCAGATCATACCTCGAGGTCTCCCAAAGTTCTGCTGAATCACCTAGTATGGGCCTGTCCTGATGTACCTGGATCTGCACAACAAAAGTGTACAGAAGAGTAGCATGAGTACACCACGGCGGTACTCTGTAAGTGCCAAGCCTAACCTCGATTGAGTAGTGATGAGGAAGGTCAGGGCCCTACTGAGAGAACAATAATATAATGATGATAACAATAATAAGCAGTTTAAATAATAATGAATCTGAAATGACAACAATAAAGTGATTTCTGCAACCGTCTACGATTTAAGCTAGCAGCAAGTAAATAACTCAATAAAAACTCAATCAGCAAGTCCAGGACCTGGGGGAATTGAACCCACAGTCCCACTCTATAATCGACAGTTTAGGAGCTACGAGAATTTAACCCGCAGTCCCAATAACGGTATCTCCGGGTCTCCGGGAATCGAACCCGCAGCCCATGTCTCAATACCTCAGGATGTATCTCAATGATCTCAGGATCTCCGGGAATCGAACCCGTAGTCTGTATCTCAGTATCTCAGGATGTGTCTCAATATCTCAGGATCTCCGGGAATCGAACCCGCAATCCGTATCTCAATAATATATCAATAAACTCCGGGTCTCCAGGAATCGAACCCGCAGCCCTTGGATCTCCGGGAATTGAACCCGCAGTCCATAAACAATAGCAATCCGGGTCTCTGGGAATCGAACCCACAGCCCTGCGATCTCCTGGAATTGAACTCGCGGTCTACCAACACAACAAATAAATAAAACGCACACAGAAAACATAATATGCTTAACTACAACTTCACCGAGGACTAGTGCCAACAATTATCAAGAAGTTCAAGTATGACAATTAGGCAATTAGACAGATAAATCCTACCTAATCATGCTTCCCTAAGGAATACCAGGTAAATATCACAACTTAATAAACTAAGAACAGGAATATCACGGATTGGACAATTCAAGTAATGTGAGTTACAACAACTAGCGCATGTACACGCCCGTCACCTCGCGTACAAGGCATTTAAAATATCACATAACATCCTAGGGGTAAAGGTTCCCCCACACGAGGTTAGACAAGCCACTTACCTCGACTCCGGTACAAAACCGCTAAGAGACAACCCTCTTGCCGCGAATGTCGGCCTCCACAGGTGTAGTATCTGATAAAAATCAATAGAATCACATCAAAATAGGCCAATTGGGCATTACCCAATCAAAACAACTCAAAATACACCAAAACCCACAAGTTGCCAAAACCCAACTTTCGGTACACTTGTCAAAAAATCACGAAAGTTATATATTCAGGTTCCTTATCTCAATATGAGTCAGTGTATATAAAATTTATCGAAATCGGACTCCGTTTGCCCATTCAAATCAAAGGTCTTATAAAATTTAGGCCTAGGGCTCAAACCCACCTTTAATCTTCCATTTTCAGTGAAATAATCACGGATTGCATGATAAACTAACGAATTAAGGTCAAGAAACTTACCCCCGATGATTTCCCGATGATATCCCACCGTTTCCCCTTCAATTTCCTCTCTTGGAGCTCAACAATGGCGGTTTTTGTGTGTTAGGCCGCGACTGAAATGTTTCTGGACTTAAAGTCACTGCCAGGCCAATTAACTCTACGCGATCGCAGCACTGGGCTTGTGATCGCGATTCACAAATCCTGAACGGCATATTTTTCTTCTACGTGATCGCGTGGGCTTGGACGCGATCGCAGTGAACAACTTAGCAACCCCTACGCGATCGCAATGGTACGAACGCGATCGCACTGCACGCGTGCTCAACCTTACGCGATCGCAGGCCTAACCTCGTGATCGCAGAGCTTCCCAACTTTTCCCTACGCGATCGCAGACTCCCCCTCGCGATCGTAGAGCCCAATAATTTCCTCTTACGCAATCGCATGAACAGCTTCGCGATCGCGAAGCACAAAAATTCTCTACAATATTGCAGCAGAACCAGCAGTGCAATTGGCACCAAAATGGTCCGTTTGGACCCCCGAATTCATCCCGAGGCCCCCGGGACCCCAACGAAAACCACCAACCTACTCCAAAACATGATACGAACTTATTCCAATCATAAAAACACGTCTAACAACATCAAAACCCATAATTCACATCGAATTCAAGCCTAACTTTCTTAAAACTTTCCGAATTTTACATTCGATCTAAAACCCAACCAAACGACGTCCGAATGACCTGAAAATTTGTGGACATATCCAAAATCACATATCGAAGCTACAGGAATTGTCGGAATTCCATTCCGACCCTCGGATCAAAATTTCACCTATCATTCGGATTCGCCAAAATTTCAAACTATGGCATTTCAAGCCTAATTGAGCTACGGACCTCCAAAATATATTTCGAATGCGCTCCCAACCCCGAAATCACCTAATGGAGCTAATGGAACCATCGAATTTCCGTTCCGAGGTTGTCTTAATAGTGTTCCAGCTACGGACCATTTTCTAACTATAAAGCTCTCATTTAGAGACTAAGTGTCCCAAAATCCTCCAAATTCCAGAACTGACTTTCCCGGCAAACCACAATAGCAGAAATGAACTTAGGGAAACAGTTAAATTGGGGATTGCGGCGTAATTTTCTAAAATGACCGGCCGGGTCGTTACATCTTCCCACACTTAAAAGATTCGTTTGTCCTCGAACGAGCATAGAAAACATACGTGGAGTAGTGAAAAGATGAGGGTACTGGCTGCGCATATCCTATTTGGTCTCCCAAGTCACCTCCTCGACCGGCTGGCCCCGCCACTGAACCTTTACCGAAGCGATGTTCTTTGACCTTAGCTTCCTGACCTGCCTGTCTAGAATGGCTACCGGCTCCTCAACATAAGACAGATCTTTGTCTAGCTGAACAGAAGTGAAATCCAACACATGCGACGGGTCACCATGGTATCTCCAGAGCATAGAGACATGAAATACGGGGTGAACTCCGGCTAGACTAGGAGGTAAGGCTAACTCATAGGCAACCTCCCCAACACGCCTCAAAATATCAAAAGGGCCAACAAATCTAGGACTCAGCTTCCCTTTCTTCCCAAACCTCATAACGCCCTTTATGGGCGAGACTCGAAGCAGAACCCATTCACCAACCATAAAAGCCACATCGCGAACCTTCTTGTCCGCATAACTCTTCTCTCTAGGCTGGGCTGCACGAAGTCTGTCCTGGATCACCTTGACCTTGTCCATTGCATCCTGAACCATATCAGTACCTAGCAGCCTGGCCTCGCCCGGCTCGAACCAACCCACGGGAGACCTGCACCTCCTACCATATAGGGCCTCATACGGTGCCATCCGAATACTAGACTGGTAGCTGTTGTTATAAGCAAACTCCGCCAGTGGCAAGAAGTGATCCCATGAACCTCCAAACTCAATCACGCACGCACGGAGCATATCCTCCAAAATCTGAATAGTGCGCTCTGACTGACCATCAGTCTGGGGGTGAAACGCTGTGCTCAGCTCCACCCGAGTACCTAACTCCTGCTGTACGGCTCTCCAAAACCATAAAGTGATCTGAGTGCCTCTATCTGAGATGATGGAAACTGGAATACCGTGCAGCCGAACTATCTCTCTGATGTAGATCTCCGCGAGTCGCTCCGATGAATAAGTAGTGCTCAACGGTATGAAATGGGAAGACTTGGTCAGCCGATCCACAATAACCCAAATGGAATCAAACCTCCTAACAGTCCGTGGAAGTCCAGATACGAAGTCCATGGAGATGCGCTCCCATTTCCACTCTAGAATCTCAATCTGCTGCATCAACCCACCCGGACGCTGATGCTCATACTTCACCTGCTGGCAGTTGAGTCATCTAGAAACATAATCAACTATATCCCTCTTCATCCGCCTCCACCAGCAATGCTGTCTCAAGTCCTGATACATCTTCGCGGCACCCGGATGGATAGAATACCGCGAGCTATGGGCCTCTGCTAGAATCAGCTCTCGAAGATCATCCATATTGGGCACACAAATACGCCCCTGCATTCTCATAACTCCATCATCCCCAGTGGTAACATCTCGAGCATCACCGCGCCGAACTCTATCCTGAAGGACAAGCAAATGAGGGTCGTCGAACAAACGCTCCCTGATGCGATCAAATAGAGAAGACCGAGAAACCACACAAGCTAGAACCCAGCTGGGCTCCGAAAGATCCAGTCTAACAAACTGTCTGGCCAAAGCCTGAACATCCATTGCCATAGGACTTGCTGAAGCTGGTAGATATGCTAAACTCCCCAAACTCTCTGCCCGACGACTCAAGGCATCAGCAACCACATTAGCCTTGCCCGGATGATAGAGAATAGTAATATCATAGTCCTTCAGTAACTCTAACCATCTCCTGTGACGCATATTCAGGTCCTTCTGCTTAAGAAAGTGCTGCAAGCTACGGTGATCGGTGTAGATCTAACAAGGAACCCCATACAAGTAATGACGCCAAATCTTTAAGGCGTGAACAATGGCAGCTAGCTCCAAATCATGAACAGGATAGTTCTTCTCATGTATCTTCAATTGTCTGGACGCGTAGGCAATCACCCTACCGTCCTGCATCAATACCGCACCGAGTCCAACTCGTGAGGCATCACAATATACAGTATAGGACCCCGAACCCGTAGGCAACATCAATATAGGGGCCGAAGTCAAAGCTGTCTTGAGCTTCTGAAAGCTCGCCTCACACTCATCTGTCCACTGAAAAGGGGCACCCTTTTGGGTCAACCTGGTCATAGGTGCTGTAATCGAAGAGAACCCCTCTACAAAACGACGGTAATAGCCCGCCAAGCCAAGGAAACTACAAATCTCAGTAGCGGAGGAGGGTCTGGGCAAACTCTGCACGGCCTCCACCTTCCTCGGATCTACTCGAATACCATCACTCGACACCACGTGGCCCAAAAATGCCACTGAACTCAACCAGAATTCACATTTAGAGAACTTGGCATATAACTGCTTCTCCCTAAGAATCTGCAGCACTATCCTCAATGCTGCTCGTGCTCTTCCCAACTCCGGGAATATACTAGAATATCATCAATGAAAACGATCACGAACAAGTCCAGATATGGCCTGAACACACTGTGCACCAAATGCATAAAGGCTGCTGGGGCATTAGTCAGCCCAAAAGACATCACGAGGAACTCATAGTGACCATACCGAGTCCGGAAGGCAGTCTTCGGGATATCTGGCTCCCGAATCTTCAGCTGATGATACCCAGAGCGCAAATCAATCTTAGAAAACACTTGTGCGCCCTGTAACTGGTCAAACAAATCATCAATACGAGGCAAAGGATACCGGTTCTTCACTGTAACCTTGTTCAGCTGACGATAGTCTATACACATACGCATGGAACCGTCATTTTTCTTCACAAACAACACAGAAGCACCCCAAGGCGAAACACTGGGTCGAATGAAACCCTTGCCCAATAACTCCTGTAACTGATCCTTCAACTCCTTCAACTCAGGAGAGGAGCCACACGGAACGGTGGAATACAATTGGGCTGAGTGTCCGGCAACAAATCAATTGCAAAATTAATATCTCTGTCGGGCGGTATGCCCGGGAAATCGGCTGGAAACACATCAGCAAAGTCACGTACCACAGGAACGGAATCAATAGAGGGAGTGTCAATACCGACGTCCCGCACATAGGCTAGATAAGCAGCACACCCCTTCTCAACCATACGCCGAGCTCTGAGAAAAGAAATAACACGGCTGGGGGTGTGATCTAGGGTACCACTCCACTCAATACGTGGAATGCCTGGCATAGCCAGCGTCACGGTCTTGGCGTGACAATCAAGAATAGCATAATGGGGCGACAACCAGTCCATGCCCAAAATAATATCAAAATCGACCATTCCGAACAATAATAGATCTGCTCTGGTCTCAAAAACACAAATGGTAACCAAACACGACCGATATAAACGGTCCACAGCCAAAGAATCACCCACCGGAGTGGAAACATAAATGGGGGCACTCAAAGAATCTCGAGGCACACCTAGATGAGAAGAAAAATAAGAGGACACATATGAAAAAGTGGAACTAGGGTCGAATAGAACCGATGCCTCCCTGTGGCTAACCATAATAATACTTGTGATAACAGAATCAGATGCAACAGCTGCAGCGCGATCAGGAATAGCATAAAATCTGGCCTGACCCCTCTCTCGAGGACGGCCTCTGGTACCCTGATCCCCACCCCTGGTTGGCTGGGCAAGTGGAGTGGCAGCTAGAGCTGGGACGATGGCCTGCTGGCCTTGAGAACCACGCTGATGCTGCGAAGATCGAGGAGGTGCTCCTCTCCTATGCCTAGGGCACTCCCTAACCAGATGGCGAGTATCCCTGCACTCAAAACAAGCACTGGGAGGACGCGGTGGCTGTGACTGACCGGCCTCACCCCCACTAGTCTGACCCCTGTAGGTACCCCGCGCAGGAGGTGCACTGGAAACTGGGGGAGCATAATAAGGCTCCTGTGGTGCTGGAAGACCTGGAGTGCTACCGGCTGCGGGCAATGCTGAGTGAATTGGACGACCGGAATATCCCCTGCCAAAACGACCGGCTGTAGAAGTGCGGGCACCGGAGAAATGGCCCGACTCACGAGACCTCTTGGCCTCTCTATCTCCCCGCTCTCTAGGGAGCATAGTCTCGATCCTCCTGGCGATGCTCACTGCCTATTAATAAGGTATATCCGTCTCCAACTCTCTGGCCATGCTGGACCGGATCGGCGGAATAAGGCCCTCAATAAATCTCCGCACTCTCTCCCGAACCGTGGCTACAAAAGCAGGTGCATGCCTGGCTAGACGGGTGAAACCGATAGCATACTCCGATACTGACATGGAGCCCTGTCGCAACCGCTCAAACTCCAAGCGCCAAGAATCCCTAAGGCTCTGTGGAACAAACTCCCTCAAAAACAGATCTGAAAACTGCGTCCAGGTCAATAAAGCAGACTCCTCTGGACTATCCAACTCGTACATGCGCCACCAATCATAAGCGGCCCCACGAAGCTAAAAAGCAATAAAGAAAACCCCGATGGTCTCCACTATCCCAATGGTACAAAGAATACGGTGACACCTCTCCAGAAAACCCAAATGCATCATCTGTAGCCAAACCGCTGAACACTGGAGGATCATATTTCTTAAACCTCTCCAATCTACGCTGCTCGTCCTCGGAGGCAACTGGCCCACCTCTGGGATGTGCTGGGGCGGCAGGAGGCATAACAATAATCTCTGGAACCTGTCCCACTGGCACTCGCTGCTCAGGTGTAGCGGCTGCGGGAGTCTGGGCCCCTCCCCCGGCCTGAGATGTAGCTGCAGTGAGAGGAAGCAACCCTGCCTGAGCCAAAGTGGTATACATACTCATGAACTGGGCCAGGGTCTCCTGTAATGCTGGAGTAGTAGCAGCTGTAGTCGGTGTACCAGGTGCCTGCGCTCCAACCTGATCCATCTATGGCACCTCAGCGGCAGCGCGCGTGGGTGCTGTGGCTGCACCTCGGGCATGTCCTCTCCTCTACCTCGGCCTCGGCCTTTAACGGCGGCAACAGGGGGCGCGGGTACCTGATCATCGCGAGTAGCACGTGTCCTCACCATCTGTGAGAGAATAGAAAGCAATAGTTTAGATTTGGTGCCAAAAATGTCGCACGACAATGGATCCAAAAGAAATGAAGAGTTACCTAAACAGTTACATAGCCCCTCGTAGATAAATACAGATGTCTCCGTGTCGATCAGCGAGACTCTAAGTAACCAGTCTGTGTCCCGTGAGTCCTATGAACCTAGAGCTCTGATACCAACTTGTCACGACCCTAGTTCACCAATCGTGAACATGTCATGACGGCACCCAGTCCCCACGACTAGGTAAGCCTAACACGTTGCGGAATATACAAGTGTATGATCATTTAATAAGAAATAGCGGAAAATGATATAAATAGGAAATGTAATCCGTGCCGCTTGGCACATACACCCGTCAAAACACACTGTATAAACACCACCAAGACCCGGAATCCCACGGGCAACATAGACTAAGAGAGAGTATACAAATGTGGCTATATGTATAAAGAGTATCTAACAACAAAATGAAGGAAAACATCTACTAATACTATCAGAATAGAAGGAGGGCCTCCGGATCCGCGGACGTAGCAGATCATACCTCGAGGCCTCCCAAAGTGCTGCTGAATCACCTAGTATGGGCCTGTCCTGATGTACCTGGATCTGCACAATAAAAGTGTGCAGAAAAGTAGCATGAGTACACCACAGCGGTACTCGGTAAGTGCCAAGCCTAACCTCGATGGAGTAGTGACGAGGAAGGTCAGGGCCCTACTGAGAGAACAATAATATAATGAGGATAACAATAATAAGCAGTTTTAAATAATAATGAATCTGAAATGACAACAGTAAAGCGATTTCTGCAACCGTCTACGATTTAAGCTAGCAGCAAGTAAATAACTCAATAAAAACTCAATCCGCAAGTCCAGGACCTGGGGGAATTGAACCCACGGTCCCACTCTATAATCAACAGTCTAGGAGCTACAGGAATTTAACCCGCAGTACCAATAACGGTATCTTCGGGTCTCCGGGAATCGAACCCGCAGCCCATGTCTCAACAACTCAGGAGCTACAGGAATTTAACCCTCTGGGTCTTCGGGAATCGAACCCGCAGCCCGTGTCTCAATATCTCGGGATCTCCGAGAATCGAACCCGCAATCCATAGCTCAGTAAATATATCAATAAACTCCGGGTCTCCGGGAATCGAACCCGCAGCCCCTGGATCTTCGGGAATCGAACTCGCAGTCCACAAACAATACCACTCCGAGTCTCTAGGAAATGAACCCACAGCCCTGGGATCTCCGGGAATTGAACCCGCAGTCCACAAACACAACAAATAAAGAAAACGCTCACAGAAAACATAATATGCTTAACTACAACTTCACCGAGGACTAGTGCCAACAATTATCAAGAAGTTCAAGTAGGACAATTAGGCAATTAGACGGATAAATCCTACCTAATCATGCTTCCCTAACGAATACCAGGTAAATATCACAATTTAATAAACGAAGAACAGGAATATCACGAATTGGAAAATTCAAGTAAAGTGAGTTACAACAACTAGCGCATGTACACGCCCGTCACCTCGCGTACAAGGCATTTAAACTATCACATAACATCCTATGTGTAAAGGTTCCCCCACACGAGGTTAGACAAGATACTTACTTCGACTCAGGTACAAAACCGCTAAGAGACAACCCTCTTGCCACGAATGTTGGCCTCCATAGGTGTAGTATCTGATAAAAATCAATAGAATCACATCAAAATGGGCCAATTGGGCATTACCCAATCAAAACAACTCAAAATACACCAAAACCCACAAGTTGCCAACATCCGACTTTCGGTACGCTTATCGAAAAATCACAAAAGTTATATATTCGGGTTCCTTATCTCAATACGAGTCCGTGCATATAAAATTTATCGAAATCGGACTCCGTTTGCCCATTCAAATCAAAGATTTCCTAAATTTTAGGCCTAGGGCTCAAACCCACCTTTAATCTTCCATTTTCAGTGAAATAATCACGGATTTCATGATAAACTAACGAATTAAGGTCAAGAAACTTACCCCCGATGATTTTCCGATGATATCCCAGCGTTTCCCCTTCAATTTCCTCTCTTGGAGCTCAACAATGGCGGTTTTTGTGTGTTAGGCCGCGACTGAAATGTTTCTGGACTTAAAGTTACTGCCAGGCCAATTAACTCTACGTGATCGCAGCACTGGGCTTGCGGTCGCGATTCACAAATCATGGGCAGCATATTTTTCTTATACGCGATCGCGTGGGCATGGACGCGATCGCACTGAACAACTTAGCAACCCCTACGCGATCGCAATGGTACGAACGCGATCGCACTGCACGCGTGCTCAACCTTACGCGATCGCAGGCCTAATCTCGCGATCGCAGAGCTTCCCAACTATTCCCTACGCGATCGCAGACTCCCCCTCGCGATCGCAGGGCCCAATAATTTCCTCTTACGTGATCACATGAACAGCTTCGCGATCGTGAAGCACAAAAATTCTCTGCAATATTGCAGCTGAACCAGCAGTGCAATTGGCACCAAAATGGTCCGTTTGGACCCCCGAATTCATCCCGAGGCCCCCGGGACCCCAACGAAAACCACCAACCTACTCCAAAACATGATACGAACTTATTCCAATCATAAAAACACGTCTAACAACATCAAAACCCATAATTCACATCGAATTCAAGCCTAACTTTCTTAAAACTTTCCGAATTGCACATTCGATCTAAAACCCAACCAAATGACGTCCGAATGACCTGAAAATTTGTGGACATATCCAAAATCACATAATGAAGCTACATGAATTGTCGGAATTCCATTCCGACCCTCGGATCAAAATCTCACCTATCGTTCGGATTCGCCAAAATTTCAAACTTCGGCATTTCAAGCCTAATTGAGCTACGGACCTCCAAAATATATTCCGAACGGGCTCCCAACCCCGAAATCACCTAACGGAGCTAATGGAACCATCGGATTTCCGTTCCGAGGTCGTCTTAACACTGTTTCGGCTACGGACCATTTTCTAACTTTAAAGCCCTCATTTAGAGACTAAGTGTCCCAAAATGCTCCAATATCAGAACCGACTCTCCCAGCAAAGCACAATAGTAGAAATGAACTTAGGGAAACTGTTAAATTAGGGATTGGGGCGTAATTTTCTAAAACGACCGGCCGGGTCGTTACAGTAAGCATTACCATGAAAAGAGAAAGGCAACAAAAAATATGATCAGTTTGGGTTGAGAACAATTTGGGGTCAGAATGATGAATGGAATGAACTGGGTCGGAGTTTAAATACATGACATGGTCAGCAGAATCAGCCAACAAATGCCCAGATAAGTTCTATCATCTCTCCAAAACACCCTTACCCTCTTTCATTTTTCTGCATTTCATTGTTTGTCTTTTTGAGAGCTAACTACCAGCTCCCGATAATAAAGAGCTGAAAGAACACTGGATCAGAAGGAAAAGAAGAGGTGGGGGAGAAAATAAAGAAGTTTGGAAAACATGGCCAAAGGAAAAGAAAACAAAACAAAAAGGGAAAAAGTAAGAAAATACAAAAAGAGTTTGCAAGAGATAATCAGCGGAAAGACCACACAGTGGAAGAAAAAGCAAAAAGAGGAAAGCAATAAGAGGCAGGGACGGCAAATGCCAGTTGCCAGCAGTTTATATCTAATAAATTTTGTTTCATGATTCATACAAGAACAAATTGTCACTAATCACTTTAAAGTGAATGTGACCAATGTGGAAACATAGAAAACACCAAAAAGATAAAGTTTGACAATAAGTGGAGAAATTCACAGGTGAAAGACAATTGGTCAAAGAAAATACCAAAAAGAGGAAGGTAGCATCTCTAAAATCCATTCCCTGGTTATCAAGCTGAGGGAATACTTTTCTGCTTTGCATTACATACATTCATGCATTTTCAATTTCTGTCCAGGCGCCCACCTATATAATGAGGGAATACTTTTCTGTATTGCATTTCATACATTCATGCATTTTAAATTTCTATCCAGGCGCCCACCTATATAATGAGGGAATACATTTCTGCATTTTTAATTTCTGTCTAGGCGCCCACCTATATAACGAGGGAATACTTTTCTGCACTGCATTTCATACATTTCTGCATTTTTAATTTTTGTCCAGGCGCCCACCTATATAACGAGGGAATACTTTTCTGCACTGCATTTTTAATTTCTGTCCAGGCGCCCACCTATATAGCGAGGGAATACTTTTCTGCACTGCATTTCATACATTTCTGCATTTTTAATTTCTGTCCAGGCGCCCACCTATATAACGAGGGAATACTTTTCTGCACTGCATTTCATATATTCATGCATTTTTAATTTTTGTCCAGGCGCCCACCTATATAACGAGGGAATATTTTTCTGCACTGCATTTCATACATTCATGCATTTTCAATTTCTATCCAGGCGCCCACCTATATAACGAGGGAATACTTTTCTGCACTGCATTTCATTTCATTCATGCATTTTCAATTTCTGTCCAGGCGCCCACCTATATAACGAGGGAATACTTTTCTGCACTGCATTTCATTTCATGCATGCATTTTCAATTTCTGTCCAGGCGCCCACCTATATAACGAGGGAATACTTTTCTACACTGCATTTCATTTCATTCATGCATTTTCAATTTTTGTCTAGGCGCACACCTATATAACGAGGGAATACTTTTCTGCACTGCATTTCATACATTCATGCATTTTTAATTTCTGTCCAGGCGCCCACCTATATAATGAGGGAATACTTTTCTGCACTAAATTTCATACACTCGTGCATTTTCAATTTCTGTCCAGGCGCCCACCTATATAACGAGGGAATACTTTTCTGCACTGCATACATTCATGAATTTTCAATTTCTGTCCAGGCGCCCACCTATATAACGAGGGAATACTTTTCTGCACTGCATTTCATTTCATTCATGCATTTTCAATTTCTGTCCAGGCACCCACCTATATAACGAGGAAATACTTTTCTGCACTGCATTTCATTTCATTCATGCATTTTTAATTTCTGTCTAGGCGCCCACCTATATAACGAGGGAATACTTTTCTGCACTGCATTTCATTTCATTCATGTATTTTCAATTTCTGTCCAGGCACCCACCTATATAACGAGGGAATACTTTTCTGCTCTGCATTTTATTTCATTCATGCTGTGAGCACGTGATTTTCGCCCTATACAAGAATTACTCTCAAAATATCAAAAATAAAAGAGTTTTTGTTTGTTTGCAATGTTTGGGGATCACATGTTCTTTTTCTTATCGCTTGCATTTGTGGGTCCGTGTCTGTTTGCTTAAGTTAATAAACAAAAATACATATACCAAATATGTCGCATTTATATTTGTAGGGTTAGTTCCGTACTTAGAAATAGTTAAGTTCATTTTTTTACGAAAATGAGAAAATCATAAAAAATGTATCTCTCGCATTTCTTGTCATTTTAATGTACATCTGTAAGGATTCGGTATTTACGTATGTCAATTGTTACTAAAAATTAATTATGTGTGTTACAAATTAATCTGATTATATATATATATATATATATATATATATATATATATATATATATATATATATATATATATATATATATATATATATATATATATATATATGTATGTAATACAATATAAAGTTTAGTGTAGGAAATAACAAAGAAGGAAAATCGGAATTGGGCCATAGCAAAACCAGGCCCAATGTAATTCATTACACAACCCAATCCCTTACCCGATCTGCCCAACCCCAAGTGGCCCCGTTGATCTGGACCGTTGGATTTTATTATCCAACGGCCCAGATTAATCAATCAATTCCCAGATATACCCAGACCCCAACTTAATCAAATGACGTCGTTTGATGCTTAAAAAATAATCCAGGCCGTTGATCGAGTTTGATCCGACGGCCGAGATTAAAACTCTAATTTTAAACACACCAAAGAACCCCAATACCCCCTTACCCGTTTTCATTCTCGCCTAGCCCTTGCCCGTCTCTCTCAGAGACGATAAAACCTTTGTCGTGCCTCTGCCGCCCTCCGCCTACCGGAAATTGCCTCGCGGCGGTTCCGGTAGGCCAATCCCAACCAAATTAACACCGTAGAACCTCCTGGCCCCCCTCTCTATGAACCCATCCTTCATTTACCTCGAATCACTCCGGAACTCCTCGAATCTTCATTTGAAGATTCGAGTCAAACTTGAACCAACGCCAAACCACCCCAAACTCATACCCTAGAACCTCCAGACCAACCTCACACCCAAACCACCCTTAGTTTTGCTCGAATCAAACCCAAAGCCCCAAGCCCCAAATTTGAGCCTATGAACCCTAGATTTCAAAATTAGAGTCTTCATTTAGATTCGAGAGAAGTTGAAGCCTAATAGAATTTAATTGGGATGTTTTCGCTTGAAAACATCTCAATTAAAGTCCGTTAGACTCCAAATTCAAGTCCAAGCTCAAAACAACCCGATTTTGCTTTGATTTCGATTTCGTTCAAGGTAATCTCCCTTTTCCTATCTATTTCAATTAGGTATGTGTTGTTTGTGTATTTGTTTAGTTCAATTCGTTTAATTTTCTTCTCGTTCCTGTTGGCCGTCCCTATCTGTCTTCTCCCCTCAAAGACCTTTTATTTGGTCAAATTGTATTCTGTTATTTGTTCGAATGTATTTGTCATAGGATAGTTATTCGTTTCGATTAGCGTCGTCGAATACCTAGTTTCACTTTGGCCGAGATTTTAGAATCACTGTTTGGCCGATTAATTTGTTATCCATGTTATGTGTTGTAGTTAATTGAATGTCGTCGTTTAACTGCGTAGGTTTGGTTTTTTAAAATTCCGGACAGTGATTAGCATTGTTGAAGGGAGTTTAGGTTTGTTTGATTTGAAACTGAAATTAGGATTGGAATTAGCTGACTAGGAAATTAGGTGTTAGCATTTTAAAATATTTCTAATGCCCTGCACATGAAGTTGGACAGTGGAGCCTGCTGTCACAGCAGGGCACTTAGCCATGTCTGGACAGAGATTATTGTTTAACTAATAAGGCCCATACATGGACAACGGATAGTGGGAGTTCAGGGAGCAATAGGGTCTGGGCAGAGATAGGAATGGGCAGGGGTATTAGTTTAGTTAGGGGCACCATTAGGAGCTGGATTAAAAAGCTATATGAATAGGCTTAGGACTGGATTTTCAGGGGACACTGAAAACATACACAGATTTCATATACAAACATACATACACAGATTTGAGGGAGATAGTTTGAGAGAAAAGTAAGGAAGAAAACATTGTGCTTCTTCACTCGCTCACTGTTTCATGTAATCCTTAAGTCTTTTGATTTAGATCTTGATACAACATTAGTTTGTTGGAGTCTTTGAAGCAATCATCAAGTGTTTTGGAAGTTAAAACAGGGCTGTCGGGACCCTTTTGTTGTTACTCTTAAACCCCTGGACACTGTTTTATTAAGCTTGGATTGGGTTTTGTATTGTTTTATTGCCATTTGGTCTCTGGACTTGTTGCTGGGTGTCTGCTTCTGTTTGTCATTGGTCCTGCTTTGCTGTTTGGTGTTGTGTCTGGTTGCTAAGTGTGGTGGGGTTTGGTTACCACTAGTGTGTAGAGTGTTTGGTTACTGTTTGCTGGTGTGGTTTTTGTTGCTGTGGTTGTGTTTTGGCTACTGCTGAGTGTGGTGTCTGTTGGCTGTTTGCTGTTTTGTGTTGTTGTTGCTGGTTCACTGCTGCTGTTGCTTCATTGCCATAGCTGATCCTTTAGTCCTCTACTTTTTGTCAATTTCCAGGTACACATTCATGAGCTCACTTTGATGTAACTGGGAAGAGGAGCTAAGAAATGAAATGCTCATATTTGTTGATAGTTTTTTTTTGTTATCTAAATGGATAGATTGTTTAAACATTTGTTCATTGTACTTGCTTTTCTAATGGACAATCAATCGAAGTGTAGTGATTTAAGTGATACTGTTTTAAGCTTAAAAAGTTGGGCTAGTTAGGTGTATTGAGATAAGATGTCTTAAGAAGGTAGAGAATGCAGTGTATACTTGATTAAGATTTGTTAGTCGTTACAGAATCCTTAGTATGAGCTTAGTCTAAATTTACCACATTGGCATGAAATGAACGACAGAATTAACACTATGAAAGAAGCAGTTCTTGAACTTGTTTAATTATTCGATAATCCATTAAGGCATAGAGATAATTCGACCCATATCTTGGCTTGGTATGAGCTGTGATTTGAAGCTCTTCTTTCATATGCAATTGATTGTTTATAGCCATGGCGTGACTGATTTCCCTTTTTGTCTTACCAAAACACACCTCTGAGTTGTATTCGCTTTTAAGGAAATCAACAAAATCTTTTGCATGATTTAATGTTGGGGTATGTCAAATCGACCTTTTATGCTACGAATTAAACCATCTTGCAGTCCTCTTGTATCATCGTCTTGCTTCAATATCAGTCGATCACATAATTAAATTGTCATGGCTACGGGTACGGTTCCTGTGACGTAGTGGTGGTATTAGGTTTCAAATTACCTTTAAATAGGCATATCTTTAATTCATTTAGCGGAGTAAATTCGAGGCGAGATAATAGGTTAAAATGGTGCTAAGCCGGTTAATGTATAATTGGTAAATTAAGGTAATCTTTCTTAGTAACGTTTATTAGGACTTTCTTTCCTTTTGATACAAAAACAAAGCGATAGAAAATTTAGTTATGCTAGGTATGACCTTAAATAATAACGAGACGAGCCTCGCCAAACGAAAATACACAATTGCGGGGCCCTCAAATTAGTTGTTATAAAAAACTTGGATTTGGAAGGACCGTTAGTGAATTTCACGGTCCTTTCCCAAAGTTAGTAAAGACGATAGACTCTTTCGGCACGATTTGTAAGTAAATTACTTTCCTAAATACGGGTGCGCATTTATGTGACCCAAATCTTACTCTCGGCGGAACTGAAATACATTAAAGTCACAGGCGTACTAGTTGCGGTGTGACTCGAAATGTGTTTTCATGACGTCGCAATTCTTCTAAAAAATAAAAGCGGAGCATTAAAAATACATAGTTAAAATACACAAAGAAATCATATAAAAGCAAAAAGTGCAGTTGAGCGACCGTGCTAAAACCACAGAATCCGGGAGTGCCTAACACCTTCTCCCGGGTTAACAGAGTTCCTTATCTGGTTTTCTAGTTTCGCAGACTATATTACAATGTCATAAATTTCCTCGGTTCGGGATCAAACCGGTGACTTGGGACACCATTATTTTCCCAAGTGGCGACTCTGAATTTAATAAATTGATCCCGTCTCGATTGTCCTTTAATTGGAAAAACTCCCTCGCGCTCTCACGGATGCGTAAAAAGGAGGTGTGACAGCTCTGGCGACTCTGCTGGGGAATATGCTTTAAAACCCAGAGCTTCGGTTCAGGGTTTAAGAATTCGAGCTCAATTAAATTGTTGTTTTTGTCTATATCTGATTTTATTATATGTTTAATTAATGTGCTACATGTCTACCGCTTTGATACTAGTTGCACAGTATATACAAACTGATATATGTTTACCGCTTTGATATTGCGTGAACTGTATATAAAATTGTGCCGAAAACCCTTCACTTCTCACCCCCGGGGATGTGCTCACTGGTTGAGACTCCTTATTCTGTTAGTGTCATACCCCAAAATAATGAAGAGGCTCGGAAAGTTTCTAAGCCGGTTGGCCTTTTGGTTCCCGGAAAGGAGCTCCTTCCTCGGCCCGAGTTGTCCGCTTGGGTACACAGTCTAGATCATGTACCGAGGTTTTGAACTTAGAATAACATAACCGCATACCGGATCCCTAGTAGGAAACGCTTATTTGCATCACGTTGCATTTGACTTAGGGGACTCAACACAGGGGTTGGGTCCGTCTAGGACAGGCAACCTGAAATGAAAAGACCATCCTGCTATACCACGTTTGTTTTAAGCATTTATTCGAACTTGCATGCCGACCGGCTTTTAAATACTGAAGAGAAATGAAAAACGAAAGGAAACGGTATGGGGAAATAGATATTTTCAGAAAATACAAAAATGTGTTTTACCAACAAATCAATAGTTCAGTTTGCTAATAAAAGACGACGGAAGGTTGACTTTGCCGACAAAATGAGTTTCTTAACAAAATGTGTTTTCTTTGTCGGTCAATAAAAGAAAATAGTTTGTTTTGACGGACCGAACTACGCGGGTTTGATTCTCACCGGATGTGAGATACGTAGGCAACCCCCGTCGGGTCCAACTTGCCATTTTTCAAAAAAAAAAAACAAAACAAATATATACCAAAATCTGTAAATTTTGAAAAAAAAATCATTGCTAGCCAAAATGATCTTCTTCTTTAAATAAATGTGCAGGATGAGCACGATTCAAAATGAACCCTTCTCACTCATGACTAAAATCCCGGTACAAATACGACTATGGTGGGATGATCTAGGCAAAGAAGGGCAGGATGAGGTTAAGAAGTATTTGAAAGGTCTCACAGGTCTGCTTGAAATAAAACCTCGAGGGGACATCATAAGAGCATTAGTCACATATTGGGATTCCACGCACAATGTCATTCACTTCTCGGACTTCGAGCTCACCCCAACTGTGGAGGAGATGACCGGATACATTGGAAACACTGATACACCATTGGGGCATCAATATCTAATCGCCCCCAAGGTTGTCGCCATACACCGGTTTTTAGACTCCCTGAAGACAGCCAGAACGGTACGTAACCCGGATCTAGCACAAGGGTTTTGTACTTTAAACTTCATCTATCAAAGGTACGGTCATGTAGGAGGTTTTGACAAGCCAGAGAACAAATTATGCAGCAAGGGTAGTCGCCAGAAATGGAAGGAGCACCGACGAGTTGCCTTCATGATAGCCTTCTTAGGACTCGTGGTATTCCCGAGGAAAGACGGGAACATTGATATAAAGGTAGCCGGAGTCGTCAGTACTTTGCTTGACCAAAGCGAAAGTACTCTTGCTCCCATGATACTATCAGACATATATCGAGCTCTCACAGCCTGCAAAGCCGAAGGAGATTTTTTCGAAGGCTGTAATTTACTGCTACAGATGTGGATGATCGAGCACCTGTGTCATCGCACCCAATTCTTGAAATATGGGTTGGTTGAGAAAACTTGCATAAGCGAATTCTATACAAGGATTGATAGGACCATCTTGCTTGAAGGAACATTGGCATGGAGGGCATACTTTCAGGCTCTCAGCGCAAGTCGAATACAATGGACGTTGGGTTGGTTACAGATAGACAGAATCGTGTACATGCTAGCGGCTAGGTCCCCCTTTCTCTTAATGGGACTTAAAAGCATTCAACCTTATGCGCCCCATCGGGTGTTGAGACAGCTCGGGAGGTGCCAGGATAGTACCCAAAGAAGAAGACCTGAGTACCCAGGTTATTGAAATTGGTCCCGATGGTCAATTCCCGGAAGCGAGGGTCCGCCAGATCTGGAGCAAATGCCAATATCTAGAGGCAAACACTTGTGTGCATGATCGAGCTAGAGGAGAGGTTGTACCCAGATATCTTACTTGGTACAAAGGAGAAACATCGGGTGAAAGACCATCCAAAAGACCTCACCTCAGGGAATTTGCTGAAGCGTCACAAGAACAATGGGACTGGTTAGCTAAGGAAGAGGTTTACAGAACAAAGATCGGCAAGATAGAGCAACGGGTCCAAGATCTCCAATTTGAAAAGGATATGCAAGCCGCCGCCGACGAGGGAGATAAAAAGAAGTTGGCACAAGAAAATGACTTTTTGAGGGCTCAGATCCAGCAAATGAAAAGGGATGCTGACAGACAGTTGAGGAGTCGAGCAGACAAAAAATTGATAAAGGGTTTGAGAAGCCAAGTTGCCGATGTCCAAAGAGAATTGGAAGAGTCGAAGGCCCAAACAATGAGGGTCCGTGCTAGCTGGAGAAAGGAGGCACATCAACATGCACTTCACCTGCAACGGATAGAAGAAGATTACACTGAGATCATCACTAGTCTAAGGGAAGCAAATGTTATCCTCGGGGAGCGGGTTTTCAAGCAAGCCCGAGATGCCAGGACAGACACCTCGACCGTTGCCACGATTTGATGGCCCGACTGCAAGAACAAGTGGATAGGCTCCTAGACCAAGTCACCAACAATGCTTGAAGATTGGGGGTGAAAAACCAGCAGATAGAACAGTTACTCAGAGAAAGGGACATGATCAAGGACAGAATTGGAGAAATCGGGCACTATGTCACCATGAAGTGTTTAGCTTGTGAACAAATGCCCCGCCCTACCATTTTTGCTAAGGTCATGGGCTATGTTCATCAGATCATGAGAGATTTAAGGGGACTACACAAGGACCTCACACCAAGGCCCGCGGCAAGGCCGAATGATGCCTCGCGGGCTCCCAGGAATTTTAGAGCCTTAGACTTTTGATTAAAAATGTATTTTTGAAATATTGAGTCAAGTTGGTTGGCATTTTATTTTCCTTTTTCGAGTCAAGCATTCCTCTATTTTGTCGATTATTGTAAGACATGTTTTGTAATTTTAAGGTTTTTATTTGATATAAAAGTTACTGAATTTTGCCACAATTTTTATTACCAGAACTACGCTCGGTCTGATTCACGCGGGGACGTGATACGTAGGCAATCCACACAAGATTCGACCACCACTAAAAAAAAAAGAAAGGAAAAGAATACGAATGTTAATAACAATAAGGCTTTCAAGGATAGTTGAAAAAGAGAAAAGGAAATGAAGAAAAAAAAAGAGAAAAAGAGAAAAAGAGAAAAGCTGGAATGACGCATGTTATGAGTACATATAGAAAAGGTTATTTGGTTAGGTGCATTGCATCCAACGTGCTATAGCATATCTGTTAAACTCGGTAAACTAACAAGTTTGTTGCATTTCCAGAAAAGTTTAGCAGTTGATTTGACAGAATATACTGGCCAGCCACCATTACCGTACTAGATCTAAAGGGCCAATTCCAGCAAGCATGTCTAGTTCCGGTAAAAGTCTCGAGGAAGAGAAATCAGAGATGCAGATCATGAAAGAGGAGGTAGAACGGTTGAGACATCAGATAACAGAGATGCACCTAGCCTGGGCTAGGGGACAGTCCTCACCAAACCTCACTACTCTCGCATCAGCTCCAGAACATCCACCCCTTGACCCTTCGACAAGCGCCCCACTCTATCCATACTACCAAGGGGAAAACCCTTATGTCACCCAAATTCCACCAACCAAACAAAATCCTCCTCCAGTCACCCCTGTTTTTGTGGCACCCCCATCTGCTACTCTACAAAAGTCGCCCGGTGAGCCGCATGTTCAAATCCATGACAATTCTTAATATCCTCCCGAGCCTACCTTTAGGGCTCCTGAACCACATCCACACACCCCTCATTGGGATAACCCGGCAGAACCGGAAAAGCACCTCCAAAGTTTGGAACATGAGGAAGTTATTAGAAAAGTTAAAAGCCCGGAGCAGTCCTTCAGGAATATGCACGGTTTGGGCAACCAGGTCAGTGTCGCTTACAAGGATCTGTGTCCATTCCCAGATGTCCAGTTTCCAGCCGGGTTCAAAATACCCAAGTTTGACCTATACGAGGGGCATGGTGATCCAGTAGCCCATCTTCGAGGGTTTTGTAGTAAAATACAAGGGGCCGGAGTCGAGACGAGATTCTGATAGCTTACTTCGGTCAGAGTTTGGGGGGATCTGCATTGGAGTGGTACACTAGGCAGGATCCCAGCATATGGTTTACGTGGGATGATTTGGCTCAGGCATTCATTGGCCAGTTCCAATACAATCTTGAAATAGTCCCAGACCGCTTATCATTGCTAAAGTTAGAAAAGAAACCCGCCGAAAGTTTCAGAGAATTTGGTTTCCGCTGGAGGGAACAAGCAGCAAGGGTAGATCCGCCTATGAGAGAGAACGAGATGGTGGATTACTTCTTGCAGACACTAGAGCCAACCTATTTCGGACATCTGGTGACGTCCGTGGGCAAGTCATTCACTGAGGTGATAAAAATGGGGGCTATGATCGAGGAAGGCTGGAAAGCCAACAAGATCATGAGCTACTCAGCACTGAAAGCCACCACCCAAGCTATCCAAAGTGGTACCGGAGGAGTGCTTGGGAAAAAGAGGAAAGAAGAAGTCACGGCAGTCGAGTCCGGAACATGGTTCAGAAATAGAGGCCCCGCACCCCAGTATAACCCGCCACAACCTCACCACCAAAACTACCTCCACAATCCATATAACTACCCGCAACACTACTATCCAGCACCTGATCCCCATTTTACTGTCCATCACGCTCAGTCATATTCCGCACCTCCCGTCCAGGCACCATGGCGTGCACCAAATCCACAGAACAATTACCCACCCCCAAGAGCCTATAGAAACCCCTCGGGCACGAGTTTTCGCCCGAACCAAGCATTCAAGGGCGACAGGGCGCCAAGGCCAAAGACTTTCACTCCCTTGGGGGAGTCCTACACCAGTCTGTTCCACCGTTTGAAGCAAGTAGGGTTGCTGAATCCGGTTGAAGCTAAGCTACCAAACCCTCTTCCAAAGAATCTGGACCATTCAGTAAATTGTGCATACTGTTCAAGATGTCCGGGACACGACACGGAAAGGTGTTGGAGGTTGAAAACAGCCATCCAGGAGCTCATCGACACTCACAGGATTGAGGTCCAGACTCCAACAGAGCCCAACATCAACCAAAATCCACTTCTAACTCATCATGAGACCAACATGATCGAGTTGGTACGGGTAGAAGAAGGAAAGGAGAAAACCTCTCAGACTGTAATGATGATCAAGTCTAGTGGGGTAGGAATGAGAAAGGGGCCAAGCCTTGATGAGTCCCCCATTTACAAGAAGGACGTACAAAGGGGGTTGGAAGCAGAAAAGGGAAGTGTGAACGAAGTACCGATGAGGCCGGGGAAAGCAAAAATAGTTGTACCAGGGGTAGCAACCAAGCCCGTCTTGACGGTAGCAGGCGTTCGAATGGATCCTTTCATCATCAAGCCAGAAATACAGTTGCCAATAGCTGATAGCAGAGCTATTCCATGGAATTATGCTCGGATTACGACAACCTACAAAGGAAAGGAAGTGAAAGAGGAAGTTTGCGAAGCGCAAGGTTTGACCCGCTCGGGGAAATGTTTTGCCCCTGCGGAATTGAGGAAGATCACTCCGGCAACATTGAAAAAGCCGGTAACTAACGAAGAGGCAGAAGAATTCCTGAAAAAGATGAAGCTGCATGACTATTCTGTCTTAGAGCAGCTGAAGAAAACGCCTGCGCAAATCTCATTGCTATCCTTGCTGATACATTCTGAAGAACATCGGCAAGCTTTGATGAAAGTTTTGAATGAGGCCCACGTACCTGATAAAATCTCAGTGAGTCATTTGGAGAAGATCACCAATAGGATCTTCGAAGCGAATCGGATCACCTTCACCAATGATGAGTTGCCTGAGGAAGGCACCGAGCACAACAAGGCTTTATATCTTACGGTAAAGTGCAAGGAGTCGGTGGTTACCAAAGTCCTTGTCGATAATGGGTCCAGTGCTAACATTTGTCCTCTCTCTACACTGGACAAGTTGAAAGTGGACATCGGCAGGATACGCAAGAACAGCATATGTTTTCGAGGGTTTGATGGAGGAGGCAAGGCGTCGGTCGGGGACATAGTGTTAATCTTGACAATTGGGCCGGTGGAGTTCACCATGGAATTCCAGGTGCTGGACATGGTAGTGTCATATAACCTTCTGATAGGGCGACCATGGATCCATGCCACAAGAGCAGTTCCATCCAGCCTACACCAACTCGTCAAGTTTGAGTGGGACCAACAGGAGATCGTCGTCCATGGAGAGAATGATCTACAACCAGGCACCATCGTCCCCTTTGTTGAGACGGAAGAAGATGTTGGGCCATGGGTATACCAGATCTGCGATGTGGTATCCGCCAACCGAGTTCCAGAAGGGGAATGCATTCCCAATGACAGAATAATTACTGCAGACGTCATGGTGGCTCATGAAATGTTGAGACATGGTTTCATACCCGGCAAAGGTCTAGGTGCATCTCTGCAAGGAATCATACAACCGGTATCTGTGGTCGAAAACGTAGGAACCTTCGGCTTGGGATTCAAGCCAACATCAGAGGACATCCAGCAAGCCAAGAAGAATAAGCAGAAGACATGGGTGCTCCCGAAGCCTGTTCCACGCCTTTCCCAATCTTTCGTCAGGTCTGGAGTAAGAGGACATCCGACGACAAAGATTCCTGGTCCTATGGTTAGGCCAGACAAAGAGTTCTTAAGAAAGTTCAAGGACCTATTCGCAGATGTATGCATGCTCGAGGATGGTAAAGGATCCAGCCATGCCGAGATACAGTTTGTGGGACCGAAAGCAAAATTGAATAATTGGAAGGCTACTCCTCTCCCTGTCCGGAAGGAGTCTTGGTAGTTTGTTTTGGATTGTTTCTTTTCAAAATTTTGTGTTGAGGGTTGTCCCCGGAGTAAAATCCGTTTGTGTTAATTCATTTTGATTTGAGTTTGCAAGTTTATTTTCCTTGTACTGTTCCCATTAATGAAATTTTGTTCCCTTCGTGTCTAATTTTGTTTATTTTCCTTCTTTTACTTTTCTGAACAGCTTTCTTTCAACTGATCTTAATGATATGGCGTGCTTAAAGATTAATCAACCCAGAGTCTAGAAAGTCAATCGGGTTTGGAAATAATAACGCATGAAATAAGAAGTGACGAGAGTGAATCGGAATACGGCGATGATGAAGCCGTAGAAGAAATTGGTGAAGAATTAAGTCACTTCGAGGAAAAACCCAAACCAAATTTAAATGATACTGAGGCTGTTAATCTGGGGAACACAGATGACGTCAAAGAAACCAGAATAAGTGTCCATATTGAACCTAACCTGAGAGAAGAGCTGATCAAAACACTCATGGAGTTTAAAGACATTTTCGCATGGTCGTACGACGACATGCCAGGACTCAGCACTGATCTAGTGGTTCATAAATTACCCACTGATCCGGCATATCCTCCCGTCAAGCAAAAATTACGGAAATTCAAGACAGGAGATAGAGAGAAATGAGAGAATCTCATTAGTGAAAACCCTTCGAAGGGCACTATGAGGTGACAAGGCGAGATGGTTACAAGGTGTCTGCATGAGAAAAGGTTTGGACATTCGTTTACTCCTAGCACAGCGCGGCCGTCAAAAAGTGATTGACATGAATAGACTGGGTAGATTAATCTCGAAGGCGCGGCATAAACATTGGATCAGTCACACCTTCAGATAAGTTTTTCCTATTTTTGAGTTCAGAAAAGTTTTCCCTTTCTTTTGTCATTTGCGGTCAGCATTCTTTTTCTTTTCTTTCGTTTTCAAAAATTGATTTTTCAAAGCTTACTACCAAGTCTCCCAAAGCGGTACAATGAAAATGAATAGGCGTGGAACGAGGCAATAAGGCAAAAGGCGTTTCGATATTAAGATTGGAACGACAGGTTGATTGGAAGGTTCACGGGAATTATGGAGTATGATGGACACATATAGCACGTCCGGAAGATGATTTCTCACAACAAATCACCGGCTGAAAAGGGGTCGGACCAAACCGAAGGTTGAAATAAAAGGAGAAATGAGAGACCATCTGTAGAAAGAGCATCATCCCCAGCAAGTGTCAACGGCGCTCCCAAAAGTTCGAGGGAGGCCAAGCAGCTGAAAGAGAAAAGGAAAATGGCCCCCAACAAGAGTGGCACGACCACTCACTGTGTTTTGAAACTAACAATTTTTTTTCTTTGATTTAAAGCAGGAAAATAGGGTTCGTCGGCAGAAAAGCATGCCACATAGAAGGTCAGCAAACTGGGGCAGAAAATTTTCTCCGATTGCGAAAATTTTCTTGAAAGCAAAACACCTAGTGGATAAGGATAGAAAACAACATGAGAATTCGGGAAATGCCCGTTCCGAGCAGAATAGTGTGGAGGGAGGCCAGACAACACGAGGGGTGATCTTCGAGCCTGGTATCATCCCCAGCAGTCGTTGGAAAATGAAACACCAACTCTGAGATTCCCCCAGCAGCATTATATCCCATAAGCTTTTCAAGGAGGCCAAAGCGTAAGTCCCAGAGGAGGTCTGAGAAGAAGGAAGAAGAAAAGGGGTCCCCCGCCAGGGTAATCCTCAGTTAATGACGTTTCAACCCCCGGCGAGTCCGAGAGAGAATGAGGGGTGAAGGAAATAAGAATACTTCCCCAGCAGCATCATCACCAGCGGGTGAGTAAACCGTTTCAAAGATATCTCCAGCAGCCAAAGGAAAAGTATCACGACCCAGGGGGAAAGCAGTTCCAAGACGAGGTAATTCAGAAGAAAAGGGTGGCCCAAGAGGCAATAGAGGAAGAAGAAAATGGTACAAAAAGCAAAGGAAGGCGATCAGGATAGGATGAAATTAGTGAAGTGTAGCTGAAGTCAGGGAGCCCGCCTGAAGAATGGAGTGGCGATTTATTTTTGAAGATGTAGTTGAAGTCAGGGAGCCCGCCTGAAGAATGGAGTGGCGATTTTATTTTGAAGTTGTAGTTGAAGTCGGGGAGCCCGCCTGAAGAATGGAGTGGCGATTTTATTTTTTGAAGTTGTAGTTGAAGTCAGGGAGCCCGCCTGAAGAATGGAGTGGCGATTTATTTTTGAAGATAATGTCGAAGTCAGGGAGCCCGCTTGAAGAATGGAGTGGCGATTTATTTTGAAGTCGTAGTTGAAGTCGGGGAGCCCGCCTGAAGAATGGAGTGGCGATTTATTGTTGAAGTTGGTTGGGGAAGTCAGGGAGCCCGCCTGAAGAATGGAGTGGCGATTTTATTTTGAAGTTGTAGTTGAAGTCGGGGAGCCCGCCTGAAGAATGGAGTGGCGATTTATTTTGAAGTTGTAGTTGAAGTCAGGGGGCCCGCTTGAAGAATGGAGTGGCGATTTAGTTTTGAAGATGTAGTTGAAGTCAGGGAGCCCGCCTGAAGAATGGAGTGGCGATGTTATTTTGAAGTTGTAGTTGAAGTCGGGGAGCCCGCCTGAAGAATGGAGTGGCGATTTTATTTTGAAGTTGTAGTTGAAGTCAGGAGGCCCGCCTGAAGAAGGGAGTGGCGATTTACTTTTGAAGTTGTAGTTGAAGTCAGGGGGCCCGCCTGAAGAATGGAGTGGCGATTTAGTTTTGAAGATGTAGTTGAAGTCAGGGAGCCCGCCTGAAGAATGGAGTGGCGATTTATTTTGAAGTTGTAGTTGAAGTCAGGGGAGCCCGCCTGAAGAATGGAGCGGCGATTTATTTTGAATTCGGTTGAGGAAAGCGGTGGAGTACAACGGAAATCCCCAGCATGAATCCAAGTTCATAATCAGAAGGAAGGCAACAAGGATCAGAAAAGATGGGTTCAGATTTCGAAGGAGAATAGTTCGAATATCACAAAGAAGGAACCAATGGTCGGAGTTCGGCAATCAAGATAGGCCGAGACAACAATTGGCAGAGGAGCATCAAAGCCAGCAGGATGGCAAGGAACATGGCAAGATCAAGTTGAAAAGATAGATAAGCATTTGCAATACTGTAACTTGGTCTAGCTTCTTATTTTTTGTCTAGCACGGTGTAATAAGGGGATCAGTTAAGCAGTGACATCAGCAGTAACGGCAGTAACAGCAAGATCACAACAGTGATGGTAGTCCCAGTTACCAAAACTTCCCGAACTACATTGACCTGATTCCCTTTTGGCCAGGGATATGTAGGAGACCTTTTGAAGCAAGGTTCGGTCAAACTTTTCCAAAATGCTTCATACGGAGTGCTTGAACGGGCAAAAATCGCTCGTATCCGCTCACTTATCTTTGCACGAAAACTCTTCATGTTTTCGCGCAAAGAGGGGCAGCTGTGAGCACGTGATTTTCGCCCTATACGAGAATTACTCCCAAAATATCAAAAATAAAAGAGTTTTTGTTTGTTTGCAATGTTTGGGGATCACATGTTCTTTTTCTTATCGCTTGCATTTGTGGGTCCGTGTCTGTTTGCTTAAGTTAATAAACAAAAATACATATACCAAATATGTCGCATTTATATTTGTAGGGTTAGTTCCGTACTTAGAAATAGTTAAGTTCATTTTTTTACGAAAATGAGAAAATCATAAAAAATGTATCTCTCGCATTTCTTGTCATTTTAATGTACATCTGTAAGGATTCGGTATTTACGTATGTCAATTGTTAGTAAAAATTAATTATGTGTGTTACAAATTAATCTGATTATATATATATATATATATATATATATATATATATATATATATATATATATATATATATATATATATATATATATATGTATGTATGTAATACAATATAAAGTTTAGTGTAGGAAATAACAAAGAAGGAAAATCGGAATTGGGCCATAGCAAAACCAGGCCCAATGTAATTCGTTACACAACCCAATCCCTTACCCGATCTGCCCAACCCCAAGTGGCCCCGTTGATCTGGACCGTTGGATTTTATTATCCAACGGCCCAGATTAATCAATCAATTCCCAAATATACCCGGACCCCAACTTAATCAAACGACGTCGTTTGATGCTTAAAAAATAATCCAGGCCATTGATAGAGTTTGATCCGACGGCCGAGATTAAAACTCTAATTTTAAACACACCAAAGAACCCCAATACCCCCTTACCCGTTTTCATTCTCGCCTAGCCCTTGCCCGTCTCTCTCAGAGACGATAAAACCTCCGCCGTGCCTCCGCCGTCCTCCGCCTACCGGAAATCGCCTCGCGGTGGTTCCGGTAGGCCAATCCCAACCAAATTAACACCGTAGAACCTCCTGGTCCCCCTCTCTACGAACCCATCCTTCATTTACCTCGAATCACTCCGGAACTCCTCGAATCTTCATTTGAAGATTCGAGTCAAACTCGAACCAATGCCAAACCACCCCAAACTCATACCCTAGCACCTCCAGACCACCCTCACACCCAAACCACCCTTAGTTTTGCTCGAATCAAACCCAAAGCCCCAAGCCCCAAATTTGAGCCTATGAACCCTAGATTTCAAAATTAGAGTCTTCATTTAGATTCGAGAGAAGTTGAAGCCTAATAGAATTTAATTGGGATGTTTTCGCTTGAAAACATCTCAATTAATATCCGTTAGACTCCAAATTCAAGTCCAAGCTCAAAACAGACCCGATTTTGCTTTGATTTCGATTTCGTTCAAGGTAATCTCCCTTTTCCTATCTATTTCAATTAGGTATGTGTTGTTTGTGTATTTGTTTAGTTCAATTCGTTTAATTTTCTTCTCGTTCCTGTTGGCCGTCCCTATCTGTCTTCTCCCCTCAAAGACCTTTTATTTGGTCAAATTGTATTCTGTTATTTGTTCGAATGTGTTTGTCATAGGATAGTTATTCATTTCGATTAGCGTCGTCGAATACCTAGTTTCACTTTGATCGAGATTTTAGAATCACTATTTGGCCGATTAATTTGTTATCCATGTTATGTGTTGTAGTTAATTGAATGTCGTCGTTTAACTGTGTAGGTTTGGTTGTTTAAAATTCCGGACTGTGATTAGCATTGTTGAAGGGAGTTTAGGTTTGTTTGATTGAAACTGAAATTAGGATTGGAATTAGCTGACTAGGAAATTAGGTGTTAGCATTTTAAAATATTTCTAATGCCCTGCACATGAAGCTTGGACAGTGGAGCCTGCTGTCACAGCAGGGCACTTAGACATGTCTGGACAGAGATTATTGTTTAACTAATAAGGCCCATACATGGACAATGGATAGTGGGAGTTCAGGGAGCAATAGGGTCTGGGCAGAGATAGGAATGGGCAGGGGTATTAGTTTAGTTAGGGGCACCATTAGGAGCTGGATTAAAAAGCTATATGTATAGGCTTAGGACTGGATTTTCAGGGGACACTGAAAACATACACAGATTTCATATACAAACATACATACACAGATTTGAGGGAGATAGTTTGAGAGAAAAGTAAGGAAGAAAACATTGTGCTTCTTCACTGGCTCATTGTTTCATGTAATCCTTAAGTCTTTTGATTTAGATCTTGATACGACATTAGTTTGTTGGAGTCTTTGAAGCAATCGTCAAGTGTTTTGGATGTTAAAACAGGGCTGTCGGGACCCTTTTGTTGTTACTCTTAAACCCCTGGACACTGTTTTATTAAGCTTGGATTGGGTTTTGTATTGGTTTATTGCCATTTGGTCTCTGGACTTGTTACTGGGTGTCCGCTTCTGTTTGTCATTGGCCCTGGTTTGCTGTTTGGTGTTGTGTCTGGTTGCTAAGTGTGGTGGGGTTTGGCTACCACTGGTGTGTAGAGTGTTTGGTTACTGTTTGCTGGTGTGGTTTTTGTTGCTGTGGTTGTGTTTTGGCTACTGCTGAGTGTGGTGTCTGTTGGCTGTTTGTTGTTGTGTGTTGTTGCTGCTGGTTCACTGCTGTTGTTGCTTCATTGCCATAGCTGATCCTTTAGTCCTCTACTTTTTGTCAATTTCCAGGTACACATTCATGAGCTCACTTTGATGTAACTGGGAAGAGGAGCTAAGAAATGAAATGCTCATATTTGTTGATAGTTTTTTTTTGTTATCTAAATGGATAGATTGTGTAAACATTTGTTCATTGTACTTGCTTTTCTAATGGACAATCAATCGAAGTGTAGTGATTTAAGTGATACTGTTTTAATCTTAAAAAGTTGGGCTAGTTAGGTGTATTGAGATAAGATGTCTTAAGAAGGCAGAGAATGCAGTGTATACTAGATTAAGATTTGTAAGTCGTTACAGAATCCTTAGTATGAGCTTAGTCTAAATTTACCACATTGGCATGAAATGAACGACAGAATTAACACTATGAAAGAAGCAGTTCTTGAACTTGTTTAATTATGCGATAATCCATTAAGGCATAGAGACAATTCGACCCATATCTTGGCTTGGTATGAGCTGTGATTTGAAGCTCCTCTTTCATATGCAATTGATTGTTTATAGCCATGGCGTGACTGATTTCCCTTTTTGTCTTACCAAAACACACCTCTGAGTTGTATTCGCTTTTAAGGAAATAAACAGAATCTTTTGCATGATTTAATGTTGGGGTATGTCAAATCGACCTTTTATGCTACGAATTAAACCATCTTGCAGTCCTCTTGTCTCATCGTCTTGCTTCAATATCAGTCGATCACATAATTAAATTGTCATGGCTACGGGTACGGTTCCCGTGACGTAGTGGTGGTATTAGGTTTCAAATTACCTTTAAATAGGCATATCTTTAATTCATTTAGCGGAGTAAATTCGAGGCGAGATAATAGGTTAAAATGGTGCTAAGCCGGTTAAGGTATAATTGGTAAATTAAGGTAATCTTTCTTAGTAACGTTCATTAGGACTTTCTTTCCTTTTGATACAAAAACAAAGCGATAGAAAATTTAGTTATGCTAGGTATGACCTTAAATAATAACGAGACAAGCCTCGCCAAACGAAAATACACAATTGCGGGGCCCTCAACTTAGTTGTTATAAAAAACTTAGATTTGGAAGGACCGTTAGTGAATTTCACGGTCCTTTCCCAAAGTTAATAAAGACGATAGACTCTTTCGGCACGATTTGTAAGTAAATTACTTTCCTAAATACGGGTGCGCATTTATGTGACCCAAATCTTACTCTCGGCGGAACTGAAATACATTAAAGTCACAGGCGTACTGGTTGCGGTGTGACTCGAAATGTGTTTTCGTGACGTCGCAATTCTTCTAAAAAATAAAATCGGAGCATTAAAAATACATAGTTAAAATACACAAAGAAATCAGATAAAATCAAAAAGTGTAGTTGAGCGACCGTGCTAAAACCACGGAATCCGGGAGTGCCTAACACCTTCTCCCGGGTTAACAGAGTTCCTTATCCGATTTTCTAGTTTCGCAGACTATATTACAAAGTCATAAATTTCCTCGGTTCGGGATCAAACCGGTGACTTGGGACACCATTATTTTCCCAAGTGGCGACTCTGAATTTAATAAATTGATCCCGTCTCGATTGTCCTTTAATTGGAAAAACTCCCTCGCGCTCTCACGGATGCGTAAAAAGGAGGTGTGACACATGCATTTTCAATTTCTGTCTAGGCGCCCACCTATATAACGAGGGAATACTTTTCTGCAAATTTTATTTCCTGCAATTTTTGGTTTATGTTAGCTAAAAGCCCACACTAGGGCAGAAGAAAAATTTTGTTGTTTTTGTTTTGTTTTGAGCAGGCTTCAGCTCGAGGACAACAAGTATCATTGAAAATCAAAAAAGGGGAAAGCAAGAAAAGAAAATCAATAAAAAGAGAGTCAGCATCACAGAAAATCAAAAAAGAGAAGGAGAAGCAAACAAAAGCTAGGATAGGAATAATTGTAATTGTAGGGTCGTAGCTTAGAATCGCTTCTTCATTTTACATTCCCCCCCGGTGTAATAAGGATTAAGTCAGCAAGTCTCAACAATGTCAATGCAACAGTGAGTCTGGTAGTTTTAAACTGCCAGACCTTCCCGAACTACACTGACTTGATTCCTGTTTAGCCCAGGATAGGCAACCTCTAAAGCAGGGTGCGGTCAAAAGGTTTTCCGAAAATGCTTTCACGGAAAATGCCAATGTGCAAAAATCTCTCATTACTGCTCACTTGTCTTTGCACTGAAACTCTTCGTGTTCCCGAGCAAAGAGGGGCAGCTGTGAGCACATGATTTTTGCACCGGGCAAATAAGTTCCAAAATTAAAAATATATATTTTTGAGTGCAATTGCATGCCTTGTTTGAAATTAGCTACATTTTGTGTGTTTGAATAAGTGGGAATTAGAAAAATCAAAAAAAATAGGTTAAGTATTTACTTTGTTTGAATTAATTAGTTTTAAGAAGAAAAATCATCCAAATTAGCTTAAATTAGTGAAAATTAAGGGAAAAATAGTAGAAAAATTGCAAAAAAATATTAGATAATTAGTGTAAGTAGGAAATTAAGTATTTCTAATAATACATAAAAGAAAGGAAAAAAGAAATACACAAGAAGGTGTTTAAATAATTTAAAACAAGCAGAAAATAAAAAAAATATATACATTGGGTTTGAGTGTTTTGGGCCAAAAGAAGGTGAATTTGAAGGCCCAAACACATAAGCCCAAAGACAGCCGTTCCAGGGCCTGTGAATTGACAAGATCTCGGCCGTTCATTTACACAATCCAACGGTGGAGATAATTAGTAGAGTTTATAGTTAATAAAATCGAAATAGGAGTGAATCAGGGCCGTTCATTTGAAGTGATCTAAGGGTGGGAGTCTTAGGTCTCTTGAGTGATTAAGCGGCGTCGTTTAGTGACGCTTTGTCTGAGCCGTTGATCTTCATCAGATCAACGGTCCAGATTACCTAAGACATATTGCCTATAAAAGGCTTTTGTCCGAGAGAGACAAGCCATTTCTAGAAAGTCCTAACCCTAGCCGCCCCCCCTTTCTCTCTTCTCCTTCGTCTTCTTCCTCGCTCCCATCTCTGCAAACCCTAGCCGGCCATGGAGGCCACCACCTCCCACGGTGGTCTCTGGCCACCTCTTCACCTCCCCTCTGCCCTTCTTCATCTTCTTCAACTCAAACGACCTTCAAAACCCTAGAAAAACCAAAGAAACCTTCCTGTTCTTGATATGCCGGTCACCGGAACCTACCTCCGGTGACCACCAAACTACGAGAATCTTCTTCAAACCAATGCCAAAAGGACTCTCTTGGTATGATCTACACACCCCTAGCACTCACCTCCCTCGAATCTCCCTAGAGCTCTTCGAATATCCCAAATAAGGTCGCCAGAACCCTAACTCCGGCGACTCATAACCCAAGCCCAATCAAGATCCAGCCTTTACCCTCTCCCAAACACCCCAATCCAAACAAAAACCCAAAAAGACTTCACCTTGAAGTCTAAAAAAGAAACCAGAAAAGAAAAGTGAGGAAAAACGAAAGAAAGAAACAAAAGACATGAAAAAGACTGAAAAATAAAATGGGGTGAAGAAAGGAAGCTCAGGGGACAGGCCCTGCAAGCTAAGTACCCCCGCCTTTTTATGTTTTATTTTGCTTTCTCTGTTTGTCTGTTCATATTTCATCTTTATGTTTCTATCTGTTTTTCTATTCTTTAGATTCTTGATATCTTGTGCTTCATTCGTTAGTTTTAGGGTTTTGGTCTTGCTCATCTTCTATATCTCTTTCTGCGTTGTTTGTTTCTCTGATTCAAAGAGCCTGTTAGTATTAGGGTTTTGTTCATCTTGTTGGTTTTCTTGTTTGGACTTGGTCCTTATGTTCTGTCTATCATGTTCTTTTTCTTCTAAGTTCAAGGATCTATCTTTTCTTCGTCTTCTTCACTTATGGTTTCTGATCTGTTAAACGCATGAATGTTCCTCTCTTTTGATTCTTTAAATGTTTATCCATTGTTAAAAGCAAGTTGATTGAATAAAAGAGGAGATTTACTTTAATTTTATGTTATTATGTAACTTAAATGTTGTTATTAGTGTTAGTATTAGTCTAAATTTGTAGTTTATTTTGCAGTAGATAGTAGTAGAGAAACAAACACAAAATTTTGTAATAGCTAGTGGTATAGTAGTAGTATAGTAGTAGTAGTATATCACGCCTAGTTTAATTAGGTAAACCCTAAAATATAAGTAAACAAATCATGATTTCAAATAGCTAATCACTATTGCTTCACAGAGAATGTCGTAAATCATCATCACTTAGCTAATGTAATAGATCTACACTTGAACGTGGAATAGCAAAACGTTAGATAGTGATTCATTCATAATTTAATTGATAATCTGATAATGAGATAAGTCGTAGTAAAAATCAGTGGTATAATTATGATAAAGTCTTTGAGCCATTTAGATGAAAGTATCCGAGTTATAGCCATGAATGTTTGGACCGTTTAAACCATAATAGTGTAGTTAGCTTATTTGGAAATCAAGGCTCAGATCGGAGTAGGCTTAAAAGGGAAATAACTGGGTAGTGAAATAGCTTAATTCGAACCAGATTTGTGATGTTGATAGGTTTAGCTCATAATGAAACCTGTATATAATCTCAACCCTGTGTATAACTTGCCTTAGTCTTAGATAATCCGTAGGTAATTAGTTTAATTGTTCTTCAAGCCTCTTATATAATCAAACCGCTTTCTCAGAACTAGTAAGTAATTCGCTTATTACTGTAAATTCGTTGTTAGAAATCAAAAACAGAAATAGTCTTTTAGTTCTCATGTACAATAGATAGTTTATTCAGAGTTAACATTGGCAATTTGTATCATGATTTTTCTCTTTTGATGAATAAAAAATGCGATTCTTAATGCTATATGATTGTTCTATTTTAAGTTCCATGTTTCTGTTCTTATTACCATTGTTCCTATTTAGTTTGGGCCCAATAAACGTCATGGGCCTGAACCCTTATGCAAGGCCAACTGGCTTGATGAGCAGAAGCTCAAAAATGACTTGGGCCTTTAAGGCCTGGGCATGCTTATTGTCCACCTGAACAATAGAGTGAAGACCCAGGCCCAATGAAGAAAAAGACAAGGGCTGCCTAGGTCTAATAACAGCTAAAACACGGATTAAGGAAAAAACATATGTAGAAAATATAGCTGAATAAATAGGATCGGACTCTAATGAAATAATTGGGATGAGCCTCGCACGATATTAAACAAGCGGGGCCCCCTTTAGTAATAAGATAACATAATTAGATCCGGGAAGACTAATAGTAAATTCCATAGTCTTACCCAAAATAATTCAAAGCCGATAGACCATTTAGGGCACAACTTAATATACTTTCCTGTGAAGGAGTGTGCACCTGGTGCAACTCAAATCTTAAATCCCGGCAAAGCTGAAATATACCAAAAGTCACAGGCGTACTGGTTGCGGTGTGACTCGAGGTGTGTTTTTGCAATGTCGCAATTCTATAAAATATTAAAGCAAAAGCATATACGTGTTGTTGAAATCTGTAATGAGTCAAACAAGAGTCAAGAACGACGATTGAGCGACCGTGCTAAAACCACGGAACCCGAGAATGCCTAACACCTTCTCCCGAGTTAACAGAGTTCCTTATCCAGATCTTTGTTTCGCGGACATTAATAAAAGAGTCAATTTCCTCGGATTCGGGATTAACCGGTGACTTGGGACACCATTATTTTCTCAAGTGGCGACTCTGATAATTCAAAACAAAATCCCGAACCGATTGTCCTTTAAGTGGAAAAACTCCGTCCTTTATGCTATTATATCCGTTTCGGGTATTTGAACATCGAGGTATACCCTACAAGCATATTCCTTGTGTCCTTTCGGGGGTAATAAAAAGGGAGGTGTGACACACATCGGATTCAAGCCTAAGTCTACACTGGACCTCCGAATTCAATTATGATTGCTTTCCTAAGTCATAAATCTTCCCCCAAAACTAGTCGGATCATCTGAAATCCATTCTGAGCCTTCTAACTCATCGGTCAACATTCAGTTGACTTTTTAAAATTAACCTTCCCATAAAGAGGTTTATTGCCTCATTTCTAACCGAATTCTATCTGATTTACTTCCAATTCTCCAAAGACATATAATGAAACATATGGAAGCATAAAATGGGGAAAACGGGGTGGTAACTCCCGTAACGACGGGTCGGGTCGCTACAAGTCAGAACTGTTCACAACCTAGATTTGGTAGATGCCTTATGTACTCTAAATTTCATATATCAACAATATGGCCACATTGGAGGATGATATAACCCAGAAAGAAAAATATGTAGCAAGGCAAATCATCAGAAATGTGAAGAACATCGACTTTTTTCTTTTATGGTCACTTTTTTGGGGTTATTGGTATTTCCAAGAAAGGATGGGAATATTGATATAAAGGTGCCCACGGTTGTTAGCACAGTGATTACTCAGGATAGGAGTACTTTAGCACCGATGATATTGGCTGACATATTCCGTTCTCTTACGCATTGCAAGGCTAGGGAAACTTTCTTCGAGGGGTGCAGTTTGTTATTACAAATGTGGATGATTGAACATCTATGTCATCGTCCTCAATTCTTGAATTACACGTCTCTAGAGAAAACATGCATAGAAGAATTCCACACAATGATTAAAGGGGTCAAATTGCCAGAAGGATTCACGGGTTGGACAACATACTTTAGGTCCCTCACTGCTAGCCAAATTGAGTGGACATTTGGATGGTTACCCGTTGATGAAATTGCATATATGCCGGAAGCCCAACCACATTTTCTTCGGATGGGCTTAAAAGTATTCAACCTTATGCTCCTTATCGGGTGTTGAGATAACTTGGGAGATGCCAAATAATAAACAAGGATGATGATCTTAGTTTGCAAGTGGTCGAGATTGGTCCCGATGGCCAGTTTCCTGAAGCTCTAGTCCGTCAGATTTGGAGCAAATGTCAATATTTGACAGCAAATACTTGTGTTCGGGATAGAGCTAAAGGAGAGATATCACCTGACTATCAGGCTCGGTATAGAAGGGATGTTGTATTCGGACGGCCGGCCAAACGGCCCCACCTTTAGGAGTTTGCTGAGTCAACACAAGAGTAGTCGGATTGGTTAGCCAAAGAAAATGAATATCGGGCAAAGATCAGCATGCTAGAAAAACAGGTCCAAGACCTCAAGTTTGATAGTGTGCAAATAGCAGTCGATGAGGGTGAGAAAAAACAATTGGTTAAAGAAAATGAGGCTTTTCGAGCTCAAATTCATAAAATGAAGAGCGCAGTTGAAACCCTTGACATAAATTTCCGAGATGCGAAATTGATAGATAATTTGCGGCAAAAAGTGAATGATTACAGTTTTATAATAAAGTAGAAAAAGAACTAGATGGGGTTCGGAGATAGTTGGTTGAGAATGTAGAGGAACGGGCCCATATGATTCATCAACTAAAAGAAGAACATGATATTGGGGTTGCCAGATTGAGGAAAAAGGTTATTACCGCAGAGGTCAAAATGAGCAAACAAGCAAAAGAGTTAGTCTTGAAAGGGAACATTGCTATACAGCCTTAGCACAATTAGAGATGGATCTGCAACAACTTCAGGAGAAAAATCAACAGACTTTGGAGGCTCGGAATGAACAAATTCGGAGGTTACTTTACGAAAAAAGGATAATTAGAGAAAGAATCCTCGACATTGCTCATTACATCACCCAGAAGTGCCAAATATGTGAAGATATGACTCAGACTACATTTTTCGCCTCAGTGATGATATTCATGAAACAAATAATGGGTGACCTATACCGACTCCAAAAGGGACTTGCATATAGGCCTGCGGCGAGTTCGAACGATGTCCCGCGGTCACCAGGATCTTTGATGTATTCTTGAGTCTGTATTGCATTAGGTCAATAATTCGAGTATGTATTTTTCATTATGAATTTCATTTCAAACAGTTGTTTAGAAGGTCGTAGTTTGGTTGTCATTTAGAGTCTGTCATTGTAATCGATTTTTTGGCTTTTAATGAATTTGAAAATTCCTAAAAACGTTGTATTTATATTCTTTTATTTTTCATTTCTTTAAACACATTCGCGATAGGAACTTTTATAAGATCGATAATAATCATATAAACACAAATCAAAAGAATATTGAAAAAAAAACAAGAGAAAGAAAAATGACGAAAAAGAAAAAAAATGAAAAAAAGGAAAGAGAAAAGTCGTAGCAAAAGAATTGGCAAAACAAAATGCAAGAATGAAAGAAAAGCCATAACTGAGAAAGCCGGAATGATGCATATGGCCGAGAAATATTGTTTAAATGTGTGTGTACTCCCAATGTGTGATTATTTGATTAATAATGACCTAACCACTGACGAGCATTGTTGTTGTTGCGTCCGGACAAGGGGCTTTACACTAGCTGTCATTCTGGCAACTCATCCGTACAATACCCACTCCAAAGATATGTCAAAAGTGATTAGCCAAGAGATTGAAGCCACAATTGTTGACCCGACTAGTGATGATGAGGCGGTGGATGTAAATTCTATGAAGGAAGAAATGCACAAACTTAAGCAACAAATGGCCGAAATGTACCAGGCCTGGGCGAAAGAACAACCTTTACCCGCATACCCTGCCAATCCTGCCAATGTTCCTCCACCAGTTCAAACACAAGAGCCTCATACCGTAAATTCATCCCCTGCCTACCCTACATATCCACTATACCATACAACCACTTCACAAAAACCACCACCTCCTCCACCAAAACAGATCCCACTACCACCACCTCTTGTTGCTCCCGTGTATGTGGCTCCTCCACCGGCCACATTACACAAATATTCTAGTGAACCTCTGTTCCACACCCAAGAAAACCACTACTATCCACCAAAACCTACTGTTAGACATCATGATTCTTATCCTTACACTCTTCTCATTCACATATCTGAGGAAGAGAAACAACCCAAAAACCACGAACAAGAATAAATGATTCGTAAGGTGAAAAGTCTGGAACTGTCATTCCATAATATGCAAGGCCACGGGGGGAAAGTAAGTATGGCCTATAAAGATCTATGCCTATATCCAGATGTGCAGTTGCCGGCAGGTTTAAAATTGCTAAAGTTCGATCGCTATGATGGTTATGGTGACCCTGTGGCACACTTAAGAGGATTTTATAGTAAAGTGAGGGGTGCTGGTGGATAAGATGAATTGCTAATGGCGTATTTCAGCCAGAGCCTTAGAGGATTAGCCTTGGAGTGGTACAAGAGGCAGGTCCACACTCGTTGGTTTACCTCGGATGACTTAGTCCAGGCGTTTGCTAATCACTTCCAGTATACTTTGGAGATTGTTCCTGACCGACTCTCTCTAATGAAGATTTTGAAAAAGCCAGGGGAGAGCTTCAAAGAATATGGATTCAGATGGAGAGGGCAAGCTGTCTGAGTTGATCCACCCATAAAAGAGGGTGAAATGGTGGATTACTTCTTGCAAGCTCTAGAGCCCACATATTATGGACATTTGGTGTCTGCTGTTGGAAAGACATTCAATGAAGTTGTGAAAATGGGGAGTATGGAAAAAGAGGGATTAAAGTCTAATAAGATCATGAGCTACTCGGCGATAAAGGCTACAATCCAGGCCATCCAGACGGGCACTAGAGGGGTCCTGGGAAATAAGAAGAAAGAAGAAGTAGCTGTCGTGGATGGTAGGACATAGTCTTGGGGTCCTTCTCCTTACTATCATCAACCCCACCCACATCACCAACCTTACCCACCTACACCATACGGCCCACCACAACATTATTATCTTCCCCCAGTTCCCCACTTTTAATTCCATCATGCCCAAACTTACCCACAACCACAAGCAATATGGTGTGCATCTACTCCTCACAACACATATCACACCCAAAATACATACCTACCCCCCAAAACATATAGAAATCCTGGTGGAACTGGCTTTCGCCCAAACCTAGCTATAAGAAATGATAGGCTGTAGAAGGAAAATACTTTTACTCCATTACGAGAATCCTACACCAGTCTATTCCTCAGACTGAGGCAGTTTGGAGTTCTAAACCCTATTGAACCAAAAATCACAAACCCACCACCAACAAACATGGACCATTCCGTCAGCTGCGAATATTGTTCAGAAGCTCCGGGGCATGACTCAGAGAAATGTTGGCACTTGAAGACTGCTATTCAAGATCTCATTAACTCGAGGAGAATTGAAGTTCAGGCTATCAAAAATCCTTACAATACACAAAATCCCCTACCGGCTCATCATGAGGCTCATATGATTGAGTTTGTACAGAGGGGAGAATACAAAAAGCCATCTCAGATGGTAATGATGATCAAAGCAAATGAAAGAAAGATTTCTGAGAAATTAATTGGAGGGAAAGTGGTGGTTGTAACAAAACAAGTGGTTGATGAGCCAGTGTTGGTAACAAAACCAGAGCCAGTGAATGTGATAGTACTAGTGGCAATCGTAAAGCCCATGTTTGTTATGAAGGGAGCTCAAGCTGAATCGGTCATCATCAAATCGGTAACTCAATTGCCCGTTGTAGATGCAAAAGTTGTCCCATGGAACTACAATAAAGTGACTGTTATGTATCAGGGGAAATAGGTCAGAGATGAAATTTTAGAAACTCTTGGTTTGACAAGATCGGGAAGGTGTTTTGCCCCCGAGGAATTAAGAAAGGCTAAGATGGCTAAGGATAAGTCGACACCGATGTAAAAGGCTGTCACCGAGGAGGAACCTGAGGAATTTCTGAGAAATATGAAGCTACATGATTACTCGACAATGGAACAACTAAGGAAACTATCGGTGCAGATCTCTCTATTGTCTCTGCTAATTCTCTTAGATGAATATCGCCATGCGCTAATGAAGATCTTGAATGAAGCACATGTTCCTGAGAAAATTATAGTGAACCATCTTGAAAAGATTGCGAACAAAAGTGTTGAGGTGAATAGAGTGAGATGACGAATTGGCAGTGGAGGGAACTGAACACAACAAAGCCCTGTACCTTGCTGTGAAATGCGAAGATTCTGTAGCGACCCGAGTGCTAATTGATAATGGGTCGAGTGCCAACATTTTCCCTTTGTCTACATTGGAGAAACTGAAGGTCCATAATAAAAGAATTCACAAAAACAACATATGTGTTCATGGATTCGATGGGGGAGGGAAGAATACTATTAGAGATATTGTGCTAGAACTTACCATTGGGCATGTGGAGTTCACGATGGAATTCAAAGTGTTGGATGTTGCTGTATCCTACAATCTTTTGCTGGGCCGGCCATGGATCCATGCTGTGAAGGATGTGCCTTTTTCATTACACCAGATGGCAAAGTTTGAATGGGATCGTCAAGAGATCGTGGTCCACAGGGAGGACAATTCTTTCAATACTATCACTCCCTTTGAAGAAGTCAAAGATGATAAGGGCCCATGGGTGTACCAAGTGATGGATACAGTATCGGTCGCTAAAATCCCGGAGGGTGAGCATGTTCCTGTGAAAAAGGTTGCAACTGCATCTGTTATGGTTTCTACGGAGATGTTGAGAAATAGAAGGGATTGGGAGCTTCATTACAGGGTATTATACAACCAGTGTCTCTTCCTGGTAACATTGATACTTTTGGGCCGGGCTTTAAACCTACCGCTGTTGATATAAGGAGAGCCTAAAAATTGAAGAAGAAAGTGTTGTCCCTACCTAAACATATCCCTTGCCTCTCCCGTTCTTTCATCCGGTCTGGTACTAAGAGGCGCCCGGCGACAGTGATGCCCAGTTTAGCAGAGATAAGTCCTGATAGGGAATTGATTGAAAGATTTGAAAAGTTGTTCGAAGAAGTGGATGTGGTAGAAGAAGATGAGGGTCCAAGCAGAATCGATGTCCAGTTCGTGGGATCTCGAGCCAATTTGAATAACCGGGAAGCCACTCCTCTTCCAACTCGGAGGGAGTCACGATAGTTAGTTTTTGAGTTGATTTTTGAGTATTAAATTTGTTTTATTTCAAGGTTGTAATACAAATTTCTATGTTCCGTCCAATTGGATAAGTCAAACCTTGTTATCTTATGAATTTCAATGAAATGCAATTTCTTTCTCTCTAGATTCTTGATAGCCTTTATTTTGTCATTCTTTTCTTTTTCTTGTACAGTCCATTTTATGCTGATTTCAATAATGTGTCATGCATGAGGAATTCCCAGCCTAGTCTTGATAATCAATGTGAGATAGTAATACAAGAAATTGAATGTGATGATGAGATGGAGTATGATGACGAGGAAGCCTTGGAAGAAATTAGTAAAGAATTGAGTCAATATGAGGAAAAACCCAAACCAAGCTTGAATGACACAGAAGCAATCAATTTGGGGAATCAGGAAAATGTTCGGGAAACAAAAATAAGTGTCCGTTTGGAGTCCTCGCTCAGAGAAGAATTGATCAAGTTATTTTTTTAATACAATGATATATTTGCATGGTCATACGATGATATGCCGGGTCTGAGTACTGATTTGGCGGTCCACAAATTGCCCACTTATTCGGAATGCCTGCCTGTCAAGCTGAAGTTGAGAAAATTCAAGACAGATATCAATGTGAAAATTAAAGAAGAAGTCAATATGTAGTTTGTGGCGAAGGTTATATTGGTTACCAAATATATCACATGGTTAGCCAATGTCGTGCATGTGCTAAAGAAAGATGGAAAAACTAGAGTGTGTGTTGATTATCGGGATCTCAAAAAGGCCAAGTCCAAAAGAAAATTTTCCACTGCCAAACATCCATATACTGATTGACAATTGTACCAAACATGAGATTGGTTCTTTTATGGATTGTTATGCGGGTTACCACCAGATTTTGATGGATGAGGAAGATGCTGAAAGACAACATTCATCACACCTAGGGGAACATACTGTTACAGGGTGATACTGTTTGGACTAAAGAATGCAGGGACAACATACATGGGGGCGATGACTACCATGTTCCATGATATGATACATCGGGAGATTGAAGTCTATATGGATGATGTAATTATCAAGTCCAAAAAATAGTGTGATCATGTAAAAGACCTGAGGAAGTTTTTCCAGAGGCTTCGCAGGTACAATCTCAAAGTTAATCCAGCAAAGTGCGCTTTTGGAGTGCCATCAGGGAAGTTGTTGGGGTTTGTAGTGATTCGACGTGGTGTTGAACTAGACCCGTCCAAAATCAAAGCCATTCTAGAATTGCCTCCGCCAAAGAGAAGGAATGAAGTGATGCGTTTTCTCGGCTAGTTGAATTATATCAGCAGGTTCATTGCTCAACTTACGTCTACTTGCAACACTATCTTTAAATTGCTGAAGAAAGATGTTGCAGTTAAATGGACAGATGAGTGTCAGGCTGCATTTAACAAAATCAAGGAATATTTGGCCAATCTGCATGTATTGGTTCCGCACGAGCCAAGAAGACCTCTGATCCTTTATTTGACAGTATTGGATTGTTCTTTCGACTATGTACTAGGGTAGCATGATGTTACAGGGAAGAAATAGCAGGCAATTTACTACCTCAACAAGAAATTCACATCTTACGAGGTAAAATACACACAATTGGAGCGGAAATGTTGTGCTTTGACTTGGGTGGCATAGAAGTTGAAACATTATTTGTCAGCCTATACCACTCATCTCATCTCCCGATTAGATCCGTTGAAATACATCTTTCAGAAGCCCATGCCCACAGGGAGGCTCGCTAAATGGCAAATCCTGCTCATAAAATTCGATATTGTCTATCTGACCTGCAATGCGATGAAAGCACAAGCAGTGGATGATCACCTAGCGGAGAATCCAGTTGATGATGAATATGAACCATTTAAAACGTATTTTCCTGATGAGGAAGCAATGTACATTGATAAACTGGAACAAGATGAAAAGCCTGGCTGGAAGCCATTCTTTGATGGGGATGATAACAATAAATGAGTCGGGATAGGAGCGGTACTTATTTCAGAGACTAGACAACATTATCCTGTCATAACTCAGCTCCGTTTCTTTTGCACCAACAATATGGCTGAATATGAGGGGTTTGTGAATGGCTATAGATATGGGTGTCCAAGAGATCTTGGTCATGAGTGACTCGGATCTTTTGGTACATCAAATTCAAGGAGAATGGGAAACATGAGATTTAAAACTCATACTGTACCAGCAGTGCCTGCATGGACTAAGTTAGCAGTTTTAGTCCATAGAAATCAAGCACATTCCGAGAATCCATAATGAAGTTGCGGATGCTTTGGCCACTCTGGCATCAATGTTACATCATCCGAACAAGGCTTATGTAGACCCATTGCAGATTCAGGTCCGGGATCAACATGCTTATTGCAATACAATAGAAGAGGAGCTTGATGGTGAGCCATGGTTACACGATATTAAAGAATACCTCCGAATGGGAGTATATCCGGCACAGGCCATGGGGGATTAAAAGAGAGCTATCAGACGATTGGCAAGTGAATTTTTTTTTTGTGGAGGGGTTTTGTATAAAAGAACTCCAGATCATGGTTTGCTGAGATTTATGGATGCAAAATATGCTACAACAATCATGGCCGAGGTACATGCAGGAGTCTGTGGACCACATATGAGTGTGTATGTGGTGGAAAAGAAAATTCTCAGAGTAGGATATTACTGGCTTACTATGGAACAAGACTGTATCAACTTTGTTTGCAAGTGTCATCAATGCCAGGTGCATGGAGATCTGATCCATTCTCCACCATCCGAGTTGCATACAATGTCGGTACCATGGCCTTTAGTTGCTTGGGGTATGGATTACATTGGGCCGATCGAGCCAGCAACATCCAATGGGCACATGTTTATTCTCGTTTCCATTGATTATTTTACTAAATGGGTTGAGGCAAAGATATTCAAGTCGGTCACCAAGAAAGCGGTGGTTGATTTTATACATGCAAACATCATTTGCTAGTTTAGAATTCCGAAGGTGATTATTACAGATAATGGTGCCAATCTTAACAGTCATTTGATGGCAGAGACATGCCAGAAGCTTAAAATTATACACCATAATTCCACACCATATCGTCCTAAAGCGAATGGAGCAGATTAGGAAGCCAATAAAAACATCAAGAAAATTCTTCGAAACATGGTGGAAGGATCGAGGCAGTGTCATGAGAAATTATCATTGGCATTATTGGGATATCGCACTACTGTTCGCGCTGTGGTAGGGTAAACACCTTATTCATTGGTGTATGGCACGGAGGCAATGATATACCTTCCCTTCGAATTATTGCTAAGGCAGAAACTAATGATGTTGAATGGGCCAAAGCCCGACTGGAACAATTGAGTTTGATCAATGAGGAAAGATTGGCAACAGTATGTCATGGGCAATTGTATCAATAGAGAATGGCCAGAGCTTATAATAAGAAAGTGCGTCCACAGAAATTTGAAGTCAGACAATTGGTATTGAGGCGCATCCTACCTCATTGGGCGGAGGCAAAAGGAAAGTTTTCTCCTAATTGGCAGGGGCCATTTGTTGTATCACGAGTGTTGTCTAACAGAGCATTGTATCTAACAGATGTGGAAGGGAAATGTGTATAAATGGCTATCAATTCTGATGCAGTCAAGAGATACTATGTATGTATTCTTCATCTTTATGTACCTGATTGTATTTGACATATTTTGAGATTGAAATGATGAAGGCATTTTGTTCCGCTATCCAAACACTTTATCCATTGCTATCCCTTTGAGCCTTATTATATTTTCTTTCGTATCCCTCTTTCGGAATCAATAACAAAATCAATGATTGAATTGGGAAATCAAGTGGGGAAAAAAAAAAGAGAAAAGAAAAGAAGAAAAGAAAAAAAAAAGAAGAAGAAAGAAGAAGAAAAAAAAGAAAAAAAAAAGAAAAGAAAGAAAGAAAAGAAAAGAAAAGAATGCAAAGAAAGAAAAAGCATGAGAGGAAGGAAACATCGCAACAATGAAGTGATTTTATGACCTGAACTACGTTTGACTTGATCCCGAAAGGGTACATAGGAAGCCTCACTGAGGTTCAGTCACAACAAAAGAAAAGTCCAAGAATCCCCAAGAAGGAAACTGGGGCAGAAGTGATGTTTGTTATGGAAGATATGATTCCGAAAGTTGTAATTATTTAGCGCACATTGCAATATTTTGAGCATGTATACCCTCCTTTCTAAACCCATCCAAAACCCACATTACGGTCCAAAGAAAGGCATTCTGATCAATTTTAAGAAATGTCAATACAAGCAGGTAAGGTGAATTATGTTATGGACAACACTCCGATACTAGAAGATGAAAATTGAAAATGAAAGAGTCTTATTAGTGAAAACCCTCCCGGGCACCGTAAGGCGATGTGAGTTGAGAGATATGAAAATGACAGAGTCTTATTGATGATAACCCTCATGGGCACCATAAGGCGATGTGAGTTGACAGATCTTAAAATGAGAGAGTCTTATTGGTGAAAACCCTCACAGGCACCGTGGGGCGAAAGTGAGTTTCCAAAGTGGGCAAATGGAAGAAGTTTGTGGTTGAAAGGTGGTAAAACAAGTAAGGTTTGGGTTTTGTTGAAGATCGGGTTGTGAAATATGGAACGGAAAATGTGGCAATTAACAGTTGGTTGGTTGGAAAGACTAGGCTGGTTAATCCGAAATGCATGGCATGATTAACAGAATCAACCTTCCCACTCAGATAAGTCGTATCCTCTTTCTCTTTTCAGAGTCCTTTCTATCCTCAAAACTTCGTGGTCATTGCATTTCATTTTTATTGAAATCTGTCTATAAGACATTTGTGGTCAAAGCTAACTACCAACTTCCCAGTTGTATGGCACAATGAGATCAGGAATTCGTTAAAGGACAATGAAACATTAAAGATCAATGGTAATCAGATGATTTGTGAAAGAACCAAAAGTTTACAAGAAAAGAGAAAAAGAAACAACAAGTCAGTAACATGAGGAAAAGATACGGGACATTAGGATTAGAAAGTCTGAAAGTTAACCGGGAAATTATGGCAAGACAAAATAAGTTCAAAAAAAGCAACGCAGCGCAAGTCCAGAAGTAGGAGCGCGGCTAACAAGAATGCCAGCAACTAACCATCATTTTATACTAACAAATTCTTCTTTGACTAAGACAAGGACAAAAGATTCAAATTCTTACTAATCACTTTAAAGTGAATATGACCAATGTGGATAACAAGGGAACACAGAGATTTTCGGCAATCAGGCACCCACCTGGAGAACAAGGGAGGATAGTTTAAGTTTTAAGCGAAATCAACAATATTCAAAGGAACGCATTTCAAAGTTTCAGCAGTTAGGCACCCACCTGGAGAACAAGGGAAGTATAATACAACTTTCAAGATAACATTTAGTAACATCATGCACCCAGTTATCAAACTGGGCAGAAAGTTTTCATTGTTTTGTATGTTTGTTGTAAGAAGGTGCCCATCTGAATAACAAGGGAATACATTTCAAATTCAGCAAGCAGGTGCCCACCTGAAGAACAAGGGAATACATTCCAAAGTATAGCAATCAGGCACCCACCTAAAGAACAAGGCAAGTATAATACAACTTTATCTCTCAAGTTAACATTTAGTAACATCATGCACCCAGTTATCAAACTGGGGCAGAACATTTTCTTTATTTTGTAGGTTTGTTATAAGCAGGCGCCCACCTGAAGAACAAGGGAATACATTTCAAAATCGGCAAGCAGGCGCCCACCTGAAGAACAAGGAAATACATTTCAAAATCGGCAAGCAGGCGCCCACCTGAAGAATAAGGGAATATCTTTTCAAATGCAGCAACCAGGCACTGTCACGACCCGGATTTTTCCCCAACATCGGGATCGTGATGGCGCCTACTCGTGGTAGCTAGGCAAGCCATTGTATTCATACTATCCTGATTTTAACACAATTTTAATTAAATAAATGCGGAATGCTTTATCATAATGGAAATAACAATTCACAAGGTGAATATCATACTGAAATCCTCTACCCAAGACGTGGAGTCACCAACTCACGAACTACTATGGAATACTACATATAAAAGTCTGAAAGAAATATATCACAATTCTGTTTGTCTCGGAACAAAGAGACTACAGCTAATAACATAAATAAAGAAAGAGACGTCGGGCCTGCGGACGCCTGCAAGCTACCTCAGTCTCAAATATGATTAGCTCCCACACAATCCATTTACTGCTGCTGCTGCTCCTGATCGTAACCTGGACCTGTGCAAAAACGCACAGAAGTGTAGTATCAGCACAACCGACCCCATGTGCTGGTAAGTGCCTGGCCTATCCCGGCGAAGTAGTGACAAGCCTAGGACCAGACACTCACATAAACCTGTGCAATTCAATATATATATGTGTACCACAAAATAACAAGAAATAATCAAGTATTAACACAATAAGGAATATCTTAAAGAATTCAACAATTAACCACAGGTTAATAATTTCACAAGGAAAAACAAAGTATAATGTAAATACAAGTAATATCACTTCAAGAAATAGCAAGCAGTTGCACGGCATCACCCTTCGTGCTTTTACTCTCATCCTCACCAAATCAATAAATAAAGTACACGGCATCACCCTTCGTGCTTTTACTCTCATCCTCACATCCATAGTACGGCATGATCCTTCGTACATGGTTCAATAACGGGGCACGGCATGATCCTTCGTGCATAATCAATAAATAAACATGGCACGGCATTAACCTTCGTGCATAAATAAATAAAACATGGCACGGCATCACCCTTCGTTCATTATCACTCTTCCTCACCCAAATAACAATCACAGTTAAGGGCAAAGAAAGAAACATCAATTCATAATCCGTCCCATCAAGGGCAATCAATAATTATCTTCACAACAAGTCCCAACAAGGGAGAACAATAACAATTCATCTGTAATATGTCTCAAAATAATTATTTTCCAACGACTCACGGTCATACTAGACGCCAGTGTATGGATGCTCGTCACCACAGCCCATACACCACACTCGATCACATAACACATAACACATAATCATATTCCCTCAAGCTAGGATAGAACAAACACTTACCTCGAATGCTTATGAACAATTCAATCCGTGGAAATGTCTTTTTCTTTCAACTTGGCTCCAATCCAACCGTATCTATACACAATTGATTTAATATCATCAATTCTACTCAACAAACTAATTCTTAAGATCAAATACAACTTTTACAACATTCTGCCCGGAATAGTGAATTTCAACCCCGGGCCCACATGGTCGGAACTCGGGGTTAGGACCAAAATCCGGTTACCCATCCCCCCATGAGTTCATGTATATGATTTGTTTCAAAATCGGACCTCAATTCGAGGTCCAATTCCCCAATTTATGAAAACCCCTATTTTCTAACAAAAACAAGAATTCTACCATGAAAATCATTGATTTCTTATGAAAAACATGTTTAATGATGTTAGGAATTGAAAGAATTAAGTAAAAAGTGACTTACAATCATTTTGATGAAGAAGAAATCCTTGAAGAATCGCAAATAGGTGTTTTGTTTTTGTAAAATGTGAAGAAATGACTGAAATTCGTGTTTTTCAGGTCTCTGTGTTCGCATTTGCGAACATGGGTTCGCAATTGTGAACCCCGACCAATTTCTGGAGTTTGAAAAATAAGCTAAGGGTGGGAAGTTCGCATTTGCGAACATAAGTTCGCATTTGCGAACACTGGCAGTCACAGGGACGTTGGCATTTGCGAACCAATGTTCGCATTTGCGAACACATGCTGTATAAGGTAGTGTTCGCATTTGCGAACAATGGTTCGCATTTGCGAACCAAGGCATTATGGGAAATGTTCGCATTTGCGAACTATTGTTCGCATTTGCGAACATAGGCAGCACTGGGGACCTTCGCAAATGCGAACAATTGTTCGCATTTGCGAACAAGGGCTTCGCATTTGCGAACAAGGCTGGCTTCGCATTTGCGATCAAGGTTCGCATTTGCGAGCCTTGCCTTACACTGTCCCCTTCGCAATTGCGAGAAATTCTTCGCAATTGCGAAGCCAACAGCTGGGGGAAAAAACCAGCAGTTCAAAATTCAGAATTTCATCCAATGGCCTATCAAATCTTTACCCGAGCCCCCCGGGCTCCAAACCAAACATGTACACAACCTCAAAAACACATTATGGACTTGTTCGTGCGATCATATCGCCAATATCACTTCATTTTAATCAAATCAAGCCTCAAACTCATGATTTTCATACTTTTGATTTTCAAAACTTCTTAACTTGGAACTCAAGGTCCAAAACATCTCAAACGACATCCAAATGTCACCAAACTTTACAGAAATCACATATATAATATTTAAGACTTGTACCGGGCGTCGGAACCAAAATACGAGCCCGATACCAAGGTCAATTAATTTATTTCCTTTAATAATTACATCAAAAACAATTTCACATAAAAATTCATAACTTGGGCTCTAGGCCTCGGAATTCGACTCCGGACACATGTCCAAGTCCCATATTTTCCTACGGACCTCTCGGGACCATCCAATCTCGAGTCCGGATCCGTTTACCAAAAATGTTGACCGAAGTCAACCATATCAATATTAATATCATTTTTATCCAAATTTCTCATAGAATTCATATTTTCTATCACAAAATCTTTCCGCCTACATGCTCGGATCGTGCACGTAAATCGAGGCAACATAGAATGAGGTTTTCAAGGCCTCCGAAGCTCGAAATGATTAATTAAATAAGTGATGACCCTTTGGGTCGTCACAATCTCCACCTCTAAAACAACCGTTCGTCCTCGAACGGACAAAAGAAAGAAGTACCCGAGTCAGGAAACAAGTGTGGGTAGCGGCTCCGCATATCAGACTCGGACTCCCAGGTCGATGCCTCAGGAGGCTGACCTCTCCACTGAACATGCACAGAAGGATAACTCTTCGACCTCAGCTGTCGAACCTGCCGGTCTAGAATAGCCACCGGCTCCTCCTCGTAAGATAGATCATTGTCCAATTGGACAGTACTGTAGTCTAACACATGTGTGGGATCACCGTGGTATCTCCGAAGCATAGATACATGAAAACTGGATGCACGACTGATAAGCTAGGCGGCAAAGCTAATCTGTAAGCCACCCCTCCCACTTTGTCTAAAATCTCAAATGGACCAATATACCTAGGACTGAGCTTGCCCTTCTTTCCAAACCTCATCACGCCCTTCATAGGCGACACCCGGAGCAATACTCGTTCAACAACCATGAAATCTACATCTCGAACCTTACGATCCGCATAAGTCTTCTGTCTGGACTGAGCTGAACGCAATCTCTCCCGAATAGTCTTGACCTTATCCAAGGCCTCCTGAACTAAGTCTGTACCCAACAACCGAGCCTCTCCTGGCTCAAACCATCCGACTGGAGATTGACATCGCCTACCATATAATGCCTCATACGGGTCCATCTGGATGCTGGACTGGTAGCTATTATTGTAGGCGAACTCTGCTAATGGCAGAAAATGGTCCCACGAGCCTCCGAAATCAATGACACAGGCTCAAAGTATGTCCTATAGAATCTGAATAGTTCTCTCGAACTGACCATCCATCTGAGGATGAAAAGCTGTACTCAGCTGAACCTGAGAGCCTAACTCCTGCTGGACCGCTCTCCAGAACCGCAAGGTAAATTGGGTACCCCGATCAGAGATAATAGATACCGGCACCCCATGAAGTCGAACAATCTCCCTTAATGTAAACCTCCGCTAACCTCTCCGACGAGTAGGAGACAGATACTGGAATAAAGTGTGCTGATTTGGTCAGCCTATCAACAATGACCCAAATAGCATCAAATTTCCTCCGAGTCAAAGGAAGTCCAATAACGAAGTCCATAGTGATCCGCTCCCATTTCCACTCGGGAATTTCAATCCTCTGGAATACACCACCAGGTCTCTGGTGCTCATATTTCACCTGCTGACAATTTAGACACCGAGCGACATACGCAACGATATCTTTCTTCATTCCGCGCCACCAATAGTGTTGCCGTAAGTCCTGGTACATCTTCGCGGCGCCTGGGTGAATAGAATACCGCGAACTGTGGGCCTCTGCTAAGATCAACTCTCGAATCCCTTCGACATTGGGTACACAAACTCGACCCCGCAATTTCAATACCCCATCATCATCTAGGTTTACCTGTGTGGCACCTCCCCGCTGTACTGTATCTCTCAACTCACGCAAATGAGGATCATCAAATTGCCTCTCACGGATACGCTCTAATAAAGAAGAACGAGCGACCGTGCAGGCTAACACTCTGCTAGGCTCAGAAATGTCTAATCTCACGAACCGGTTGGCTAAGGCCTGGACATCTAGAGCTAATGGTCTCTGATTGACCGGAATATATGCAAGACTACCCATGCTAGCATACTTTCTACTCAATGCATCGGCCACCACATTGGCCTTACCTGGGTGATATAATATAGTAACATCATAGTCATTTAGCAACTCTAACCATCTCCGCTGTCGTAGATTCAACTCCTTCTGTTTGAACAAGTACTGTAGGCTTTTGTGATCAGTGTACACCTCACATGTCACACCATATAGATAATGCCTCCGGATCTTTAAGGCATGAACCACTGCTGCTAACTCAAGATCATGAACTGGATAATTCTTCTCATGTATCTTTAACTGCCTCGAAGCATAAGCGATAACCTTACCATCCTGCATCAATACCGCTCCAAGCCCTGTACGAGATGCGTCACAATAAACCGTATAAGGCCTTGTACCTGTAGGTAGTACCAACACTGGTGCGGTGGTCAAGGCTGTCTTGAGCTTCTGAAAGCTCGCCTCACACTCCTCCGACCACCGAAACTGAACACCCTTCTGGGTCAACCTGGTCATCGGGGCTGCAATAGAAGAAAACCCCTCTACAAAACGACGGTAGTAACCTGCTAATCCCAAGAAACTCCGGATCTCAGTCACTGAAGCTGGTCGAGGCCAATTCTGGACTGCCTCAATCTTCTTTGGGTCTACCCGAATACCTTCCACCGATACAATGTGACCCAGAAATGCTACCGAACTCAGCCAGAACTCACATTTAGAAAATTTGGCATATAGCCGGTTATCTTTCAGAGTCTGAAGAACCACTCTGAGGTGCTGCTCGTGCTCTTCCTGGCTGCGGGAGTACACCAGGATGTCATCTATGAAGACTATCACGAACAGATCTAAGTAAGGCCTGAATACCCGATTCATCAACTCCATGAATGCTGCTGGGGCATTGGTCAACCCGAAGGACATGACCAAGAACTCGTAATGCCCATATCTAGAGCGAAAGGTTGTCTTAGCAATGTCAGCCGCCCTGATCTTCAGCTGATGGTAGCCTGACCTCAAGTCTATCTTAGAGAATACCCTCGCTCCCTGGAGTTGGTCAAACAAATCATCAATCCTCGGCAGTGGATATTTATTTTTGATAGTCACCTTGTTTAACTGCCGGTAATCAATACACATCCGCATCGAGCCATCCTTCTTCTTTACAAATAATACAGGTGCTCCCTAGGGGGGAAACACTGGGCCTGATAAAGCCCTTCTCAAGAAGATCCTGCAACCGATCTTTCAACTCTTTTAGTTCCGGCGGGGCCATACGATAGGGTGGAATAGAGATGGGCTGAGTGCCCGGTGCCAGATCAATACAGAAATCAATATCCCTGTCGGGTGGCATGCCCGGCAGGTCTGAAGGGAAAACCTCAGGAAACTCCCGTACAATAGGGACTGAATCAATAGAAGGAACCTCTGCGCTGGAATCATGAACATAAGCCGGATAAGCTAGACACCCCTTCTCGACCATGCGTCGAGCCTTAACATAGGAAATAACAGTGCGAATGGAGTGGCTTGAGGTACCCTTCCACTCTAATCGGGGTGATTCTGGCAAGGCTAAGGTGACAATCTTAGCATGACAATCAAGAATAGCATGGTATGGGGACAACCAGTCCATCCCCAATATGACATCAAAATCTACCATATCCAAAAGCAACAGATCAACACAGGTCTCAAGACCCCCAAATATAACTACGCACGAACGATGCACCCGATCGACTACAATGGAGTCACCCACTGGTGTAGCCACATAAACTGGAATATCCAGAGCATAGCTGGGCACAGCCAAATACGGTGCGAAGTAGGAAGACACACAGGAATATATAGATCCAGGGTCAAATAATACTGAAGCACCTCTGCCACACACAAGAATAGTACCTGTAATCACAGCATCTGATGCCTCTGCCTCTGGCCTGGCTGGTAAAGCATAGAATCGGGGATCTGCACCTCCCCTCTGAGCTGCGTCTCTAGGACGACCATCAACTGGCTGACCTCTACCTCTCGCTGGCCGGTCTCCACCTCTACGGTCTCGACCTCCACCTCTATAATCTCTACCCCCGCCTCCGGCTGGCTGGGCAGGCCGAGGGTCAGCTGGGGCCTCGAATCATAGGACGAGGACCTCGCTGCTGAGAGTTGCCCGCTGCTATAGGGCAATTCCTGATAAAATGACCTGGGTCACCACAACCGTAGCAACTCTTAGACTGATAAGGCTGCTGGCCCTGACGACCTGAATGGCCTCCACGAACACTCTGAAGAGGCTGAGCATTAATAGGAGGCTGGTCTGAATAATGCCCACGAAAACCGCGATCACCTGGTCCACCCTGTGAAGCCTGAAGGGCGGAATGAAAAGGCCTGGAGGACTGGCCTCTATCAAAGGATTCTCTGCTACCAGAGGAAGAAGCACCAAACCTACCCGAATGACGAGGCCTCTTATCCGAAGAATAACCGCCTCCTCTAGCGAGAGCCATCTCAACTCTGCGTGCTGCATTGGCTGCCTTCTGAAATGATATGTCACTCACGACCCCAAATCTGGTCATGATGGCGCCCAGCACATTGCTAAGCCAGCCTGACCAATCCATATCAACCACGGAGCTAGAAGCTCTCTTTAACCCATTTAAACAAATTAATTCAAGAAATAACAGCGATACATGTAACGAAAACGGGGAACCAAGTCCCATAATACATCAACTCCCATAGACCAAGGGTCAAGAGTCATGAGCCTCTACTGAACATGAGTGTATAAGGGTTTACAAAATACCAAGTGCGGAAAGAAATGTCAATACAAAATCCAAAGACAATAGGAAGGGATGTCGGGTCCTGCGGACTCTGCAGCTACCTCGAATATCCACAAACGTTGCCTCGCACAGCTACTGGATCACTGCTGAGAGGTACCTGGATCTGCACACAAGGTGCAGGGAGTAAAATGAGTACCGCCAGACTCAGTGGTAATAAACAAGGGTAAGACAGCGCAGATAAGAAATCCGCAATAAAGCACTATGTAAAGCTATAATCAGCTACCCCGTCATAGAATCAATCTTCACTGTACCTGTTCCAACAAATACCAACAAATAGCATAACAGCTAGTAGATGTAGCTAAATGCAATGCAATGCATGATATGACCGCTACGGCGTGTAGCCCGACTCCAATTTTGGGTACCCGTGCTCACTGTGGGGGTTCAGACTCCGGAGGGGCTCCTACAGCCCAAGCACATCTCATAGAGATATTCCTGCGGCGTGCAGTCCGATCCAACATATATCCTGTTGCGGCGCGCAGCCCGATCCACTACTAGTCAGCTAATATGCAGATACAACCTCGCAGGCTCAAAAATAGTTTTTGAAAACTCTTTTATCATTTTTCAGTTGGAAAACAGTAATATCAAGTTCCAGAGATTGGAATTAGCATAATAACAAAATAGCTGCGGACTAGTAGTAAACTAGCATGTCTATATGATAAGACAATGATAACGATCCTCGCGGGATCCAATAACTGGCTCACGACCCACATGTATACTCAACCGCCCAAGAAGGGGGTTCAACGGCTCAAGAGTGGCCATTAACACAATATATATATATGCAACCATCCGAGAAGGAGGTTCGACGGCTCAAGAAATAGCCTAATATCATAATACAGTATCAACAAGTCGGACTATGTCATAGTCCCCAATCACAATCGACCCCGCACTCACAAGAGAGTACGTGTCTCGCCGCGATACAACGTCACAAAGTGGTATACCGGGGTTTCGAACCCGCTGGTCATCACCCACATATATTACTCACCTCAATACGGCGCGACGACTACTCCGCAATGCCCTTGCCACGAGAATCAAGCTCCGCATGTGTAGAATCTGATCAAATAGAGTAAAAATACAACAATTTAGGCCAATGGGACGACACCCAATCAATACAACTCAATTTACATCAAAATTCCCAAAGTTGTCAAAACCCGAGCCCCGGGCCCACATTCCGAAATTTTACGAAATTCACATTTCTGGAACCCTCGTCTCAATATGAGTCTAAGCATATCAATTTTACCAAATTCGGACTCCATTTGCCCATTCAAAACCTTGATTTTCTAAAGTCCAAGACTAGGGCTAAATCCTCCATAAATTACCCCAAATTCCTCCATTTTCATGATATAATTGCGTAATATTATCAATACTAATCATAATATGAGTTCATAGTTGATTACCTGATGATTTCCCTTGATTTTCTCCTCAAAATCGCCCAAAATCGCCCTTAAGCCGAGACCCCAAAATGTTAAAATGTTTCTGAAATTTTTCTAACTTCTGATACACTTACTTACAGCGATTTTCGCTTCTGCGGAAGAATTTCCGCTCCTACGCGTCCACTTCTGCGGAGATTCGATCGCACCTGCGGATATTTCCGGTTCTGCGACTAGGCGTCCGCCCCTGCGTACTCGCCTAAGCGGCTTCCCTTCCGCTTCTGCGATCCCTCACCCCACAGCCCTTGGCCGCTTCTGCGGCTCACTTTTACGCTCCAGCGGTTCCGCTTCAGCGGACAATGTTCCGCTTCTGCGGTCCTCAGCGCTTCCGCGCTCCCCGTCCGCTTCAGCGCACCCGCTCCTGCGCCCATAATTCCGCAGGAGCGGAAACAACAGAAACAGGCACTAGTTTCTGCAATTTTCCATATTTTCCCCCGATTAACCATCCGAAAACACCCCGAGGCCCCCCGGACCTCATTCAAACACACCAACACATCCTAATTCCTTATTCGAACTTATTCCAATCATAAAAACACCATCCTAAACATCAAAATCACCAATTAACCACGGATTCAAGCCTAAATTCCTTAAAACATTCCAAATTACACATTCAATCAAAAACCCGACCAAACGACGTCCGAATGACCTGAAATTTTGCAGGAACATCCAAAATCACCTGACGGAGCTACTGCAACCTGTCGGAATTCCATTCCGACTCCCGGATCAAAATCTCACCTACCGTTCGGATTTCGCCAAAATTCAACCTTAGCCAATTCAAGCCTATTTCTACACCGGGTCTCCAAATTCAATTCCGATCGCTCCCCTAAGTCACAATTCACCTCCCGAAACTAACCGAATCATCAGAATCCGATTCCGAGCCCTCTAACCAAATAGTCAACTCCGGGTTGACTTTCCTTATTCAAGTCTCCTTCAAAAAGGCTATATGCCTCATTTTCAATCCAAATCACTCCTAAATCACCCGATAGACCCTAACACTGATATAAAAGCATAAAACATGCAATTGCAACATGACGGAGTGGTAAATTCCCGTAACGACGGGTCGGGTCGTTACATTCTCCCCAACTTAAACAAACGCTCGTCCTCGAGCGTACTCAGAGTTGTACTAGAAGCAACTCAATAGCTGAATGACCTTACCAAGCATATATTCGGGCGATCATACGTCACCCTATCTCACGCAAGTCCGAAAACACCATATAGTCAAAATTTCACAGCCCATCTGAACCATAAATCACATTGTACTTTCCGAAATCATATATCAATTGCTAATCCCATTCATATACTCAGGATACACTAGAATCCACTGCAATAACCCATACTCACCACTCCGGTGAGATCATATGATGTATCAACAACCTAATCACTCGAGACGATAGTCTCTAATCACAACAATTCCCTACGAAAACCAAATACTAGCTGAAAACCTCTTTCATTAGATAGAGTCTTATTCCAACACCTCCATATCCTGCCCACGGCAGCTGAAGCACGTGATATACCGAACCCATCTCTCGGGTTAACCATTCGTGAATTTATTTCCCTTTTTAAAACTCATACCACGATAGGTTTCGGAGCCAAACCTCGGTTTCTACCTTTCTAACAAGCTAAGACCCAATATGCTCGTATTCAATAATGACTCCAACGGCCATTTCGATTATAACACATCGCACTGGTGATAAGACACCTCAACACCGGCCTAAGCCACGACGAGCACAACATAGGCTCCAATAGAAACGTCTGCACACACTCGAATCATGACAGCTCAAATCATGACAACTGTTTCCAGCAATTAGAGCTGCAATTTAATCCTTCTGTGCCATCATAAAATAGAACTGAGATCGCGTCTCGTATAATAGAAATAAAGTACCCGAATCCTCCTCGAGAGGTCATAACATCACGTGGCCTTGCCACGATTCGTGATTCTATCCCAACGTTATTACTCATGAAGCACCTCAAGCCACTAAGCTCAAAACGATCAGCCACACACATATTTAGGTCTGAACCCAAGCAATCAACCTCACCCACGGTGAAACAATTAACGTATGCTATCAAATCCTGAAAGAACACAACCGATGTGCCCTTCGCCAAGCGATACTCAATACGGACTCTTCCTCAGAAGCCAGGAGGTATTGTATACCAGGTAACATATAACTAACTATATTTTCACAATATTCTGTTGCGGCGTGCAACCCGCTCCAATGACATACCCGTGGCGGTGTGCCACCCGATCTAGATACCATACCTGTGGCGGCGTGCCACCCGATCCAAGTAACCCTCATCAAATGAATACGCGTCGAGTCAAGTTGCTCATCATAATAAACATATATATATATAGCCTCAAGCTCGGCCACATGAAACGCATCTGACAACGTTTCTCAATACTGGAACTAAATCAATGGTAGATACCTCTACACTAACATCCGCCACTAAGGTCCAACTGACAAAGCAATGCCTACCAGCCGTCCGCTGGTCCTGGGTACAACCGCTCTGTTGGAGCATACTCTGATGCTCTCTTCTATGCAATTTGTGCCATTTTTCGACATAGTCCATATCACATTAGTCTAGACGACCTGGCTTATGTCAACCAGTCAGCAATCAAGTATCATAATTCGAATTCGTTTTATCAAGTCAAGAGAGAGCCTCTAAGGCTTCCGATTTCCAATAATCACAAAACGGTGTCGATGCACACGATATACAACCACTGCATAGGCGGATTAACGAGAATTTCAAGTCTCCTACACATATATAACATATGAATCACTATGCCTGATTCCGTATTTCACCGTACATATACATAACGCACATCAAGCGTCCATTCATACCACGACAGCCATTCAGAAATTTTACTATGCCATCAACGACTCAATTATTACAGTCGATCCCACAAGAGAATACCACCATACCACTGGATATCATCAGTTTACATTACCTTGCCCTTTTTGGATCATATTCCCTGCCAAGTTAATAGAATAGCAGTACCGTTTTCTTAAATCATCAAAAAGATCGATTCTTAATTCATCTGCAGCTGTTCGCGCTGCTCAATAATTTTATTGACTTCCCATATATTATGAACTGTTCTCAAAACCTAGAATATACTATTATCAACTTTCCATAACACATCGCGTATACCATACTAAGATAACATGGAAATTCTCATCCCTTTCCTACGCCGCAAACATCGACGCAATCAACTAGTCAAGGACTTTTATGATCTCATATAGAGAAAACTCATTACACATTCCAAGCTTTGCATACCGATAGGAATATACTCATCTTCAAACCATGATAAAACACATCACAAACTATTTCTTCCCAATCACATTGCATAAGTTAAACTGCCAGGACTGAGTCCTTATACACATATTATACCCATATCGGGTTACACGACTGCCAACACTCAAAAGCTTTATTGCACAATATCTGCAAGACTCCTTACTTCAACCACATACCAGGAATTAGTCGTATTCTTTATCATACCACTTCGGTTTATTAACAAGTCATTCCATTTACCCAGTTTCCTTTCTGATTCATCTTTGATTTAATATTAGCCACTACCGTAGCACCATAACACATGAACTCATTCCACACGAGACTCGTACATAAGACCACACGGTCTGAGACATATAGGCCACTGAATACTCTCTCAAATTTCCAGAAGGATCACATCCTACAATACTTTATTTTGAAGAACCTCTTGCGATTTGAATTCGTTATCATTACCTTCCAATACGGATTACATAGAATCCCTTCATTCACATAATATAACACAAGTACCGATCTCTTCTAACGAAACCACCATCTTTAGCCACATGCACAAATTTGAGACACCTGACTGTTACAAGTAAAATCTTGAACACCGTGAACAATTCTCGGGCGTCAGTCATCCTTATTCAGCTGTAATTCAACTGTCTTATTGAACAGAACCACTCGTGCCTTATTAGAACTCTGACACTGCAGATCATGATTACATACGGATACTATTAGCTATCACTCTTTTCTATACACCAAGCATTCCTTACCAACCTCAGTTCAAAATACCCTAGTATTTCTTCACATCTACGAAGCACCATAACCTTTATCAGAATTTTCCCAACATACTTAGAGACAGAATCAACATAGCACACAATAGTGCAATCAGTTAATCAATAGCAACCTCCCCAACTTATCTCGAAGCCATTCATCAAAGCACTTTCAACCACTCATATCAGTATTACTCAAGTGATGCCGAAATGTTAGTATGATATTAAACTCAAGTCATTTACAAGCTTCGGCGGAGATTCGAATCATCGGAAATATTAACTCTTTTGCAATTCTTGCATTCATTCACACACAACAGTTATGCCCCCTCTTTAGGTGACAAAATCTTTTCTAAGTCCCGAATTTTCCAAAAATTTCGGCAGAGTTTCCTTTGTAAATTGGCCTATCCACCTGCCAGAGAATCACCAAACCATCCTAGTTATACTTCCACAACTCAACAAGATATCACAATGTATTTCAACAACATTAAATCTCAATACTACACGAATTATATCATCACAATTTATACTTGAACCTGCGATGTATCCGCTCAAATAACAACATATATCGAATATCATTCAATTACACATCAGAATCAACCCACCTATTTTTCCTCAATCTAGTATTTCAGTACAACACCTTCTACCAGGATATACATAGCATAATCATTTTAGTCTTCCTGAGTTTAAAATTGTTCCACTACAAATAAGGCATTTTACCTTCCAATTACGAGATATGATAAATAGTCACCCCGCCCATAGCTCGGGGCTACACAACAGTTTAGATAAGAGTCGAACAATTAACGACTCATCCATTAGTAAGCCTCCATAATACTCTACAGATCGGCACAAGGCCCCAAACATGGCTACTAGCCCAAGTACATAGATATAAGCCCGAGTCTCAGTCACTTTACACAGTAATTTATCAATTGGGAAGGATCAAGTCCAATCCCCAGTCATAATACCACCACGCTTGTCACATGACGCATATTCCATCTCAGCACAGCACTGTATAGTGCAAAAATACGGGATTTCAAACCCTCGGTACATTATCTATTGCCACCACTCACAAAATCAGCACCTCAATGCTCAAGTCATAAACAAGGTCCAGCCTCAAGTCATCCCTACTGGCCAACATGAACTCACAGAGATTATATCTCTTCCCTCGTTCGGAGAAATCACAAGCCATAAGGCAATTACATTACTGAGCGCTCGATGCGTACACAGACGTGTGGAAGGAATTTCAAAAATTATATCCCAAGCCGAATCAAGTGCGCACGATAAGAATTCCAAGAAATGTGAAGTGTTTCCTAAAGGTTTGCAGCCTCCCGAGGATAAGTACAGGCGTCCCCGTACCGATCCACAAGACTCTACTAACCGGCTCAAGACTCACGAGGCCTAGTAAACCTAGGCTCTGATACCAACTTGTCACGACCCCAAATCCGGTCGTGATGGCGCCCAGCACATTGCTAAGCCAGCCGACCAATCCATATCAACCACGGAGCTAGAAGCTCTCTTTAACCCATTTAAACAAATTAATTCAAGAAATAACATCGATACATGTAACGAAAACGGGGAACAAGTCCCATAATACATCAACTCCCATAGACCAAGGGTCAAGAGTCATGAGCCTCTACTGAACATGAGTGTATAAAGGTTTACAAAATACCAAGTGCGGAAAGAAATGTCAATACAAAATCCAAAGACAAGTAGGAAGGAATATCGGGTCCTGCGGACTCTGCAGCTACCTCGAATATCCACAAACGTCGCCTCGCACAGCTACTGGATCACTGCCGAGAGGTACCTGGATCTGCACACAAGGTGCAGGGAGTAAAATGAGTACTGCCAGACTCAGTGGTAATAAACAAGGGTAAGACAGCGCAGATAAGAAATCCGCAATAAAGCACTATGTAAAACTATAATCAGCTACCCTGTCATAGAATCAATATTCACTGTACATGTACCAACAAATACCAATAAATAGCATAACAGCTAGCGGATGTAGCTAAATGCAATGCAATGCATGATATGACCGCTACGGCGTGTAGCCCGACTCCAATTTTGGGTACCCGTGCTCACCGTGGGGGTTCAGACTCCGGAGGGGCTCCTACAGCCCAAGCACATCTCATAGAGATATTCTTGCGGCGCGCAGTCCGATCCAACATATACCTCGCTGCGGCGTGCAGCCCGATCCACTACTAGTCAGCTAATATGCAGATACAGCCTCGCAGGCTCAAAAGTAGTTTTTGAAAACTCTTTTATCATTTTTCAGTTGGAAAACAGTAATATCAAGTTCCAGAGATTGGAATTAGCATAATAACAAAAATAGCTATGGACTAGTAGTAAACTAGCATGTCTATATGATAAGACAATGATAACGATCCTCGCGGGATCCAATAACTGGCTCACGGCCCACATGTATACTCAACCGCCCAAGAAAGGGGTTCAACGGCTCAAGAGTGGCCATTAACACAATATATATATATGCAACCATCCGAGAAGGAGGTTCGACGGCTCTAGGATAGCCAAATATCATAATACAGTATCAACAAGTCGGACTATGTCATAGTCCCCAATCACAATCGACCCCGCACTCACAAGAGAGTACGTGTCTCGCCGCGATACAGCGTCACAAAGTGGTATACCGGGGTTTCGAACCCGCTGGTCATCACCCACATATATTACTCACCTCAATACGGCGCGACGACTACTCCGCAATGCCCTTGCCACGAGAATCAAGCTCCGCACGCGTAGAATCTGATCAAATACAATAAAAATACAACAATTTAGGCCAATGGGACGACACCCAATCAATACAACTCAATTTACATCAAAATTCCCAAAGTTGTCAAAACCCGAGCCCCGGGCCCACATTCCAAAATTTTACGAAATTCACATTTCTGGAACCCTCGTCTCAATATGAGTCTAAGCATATCAATTTTACCAAATTCGGACTCCATTTGCCCATTCAAAACCTTGATTTTCTAAAGTCCAAGACTAGGGCTAAATCCTCCATAAATTACCCCAAATTCCTCCATTTTCATGATATAATTGCATAATATTATCAATACTAATCATAATATGAGTTCATAGTTGATTACCTGATGATTTCCCTTGATTTTCTCCTCAAAATCGCCCAAAATCGCCCTTAAGCCGAGACCCCAAAATGTTAAAATGTTTCTGAAATTTTTCTAACTTCTGATACACTTACTTACAGCGATTTTCGCTTCTGCGGAAGAATTTCCGCTCCTACGCGTCCGCTTCTGCGGAGATTCGATCGCACCTGCGGATATTTCCGCTTCTGCGACTAGGCGTCCGCCCCTGCGGACTCGCCTAAGCGGCTTCCCTTCCGCTTCTGCGATCCCTCACCCCACAGCCCTTGGCCGCTTCTGCGGCTCACTTTTACGCTCCAGCGGTTCCGCTTCAGCGGACAATGTTCCGCTTCTGCGGTCCTCAGCGCTTCTGCGCTCCCCGTCCGCTTCAGCGCACCCGCTCCTGCGCCCATAATTCCGCAGGAGCGGAAACAACAGAAGCAGTGCACTAGTTTCTGCAATTTTCCATATTTTCCCCCGATTAACCATCCGAAAACACCCCGAGGCCCCCCGGACCTCATTCAAACACACCAACACATCCTAATTCCTTATTCGAACTTATTCCAATCATAAAAACACCATCCTAAACATCAAAATCACCAATTAACCACGGATTCAAGCCTAAATTCCTTAAAACATTCCAAATTACACATTCAATCAAAAACCCGACCAAACGACGTCCGAATGACCTGAAATTTTGCAGGCACATCCAAAATCACCTGACGGAGCTACTGCAACTGTCGGAATTCCATTCCGACTCCCGGATCAAAATCTCACCTACCGTTCGGATTTTGCCAAAATTCAACCTTAGCCAATTCAAGCCTATTTCTACACCGGGTCTCCAAATTCAATTCCGATCGCTCCCCTAAGTGACAATTCACCTCCCGGAACTATCCGAATCATTAGAATCCGATTCCGAGCCCTCTAACCAAATAGTCAACTCCGGGTTGACTTTCCTTATTCAAGTCTCCTTCAAAAAGGCTATATGCCTCATTTTCAATCCAAATCACTCCTAAATCACCCGATAGACCCTAACACTGATATAAAAGCATAAAACATGCAATTGCAACATGACGGAGTGGTAAATTCCCGTAATGACGGGTCGGGTCGTTACACTAATCGGCTGATTGAGCCCATCTATAAATCTGCGGACCCTCTCCCGCTCCGTGGGAAGTATCACCACTGCATGACGAGCCAAGTCAATAAATCTCATCTCATACTGTGTAACTGTCATAGTGCCCTGATAGAGGCGCTCAAACTGCCTCCGAAGTACATCCCGCTGTGTAGCAGGGAGAAACTTCTCCATAAATAGTTCCGCAAACCGGTCCCATGATAAAGCTGGGGACCCTGCTGGTCGAGTCAGGCAATAATCTCTCCACCAAGTCTTGGCGGATCCTGCAAGTCTGAAGGTACAGAAGTCAACTCCGTTTGTCTCCACGATCCCCATAGTCTTGAGAATCTCATGGCAACCGAATAAAAAGTCCTGAGGATCCTCTGATGCGGCTCCACTGAATGTAGTGGTAAATAGCTTGGAGAACCGATCAAGTCTCCATAAAGAATCAGAAGTCATGGCTGCTCCATCTCCGGCATGAGCCGTGGTACCTGACTGGGTGGCCACAGCTGGCTGAACTACTGGTGCCTGAGGCTGAGGAGCTACCGGCTCCGGAGTACGAGCAATAGGAGTCTGGGCCCCTCCTCCAGCCTGAGAAGCGGCTGGTGCAACTGATAATAAACCCGCTCTGGCAATGCTGTCCATAAATCCCGCTATTCCGACCAAAGCATCCCGGAGATCCGGGGTAAATAAAGCCTCTCCTGGGACCTGAGCTGGGCCCACTGGAGCTGCTGGAATCGGAACCTCCTCGTCAATCTCAATATGAGGCTCCACCTCTGGAGTAGCTGCCTGGGGCTGAGCTCTACCCCTACCACGGCCTCCGATACGGCCTTGGCCCCTGCCCCTCACAGGAGCTGCCTGGGGCTCGGGCTGCTGGTCAGCGGACGAAGAAGCGCATGTCCTCACCATCTGCGAAAGGACAGAATAGAAATTCAATCAGTAATTGAGGAACAAGTCGCACGACAAGAAAGAACAAATGAGAGACTTTTTCCTAACTCAATAGACTCTGGAGGACAAGTACGGACGTCTCCGTACCTACCTCTCAAACTCTACTAAGCTTGTTCGTGAGTGGTGAGACCTATGTAACCTAGAGCTCTGATACCAACTTGTCACGACCCGGATTTTTCCCCAACATCGGGATCGTGATGGCGCCTACTCGTGGTAGCTAGGCAAGCCATTGTATTCATACTATCCTGATTTTAACACAATTTTAATTAAATAAATGCGGAATGCTTTATCATAATGGAAATAACAATTCACAAGGTGAAGATCATACTGAAATCCTCTACCCAAGACGTGGAGTCACCAACTCACGAACTACTATGGAATACTACACATAAAAGTCTGAAAGAAATATAACATAATTCTGTTTGTCTCGGAACAAAGAGACTACAGCTAATAACATAAATAAAGAAAGAGACGCCGGGCCTGCGGACGTCTGCAAGCTACCTCGGTCTCAAATATGATTAGCTCCCACACAATCGATTTACTGCTGCTGCTGCTCCTGATCGTAACCTGGACCTGTGCAAAAACGCACAGAAGTGTAGCATCAGCACAACCGACCCCATGTGCTGGTAAGTGCCTGGCCTATCCCGGCGAAGTAGTGACAAGCCTAGGACCAGACACTCACATAAACCTGTGCAATTCAATATATATATGTGTACCACAAAATAACAAGAAATAATCAAGTATTAACACAATAAGGAATATCTTAAAGAATTCAACAATTAACCACAGTTAATAATTTCACAAGGAAAAACAAAGTATAATGTAAACACAAGTAATATCACTTCAAGAAATAGCAAGCAGTTGCACGGCATCATTGTCACACCTCCTTTTGGCGCGCTTACCCCGAAGGATAATGCATAAGGGAGTTTTTCCAATTTAAGTGACAATATTCAAAATGAGATTATTTATTTATTTCATAGTCGCCACTTGGAATAAATTATGGTGTCCCAAGTCACCGATTTATTTAAATCCCAAATCGAGGAAATTTTCGACTTTCCAAATAAAGTCTGCGAACCAGAAATTCTAAGTAAGGAATTCTGTTGACCCGAGGGAAGGTTTTAGGCACCCCCGGATCCTGTGGTTCTAGCACGGTCGCTTAAATTATTGTAATGGCTAAATATCTGATTTTTAAAATATGTTCAATACTATAATGCAATTTTAAATCATTTACCGCATTTTATTATTTTTTAAGAAAAAGTGAACATTCTTATTGAGGGGCCCCGCGATTTTATTTTCTATTTAGCAAGGCTCGTAACATTTTTTATTTAAAAGGATAATCCTAAAGTGACTACATTTTTTTATTTAATTTATCTTTACAAGAAAAGAAAAAGTCCTAATTAATTACATGCATAAAAGGCTACTCTATATTAGTACAAAAGGTGTTCCCTCACAAGCCGACTAAATGACCAATTTATTCTTCAAATTATAGAGCTAACTACAATTTGACAAAACTAATAAAACGGAAAAATAACAATAAATATTAATCAACAACTTGCTTTTCTATTTCATTTCAAAACTTCAACTTCCAATTCGAGCTTACATCAACACATGGTTTTTAGAATGTGTACCTGGTTTTGAAAGGAATGGAAGATGGAAAATCAACAGGGCGGTGAAAATACAGCAACAACAACAGTAACAACCAGCAGTAGCTTCAACATCTCAATCCCGAAAATTCCAGCAATACGGAGAAAAAAAAACCAGTAAAAAATAGAAAAGAAAAATATATTCCAGATTTTCTCTTTGTTTTGTCTTTCTAGCTTTGGACTCTTTTCAATTCTCAAAAGAAACTCTCAAAAATTGAATTTTTTGTTGTGTATACTTCTGTGTCCAGAGTGTATATCGAGTGTATACCACAGCAGAGAATGTTTTTATTTTTTCTTCTCTTCCTATTTTTCCTCTCTTTTTTCTCTCCCCCTTTCTTCTCTCTAATCTTCTCTTCTATTTATAGGCAAGAATTTTGAAAATTTTCAGATCTTTTTATTAAAAAGAATAAATTTTTTAATTTAAAGAAAACCCACTAATCCATGTTTTCCTCTCCATGTTTTCTTCCTTTATTTCCTTGCCCCCACTACTTTATGTTATGTGATTATGACTATTTTTTGGCTAAAAATCTGAAATTTTCATTTTGGGCCAAGGGGTTTTGGGTTGGGTAAGGGTGCTTAGGATTGGGCTTGTAACTTAATTTGCAAGATGGCCCAATCCAAATTTTTTTCTATTTTGTTCTTCTCCATTATTCAACATCCTAATTAATAAAGCCCAAAAATACTAAGATTAATTTATAAAAACTAAAAATTATCTTAAAATACTAATTAACTCATAATAATAATTATCACACAAAATTAAACATTAATAAAAATAAAATTGCACGATTTGGACATTAAATGTTTAAAAAATGCAAAAATACATATTTTTATGACTTTTCATTTCTGTAAAATAAACTTAATTGTAAACTTGAATTTTATATACATATGCAACATATTTTTTGTATATTTTATTTATTTAAACAAGCAAATATGCACGGATAAAAATGCAAATAATAAGAAAAATAACACAAAAATCACAAAAATCACGCACAACACAATACTATTTTTTTTTTTTTGAATTGTTTGGGAGTAATTCTCACGTAGGGCAAAAATCACGTGCTCACAAAGAGCACTAGAGCTAAAAGACAATTATAATGAGCAAATACGAGCGATTTTTGCCCGTTCGAGCGCTCCGTGTGAAGCATTTTGAAAAGATCTTGACCGAGCCTTTGCTTCGGGAGGCTTCCTACATATCCTGGGTTAAACAGGAATCAGGTCAATGTAGTTCGGGAAGTTTTGGTAGCTGGGACTACCTTGAACTGACACTTTGCTGTTACTGTTGCTATCGTTGTTGCAGTTGCTGTTTACTGCTTACTGATCTCCTTATTACACCAAAAGGAGAAATTAAAGCTGAACTAGCTATGCTATCAAAACTATGAGTTACAAGATTCATATCTATGATTCTCTTGAAAACTTGATCTTGAATCTTAGCTGATTTGCTGTAGACCTCGATCTGAATCTTGATGCTCAACAAACTGTACGTTCTTGTTTATTTTCTGTAACATTGAGTGAAACAGAGTCGGCGGAGCTTGTTACTTCAATCATCTTCTGAGCAATTCGTGCCTTTGTTTACTCCAAAATTTGAACTCTTTCTTTTGGTTCTTTTCTTCTTTTCTTCACTCTGGATTGATGTTCCATTTGTAGGTTATCTCGATCCTTGCATCCCGAGATCAAACCTATTTAGACAACAAAACAAACAAATGAACGAAATTTTTCTGCCCCAGTTTTGCTAGGAAAATTTCGTGAGTTAGTTGTGACACAGAGAGCGATTAAAAGACTCTTTGGTATTGGGTAAGAAAATCACAATTTCACAAATAAACGTTCCACAGCTTTCTGGCCGGGATTTTGAAGAAGAGCTTCACGGCTTTTTGGCCGGAATTCAAACAATGTCTAACGGTTTTTTGGCCGCTAGACCCTCGGTTTTTGGTCGGGGTTAAAAGTAAATGGCTCTGTAGTTTTCTGACTGGGGAGATCCTCGGTTTTTGACCGGGGATAAAAGTTTCGCGGCTTTCCGGCCGGAATTCAAACAATATCTAACGGTTTTTTGGCCGTCGGATCCTCGGTTTTTTGGCCGGGGTAAAAGTAAATGGCTCCGCAGTTTTCTGACTGGGAGATCCTCGGTTTTCTGACCGGGGATAAAAGTTTCGCGGCTTTCCGGCCGGAATTCAAACAATATCTAACGGTTTTTTGGCCGTCGGATCCTCGGTTTTTTGGCCGGGGTAAAAGTAAATGGCTCCGCAGTTTTTTTGACTGGGGAGATCCTCGGTTTTCTGACCGGGGATAAAAGTTTCACGGCTTTCCGGCCGGAATTCAAACAATATCTAACAGTTTTTTGGCCGTCAGATCCTCGGTTTTTTGGCCGGGGTAAAAGTAAATGGCTCCGCAGTTTTTTGACTGGGGAGATCCTCGGTTTTCTGGCCGGGATAAAAGTTTCAACGGCTTTCTGGCCGGAATTCAAACAATATCTAACGGTTTTTGGCCGTCGGATCCTCGGTTTTTTGGCCGGGGTAAAAGTAAATGGCTCCGCAGTTTTCTGACTGGGAGATCCTCGGTTTTCCGACCGGGGATAAAAGTTTCACGGCTTTCTGGCCGGAATTCAAACAATATCTAACGGTTTTTTGGCCGTCAGATCCTCGGTTTTTTGGTTGGGGTAAAAGTAAATGGCTCCGCAGTTTTTTTGACTGGGAGATCCTCGGTTTTCCGACCGGGGATAAAAGTTTCACAGCTTTCGGTCGGAATTCAAACAATATCTAACGGGTTTTTGGCCGTCGGATCCTCGGTTTTTTGGCCGGGTAAAAGTAAATGGCTCTGCAGTTTTCTTGACTGGGAGATCCTCGGTTTTCCGACCGGGATAAAAGTTTCACGGCTTTCCGCCGGAATTCAAACAATATCTAACGGTTTTTTGGCCGTCGGATCCTCGGTTTTTTGGCCGGGTAAAAGTAAATGGCTCCGCAGTTTTTCTGACTGGGAGATCCTCGGTTTTCCGACCGGGGATAAAAGTTTCGCGGCTTTCGGCCGAATTCAAACAATATCTAACGGTTTTTTGGCCGTCGGATCCTCCGTTTTTTGGCCGGGTAAAAGTAAATGGCTCCGCAGCTTTTTGACTCGGGAGATCCTCGGTTTCCGACCGGGATAAAAGTTTCACGGCTTTCGGCCGGAATTCAAACAATATCTAACGGTTTTTGGCCGTCGGATCCTCGGTTTTTGGCCGGGGTAAAAGTAAATGGCTCCGCAGTTTTCTGACTCGGGAGATCCTCGGTTTCTGACCGGGGATAAAAGTTTCACGGCTTTCCGGCCGGAATTCAAACAATATCTAACGGTTTTTTGGCCGTCGGATCCTCGGTTTTTTGGCCGGGGTTAAAGTAAATGGCTCCGCAGTTTTTTCTGACTGGGAGATCCTCGGTTTTCTGACCGGGATAAAAGTTTCACGGCTTTCCGGCCGGAATTCAAACAATATCTAACGGTTTTTTGGCCGACAGATCCTCGGTTTTTGGCCGGGTAAAAGTAAATGGCTCCGCAGTTTTTTTGACTGGGGAGATCCTCGGTTTTCTGACCCGGGATAAAAGTTTCACGGCTTTCCGGTCGGAATTCAAACAATATCTAACGGTTTTTTGGCCGTCGGATCCTCGGTTTTTTGGCCGGGTAAAAGTAAATGGCTCCGCAGGTTTTTTGACTGGGGAGATCCTCGGTTTTCGACCGGGGATAAAAGTTTCACGGCTTTCGGCCGGAATTCAAATAATATCTAACGGTTTTTTGGCCGTCGGATCCTCAATTTTTTGGCCGGGTAAAAGTAAATGGCTCCGCAGCTTTTTTGATCGAGAGATCCTCGGTTTTCGACCGGGATAAAAGTTTCACGGCTTTCCGGCCGAATTCGGACAATATCTAACGGTTTTTTGGTCGTCGGATCCTCGGTTTTTGGTCGGGATAAAAGTAAATGGCTCCGCAGCTTTTTTGATCGGGAGATCCTCGGTTTCTCGACCGGGGATAAAAGTTTCGCGGCTTTCGGCCGGAATTCAAACAATATCTAACGGTTTTTTGGCCGTCACTTTTTGGCCGGGGTAAAAGTAAATGGCTCTGCAGCTTTCTGAACTGGGAGATCCTCGGTTTTCCGACCGGGGATAAAAGTTTCACGGCTTTCGGTCGGAATTCAAACAATATCTAACGGTTTTTTGGCCGTCGGATCCTCGGTTTTTTAGCTGGGGTAAAAGTAAATGGCTCCGCAGTTTTTTTGACTGGGAGATCCTCGGTTTTCTTACCGGGGATAAAAGTTTCACGGCTTTCTGGCTGGAATTCAGACAATATCTAACGGTTTTTTGGCCGTCGGATCCTCGGTTTTTTGGCCGGGGTAAAAGTAAATGGCTCCGCAGTTTTTGACTGGGGAGATCCTCGGTTTTTTTTGACCGGGGATAAGAGTTTCACGGCTTTCTGGCCGGAATTCAAACAATATCTAACGGTTTTTGGCCGTCGGATCCTCGGTTTTTTGGTCGGGGTAAAAGTAAATGGCTCCGCAGTTTTTTGACTGGGAGATCCTCGGTTTTCTAACCGGGAATGAAAGTTTCACGGCTTTCTGGCCGGAAAGACCCTCGGTTTTTCTGACCGGGGTCCAAACAGATATTGGACTGATATGATTTGATTCTTTTTTTTCTTTTTGGAGATCCTCGGTTTTCTGACCGGGAAGAAAAGTTTCACGGCTTTCTGGCCGGAAAGACCCTCGGTTTTTCTGACCGGGGTCCAAACAGATATTGGACTGATATGATTTGATTCTCTTTTTTCGGAGTTTTCATTTTCTTTTCTTTCATTCTTTTTTGGCCTTTTTTTAGGCGTTCTTTTTATCCATCAACAAATGCATAGGATAAATCTCTAAAAAGAAACTTACCTTTTTATGTGTTTTCCTTGTTCCAAAGCCATTTCAAAGCTTGCGTATTTCACCTATTCGAGTTGTACCTTCTTCTTGCACAATTAAACAGACCTGCTTTCAACAAAGAACATTTTATCAGTTGAAAAAGTGGTTGGCTTTGCGGCCTTGGTTATCTTTATTGCTTGATCGTGTCCCCATTTCCATTTAGAATTTTGCTACCAATTGTCTTTGGGGTGACTTCCTTTCGAACTGACCGGGTTCATTCCCGGAATTCCATGGGGATTTTCCGTGTGGGTTCCATCCTTCTGCCTTATTCCGTCTCTTTTAAGACCTTAACCTTTGATTTTCGTTTCCTTTCTAAACTCTTTCTCTTTGGAAACAATCGATCATTACGATCCAATCGTGGGTTGTAACAATACACCACTGAGGCTGTTTTTCTTTTCTTCTTTACCAGGCGGAGTCCTATAAAACCGGTCATGTCACCTTCCTTTGTAATAGTTTCAGAATTAAAATTAAACCGAAAGGGATTCAAAGAAAAGAATGAACAAAGGATGGAAAACGTATCGAAGATAGAGGAGTCCCTTTCGAGGGAGAAAAGAAGGACTTATCTGAGGTATATGTTGACTTTAACCAACATGACATGCTCCTTGGATTAGATGCTTGATCGTCACAAAACTCCCATTTTCTTATGAACCAAAACGGGTCTACATTTCCGAGCTAAGGAGCCGTGCCAGGACCTCTCGTGGTGAAACGAACTTTTCGGTTGATAGCGCCCTTTTGCGGGTTTTCGCCAATCGACCTCTCTCATTTCTCTTCTTACCATCGCCGGATAGCACTCTTTGCGAGTTTTTACCAACAGGCTCTCTCATTTTATATTTCTTTACTTCCATCGTCTTATGGTGCCCGAAGGTTTTCACCAATAAGACTCTCTCATTTTATTTCTTTTCATTCCAGGAACTTCGGATCGCAACAATGATGTTTTCACAACTTCCAATCGATCTTGAAGGACTTGTACTCGGTTTGGGTAACAAGAATTGTAGACAAAATTACAACTTTGGAATCATCTTGACGGATCTTAAATCGAATCAACAATATCATCTGCCCCAGTTTCATTTTTTGGGGAAACTGGGATTTTTGGTTTGGTGTGACTGAACCTCAGGGAGAGGTTGCCTACGTATCCTTTCGGAATCAAGTCAGAACTTTTTTTTTTTTTTTTTTTTTTTTTTTTTTTTTTTTTTTTTTTTTTTTTGGTTTGGTTTGGATTCCAAAGAGGGTAGCCAAAGAAAGGTAACCGGCTCAAAGGGTTTACAAAAAGGGTTGGTAGTGTTTGGGTAGCGGGAATAAAAGCCTTCAATCATTTCGATTTGTGAGGATCTCATTGAAGCAAGTTCAGACATAATACCTTTTCACAGCATCTGCATTCACAGCAGTTTCAGGATCTTTTCCTTCCATGTCTCCCAAGTATAATGCTCCTCTTGGCAGTATCTTCCTGATGATGTATGGTCCTTTCCAATTAGGAGCGAATTTTCCTTTCGCTTCCTCATGATGTGGAAGAATGCGTCTTAAAACCAACTGACCTACTTCGAAATTTCTCGGTCGTACTTTCTTGTTGTAAGCGCGAGCCATTCTTTGTTGGTACAGTTGTCCATGACAGACCGCAGCCATCCGCTTTTCATCGATCAAAGTTAATTGTTCCAAACGAGTCTTAACCCACTCGCTATCTTCAATCTCTGCTTCAACAATTGTACGAAGTGAAGGAATTTCTACCTCTGCCGGTATCACGGCTTCAGTTCCATAGACTAGCAGGTATGGAGTTGCTCCCACCGATGTGCGTACGGTAGTACGGTATCCTAGTAAAGCGAACGGTAATTGTTCATGCCATTGTCTAGAACTTTGGATTGTCTTTCTCAAAATCTTCTTAATGTTTTTGTTTGCTGCGCTTCCACGGCACCATTGGCTTTGGGCCGATAAGGGGTGGAGTTCCTATGCGTTATTTTGAATTGCTCGCATATTTCTTCCATCAAATGACTGTTCAAATTCGCAGCATTGTCTCTGATGATAGTTGCGGGTATACCAAAACGACAGATAAGATTTGAGTGTACAAAATCCACCACCGCTTTCTTGGTGACTGATTTGAGAGTGATGGCTTCAACCCATTTCGTGAAGTAATCGATAGCCACTAGTATGAATCGGTGTCCATTCGAGGCTTTCGGCTCAATCGGGCCGATGACATCCATTCCCCAAGCGACAAATGGCCACGGCGCTGACATAGGATGCAGCTCAGTTGGAGGTGCATGAATCAGATCTCCATGTACCTGACATTGATGGCATTTTCGGACAAAACCGAAACAATCTTTCTCCATGGTCATCCAATAATAACCTGCTCGAAGGATTTTCTTGGCTAAGACATAACCATTCATATGAGGCCCGCATACTCCTGCATGTACTTCGTGCATGATTCTTCCTGCTTCTTCGGCATCAACACACCTTAAAAGGTTAAGATCCGGGGTTCTTTTGTACATGACCTCGCCGCTCAAAAAGAAACCACCTGCATGTCTCCTAATGGTCCTCTTTTGATCTCCAGTAGCATGTTCTGGGTATTCTTGCGTTTTCAGAAATCTCCCGATATCGTAATACCATGGCTTGACGCTCGGTCCTTCTTCGATTGCATTGCAATAACCGTGGCTTTCCCTGATTTGAATTTCCAAGGGATTGACATGGGCGTTGCCCGGATAAGGTAGCATTGAAGCTAAAGTGGCAAGTGCATCGGCTAGTTCATTGTGACATCGTGGGATATACCTGAACTCTATCGATGCAAATCGCTTGCCAAGAATGTTCACGTGCTGTCGATAAGGGAGGAGTTTAACGTCTCGAGTTTCCCATTCACCTTGAGATTGTTTGATAATTAGATCCGAATCTCCCATGATCAACAAATCTTCGACACCTTGATCAATTGCCATGTTCATACCCATGATACAAGCTTCATACTCAGCCGTATTGTTCGTGCAGAAGAAACGGAGCCTAGCCGTGGCCGGATAATGCTGACCAGCAGGAGAGATCAAGATTGCCCCAATCCCTACACCTTTAGCGTTTACCGCCCCATCGAAAAACATTTTCCAAGCATGATTGTCTTCCGAAACAACTTCTGTCGTATTTACCTCTTCATCAGGAAAGTAGGTATTCAATGGTTGATACTCTTCGTCGATCGGGTTCTCGGCCAAATGGTCCGCCAATGCTTGGGCCTTCATTGCCGTGCGAGTGACATAGACTATGTCAAACTCAGTGAGCAGGATTTGCCACTTCGCCAATCTTCCGGTGGGCATCGGTTTCTGGAATATGTACTTCAAAGGATCCAACCGAGTAATGAGGTGAGTCGTATGGGCTTGGAGGTAGTGTCTCAATTTCCGAGCGACCCAAGTTAAAGCACAACACGTTCTTTCCAGCAAAGTGTACTTGACCTCATAACTAGTGAATTTCTTGCTCAGGTAGTAAATCGCCCGCTCTTTCTTCTCCGTCGCATCACGTTGTCCGAGAACACAACCAAAAGAGTTTTCCAAGACTGTTAAATACAAGAAAAGAGGTCTCCCTGGCTCTGGCGGGACTAAGACTGGAGGGTTTGACAAGTATTCTTTGATCTTGTCAAAAGCTTCTTGGCATTCGGTTTTCCATTTGATTGCAGCGTCTTTCTTCAACAACTTGAATATGGGTTCACATGTGGAAGTCAACTGAGCGATGAACCTACTGATGTAGTTCAGTCGGCCTAGAAGACTCATTACATCTTTCTTTGTTCTGGGGGAGGTAAATCCCGGATGGATTTTATCTTTGTGGGATCTAATTCAATACCTCTTCTACTGACTATGAAACCCAAAAGTTTACCTGACGGGACTCCAAAAGCGCATTTGGCCGGATTCAGCTTCAAATCGTACTTCCGCAACCTCTCAAAGAATTTCCTCAAGTCTCGCACATGATCGCCTTGAGTTCTGGATTTGATGATCACATCGTCCACGTACACCTCTATTTCCCGATGCATCATGTCGTGGAAAATGGCAGTCATAGATCTCATGTATGTTGCTCCTGCGTTTTTCAAGCCGAATGGCATGACTCTGTAACAATAAGTCCCCCAAGGTGTGGTAAAAGCAGTCTTCTCGGCGTCCTCTTCATCCATCAACACTTGATGATATCCCGCATAACAATCCACAAACGACTTGTATCTCATGTTTGGCACAATTATCAACAAGGATGTGGATGTTCGGTAAAGGAAAGTTATCTTTAGGACTCGCTTTATTCAAATCTCGGTAGTCAACACATACTCGAGTTTTTCCGTCCTTCTTTGGCACGGGCACAACATTAGCCAACCACGTGGTGTATTGTACCACTCGGATTACCCCCGTTTTCAACTGCTTAGTGATTTCTTCTTTGATTTTATCACTGATGTCAGTCTTGAACTTTCTTTGCTTCTGTTGCACTGGGCGACAGTCGGGGTAGATTGGTAATTTGTGCACCACTAGATCAGCTCCTAATCCTGGCATATCATCGTAAGACCAAGCAAACACGTCTTTAAATTCAAACAAGAGTTGGATTATTGCATCTCGTGTTTTCTCATCCGTGTGGATGCTTATCTTGGTCTCTCGGACCTCTTCATCAGACTTCCCAAATTAACCGGTTCGGTGTCATTCAAGTTTGGCTTAGGTTTATTCTCGAAATGTTCCAATTCTCGATTTATTTCCCTAAAAGCCTCGTCTTCATCGTATTCCGGTTCTTGGTTCATTATTTCCAGATTAGGTGGCGTGTTCGGATTTGAGCATGAGTTCCGCAAGCATGTCATGTTATTTAAAGCCGCATTATTAGGACTGAAAAGGAAGAATAAATAACAAAATTAGAAAGAGTGCAAAAGTAAGGAAATATTTATTTTATTTTCTTGGAATTTTCTGAAAACAAACAAATTACATCGGAGAAACCAAAAATACAAGAAAACAAAGAAAAACATCCAAGCTACATCCTGAAGTAACTTGTGATGAAGGAAAAACGACAGGACAAATCTACCGGAACTCCCGCCTGATTGGGAAGGGTGTGGCTTTCCAATTTTGCAATTTAGCTTCGGGGCCCACATACAGCACCTCAGTGGTGCTTGTTCCTTCTCCCGATTGGACCATATTAACATCATAGAGCATTTGCCTCATGGCCCCACATATGTCTTCAATTTCCTCCGCTGTAAAGACCTCGTCTTCTTCTTCTTCACCGTACCTTGGTCGGACAAAAGTTTGGTACAGATGTGGCAATGGTTGCCGCAGAACCCATCCTTTCTCCTTTCTCTTGTTGGCCCATCTTTCATCTTCAGGGGTTGGGCGAAAGCCCACTCCGAAAAACTTTTCAGGTACAGGTAAAGTTATCAGGCTTCGGCACTCCTTGTAGGGACTTCCCCAAACCTTTTCCTGGCCGGAAGCCATGTTTAATCATTTCTTTCGCCACCATGATGGAGGCATTAGACAAAAAAGGTTGGGGGAGAGGGTTCCCTTCTTCGTGTTGATCTGCCAACACAATCTCGAAAGCTTGATAGACAATGTTTTCGCTTCTCGCTTCCGCTTCCAAGCAAGGGATGGATGGATCTCGATAAATTGATTGCTTGTCTTCACCGTGGACCACAATCTCTTGTCCCTTGTGCTCAAATTTCAACATCTGATGGAGGGTAGAGGGCACAGCTCCGGCCGCATGAATCCATGGTCTCCCTAGAAGAAAATTGTAAGAAGTATCCATATCCAAAACTTGGAATGTCACTTCGAAGTCCACCGGGCCGATGGTCATAATTACATCAATCTCTCCGACAATATCTCTTTTCACACCGTCAAAAGCTCGCACACATATATTGTTAGGCCGAATCCTTTCAGCTCCGATTCCTATGCGGCCTAAAGTGGAAAGCGGGCATATGTCTACCCCCGAACCCCCATCAACCATGACCCTCTTCATATAGTAGCCTTCGCTTTTGACAGTCAAATGTAAAGCTTTGTTGTGGGCGGCACCCTCCAAAGGCAAATCAGCTTTACTGAAGGAAATCTGATTGATCGCGAAGAATCTTTCTGTCATTCTTTCAAGTTGTTCGGATGAAGTCTCAATAGGCACGTATGCCTCATTCAAGGCTTTTAGCAAAACCTTTTGATGTTCAGTAGACTTCATTAGAAGGGACAACATCGACACCTGCTCTGGGCATTTACGCAGTTGGTCTATCACCTCATAATCAGGCATTTGCATCTTTTGAAAAAAGACCTCTGCCTCTTCAGCACTTATAGGTTTCTTTGATGGGAAATGCCTTTGTGTGGCGTTATTTACCTCCTGTGTGTTTAAGTACTTCTGCCCTGGGACGCTTTCAGATGAATTTCCCGCAATCTCTTTCCCTTTGCGCGTAACAAGTGTTCGTTGGTAGCTCCAGGGTACTGCGGATGGATCTGTCATTGGTTTTTGTTGCACGCGTGCAATAACCACAGGTTCATCCGGTTTTCGGGCCACATAAGTTCCCTTTGGTACATACATTGATGTTTCTCTCTTTAAATGGAACTTCTTGGGGGCACCTATGGACAATGGTTTTTCCACTCTACCTCGTGGGAGGTAAAGGACTCCGCCCTTCCGAGACGATGCTTTCAATTCAATCGTCTTTTCGGATTTGGTTTCAAGAGCTTCAACCTTTTTCCCCATTTTCTCTTGTTTCGGGGTAGCCTCAGGACGCTTCTCTATGTTGGCGATGGCGATTATCGCTTTCAAAGCTGGGTCAAATTCTTTGTCGTCACAAATCATCCCAATCACCGGTCCGTTGTTGTGGGCCGGTAATGGGTTGTTTGTCACATTTGGGATGTCTTCATCTGCGAAGACGATCCTCCCTTGATTGATCAATTCTTGCACTGCCTTCTTTAACGTCCAACAATTGTCAGTACTGTGTCCTTCAACACCTGAATGATACGCACAGTATATCCCCCTCTGGTAGGCAGGAGAGTCTGGATTCTGCCTGTTCTGCGGAACAGGCCGCAATAGGTTTTCTTGCCTGAGTTTTGGGAAAAGAGTGGAATACGGCTCCCCGATCGGTGTAAAGCTCATTTTGGGTTGCTCGCGGTGGCGAGCGTTATTTGGCCGTGTATTATACTGCTTTGGGTAAGGAGGTTGGTTTCTCTGGAATGGAGGTGGATTTCTGTTGGCTGGTGGCTGCGGCCGTGCCAAAGGTTGAATGTTCATGACTGCGTAGGGTGGAGGCGGAGGAGCATAAGCCATGCTGTGATGTGGATAGTAATGTTGGGGGGCCCTGTCGGAGAATACCTGCCTTGAGGTTCGATATCTCCTGTCTTCTACTGCTGCCATAGCAGATTCTTCTTTCTTCTTGCTTCGGGGCATCCCTCCAGACCCGCCTTGAATGGCTTGGGAAGTTGCCCGAATGGCCGCTTGGCTCAAAATTCGCCCTGTTTTCAAGCCATTTTCAACCATTTCTCCGATTTTGATTGCTTCGGCGAAAGGTTTTCCCATCGCCGACATCATATTTTGAAAGTAGTCTGGCTCTTGAGCTTGGAGAAAAGTCGTGACCATTTCAATGTCGTCCATAGGGGGTTTTACCCTAGATGCTTGCTCTCGCCATTTGATGGCGTATTCTCTGAAGCTTTCTGAGGGCTTCTTTTTTAAGTTCGATAGAGAATTCCTGTCCGGCGCAATATCGATGTTGTATTGGAATTGTTTTACAAAATCTCTGGCCAGATCATCCCAGATGTGCCATCGAGATATGTCTTGATCCATATACCATTCCGATGCTATTCCGACCAAACTCTCTCCGAAGTATGCCATCAACAATTCTTCCTTGCCGCCGGCACCCCGCAATTGATTGCAGTATTTCTTCAAATGAGTAATGGGGTCGCCGTGCCCGTCATACTTTTCGAACTTTGGTGTCTTAAAACCTGATGGCAAGTGGACGTGCGGGAACATGCACAGATCGGCGTAGGATACACTTTTCTGTCCACTCAGACCTTGCATGTTCTTCAAGCTTTGTTCCAAACTCCTCATTCTTTTAGCCATCTCATCCTGCTCGGGGGCCTTTGGATTTTGGCTTGGTAGAAACTCATATCGAGGCGGCTGAGAATATGTATTGGCTGCAACCTGGGTATGGTCCCGTGTAAGCGGTGGTGCCGGGAATGTAAAGGATGAGGAGTCGAAGAAAGGAGCATGTGCGGTGGGGTGCGTTGTGATTGGAACTGGCAACTCAATCGACGTTCTTGCGGATGTATCATGTGGTGTCACCCGAGGATGGGATGTGGAGGGTGATTCAGAGAGGTTTGTAGCATTGGAATACCCGAACAGAGTAGGCATGTAATTGATGGGGTATTTGAAATACCGCTTGACCTGAGAAGAATTTCAGGGAACCCAGGGACCAGACTCGGGGGCTCTTTCCCGTTGTTCCAATCGTCCAACATCTCGAGCATGCGGCAACGCAGCATTCTATTCTCTTCCAAAGCTGCCGACTCGGTAGCCGGGATGGTTGTCAATGAGCTTTCCTCTGAAACGGGAATGGTTGCTAAAGGCATTTCTGAAGACATGTCGGCACCCTTTTTTGATCTAGTAAAATAGGAATGAGTACTTTCAGGCTGCCGAACTTTTCCTTTGGACCTTGTGAAGTACGAATGTGGTGCCAGATTACCGCAAAGTCAACCACTTTTACTAAAACCTGAATTTTGGCAAACAAACGGTTAGTCTGAAACAACATAACAGATAAGTAATCTCACGTCGGGTGTGATGCACTTATACAGGTGATAATGTTGCTACATGTATTCGTTTGCGATGCGTCATTCCGGTTTGTATTTTCTTTTGCTTTCATCCTTCATCGATCTTCTTTTCTCTTAACTTCTTCCCCCTCCCTTTTTTATTTTTTTATTTTTTTTTATTTTTTTATTTTATTTTTATTTTTTTATTTTTTAGTGATGGTCGAATCTTATGTGGATTGCCTACGTATCATGTCCCCGCATGAATCAGACCGGGCGTAGTTCGGAAAATCGGGAATTGAGTAAATCAACTAATTCTTGCAAGAAATGCTTTAAGAGAAAAAAAGAAAATATATTCATATTTTTGCTTATTTTTTTTTTGTTTTTTTTTTTGCTTTTTATTTTGCTTTTTGATAGAAAGACTTCTAAAAACAAAAATTTATTTGCTTTGGAGTAAAATCCATATTTTAAAATTTTGATTTTTATTGATTTTTCTTTTTATTTCATGAAAAGCAGTAGAAAGAACGAAACCATTTTTTTTTTAGTTTTTTTTTTTGAACTACCTTTACTCTTTTTTTTTTGAATTTTCTAAAGAAAGATTTTAATGAAGGAACTAAACGGGAGTATTATTTTTTTTATTGAGATTTTAAGGTTGTGTTTAGCTAATTGACCAAAAATCCTAAAAATGATCAAAAGCGGCCGTTTATGCAAAGTCGGCCTTTCGGCGCCCCTCTCGGGAAAATTCGACTATTTTTGGCAAAACGGCATCACCTGACTTATTTATGACAAAATTAAAATTTAGATTTTTTATTTTTTTTATTTTTTATTTTTGCAAATTAAAACAAAAAAAATCCGGTATTGCAAATACGGCCTTTCAGCGCCTCGGGGACGAAGATTATAAGGCTGTGAGGGTCAATCGACCAAAAATTTACAAAACGACCCAAAAGTGGCCGTTTATGCAAAGTCAACCTTCCGGCGTCCCTTTCGGGTACATTCGACTGTTTTTGAAAACGGCATCACTCAACATATTTACAACGAAAAAATCAATTTCGATATTTTTGGTTATTTTTGGAAAAGGGGAGGTTGGACCCGATGAAGGTTGCCTACGTATCTCACACCGTGTGAGAATCAAACCAGCGTAGTTCGGTAATAAAAAAAACTAAATCATGTTGAGAAAAGAAAACAAACTATTTTTAAACAGCATTTCTAAAACAAAAGAAATCATTTTTGCATTTTTTTTTCAAAATCATTTTCAAAAAAACTAAACTATTTTCGTAAAATTAAGAAAATTTATTTGAATTTTTTTTTTGGCATTTTTTTTTAAAAATTTATTTTTTAAAGAACTAACTATTTTCGTAAAATTAAGAAAATTTATTTGGAATTTTTTTTTTGCATTTTTTCAGAATTTATTTTCAAAGAACTAACTATTTTTCGTAAAACTATTTTGACTATATACCCTGACGTTTTCCACTTCTTCCTCTCTTTTAACAAATCGGTCGGCATGTAAGATCGAAACAAATAAATGCACACAGAAAGATGCAACAAGTTGGTCTTTTTGTTTCAGGTACACCTGTCCTAGACAGGCCCAACCCCTGTGTTGAGCCTCCTAAGTCAAATATGCACATGATGCAAATAAACGTTCCTATCGGGGATCCGGCATAAGGTTTTGTTATTCTAAGTCATCATCCCGTTGGAAAAGTGTCTAGACTGGCTTTAACTCGAGCGGACAACTCGAGCCGAAGAGTGTCAGGTGCACCGGTAGCATGGCTTTCCGGCTTAATTGACAAAACTCTCCGCCTAAACATGTGTGACTACAAATCCTTCATCGGGTGCCAAGCACCACAGCTATCTTGAGAAAAACGGGCTATGTCCAGCAAATGCCCGATATTATATTTCAAAAGACTCAGAAAAGGAAAAATGGGTATCGGCACAATTTATATACAATACACAAAATATCAAAGCGGTAAAAGCAACATTTAGCATATTAAATATAAACATGTAACAAAATCAGATAACAAATAAGCCAAATACAACAATTATTCAAAGCTCGAATTCTTAAACCCTGAACCAGTGGTTCTGGGTCTGTGTCCCCAGCAGAGTCGCCAGAGCTGTCACACCTCCTTTTGGCGTGACAGCTCCGAAGGATAATGCATAAGGGAGTTTTTCCAATTTAAGTGACAATATTCGAAATGAGATTATTTATTTATTTCAGAGTCGCCACTTGGAATAAATTATGGTGTCCCAAGTCACCGATTTATTTAAATCCCAAATCGAGGAAATTTTCGACTTTCCAAATAAAGTCTGCGAACCAGAAATTCTAAGTAAGGAATTATGTTGACCCGAGGGAAGGTTTTAGGCACCCCCGGATCCTGTGGTTCTAGCACGGTCGCTTAAATTATTGTAATGGCTAAATATCTGATTTTTAAAATATGTTCAATACTATAATGCAATTTTAAATCATTTACCGCATTTTATTATTTTTTAAGAAAAAGTGAACATTCTTATTGAGGGGCCCCGCGATTTTATTTTCTATTTAGCAAGGCTCGTAACATTTTTTATTTAAAAGGATAATCCTAAAGTGACTACATTTTTTTATTTAATTTATCTTTACAAGAAAAGAAAAAGTCCTAATTAATTACATGCATAAAAGGCTACTCTATATTAGTACAAAAGGTGTTCCCTCACAAGCCGACTAAATGACCAATTTATTCTTCAAATTATAGAGCTAACTACAATTTGACAAAACTAATAAAACGGAAAAATAACAATAAATATTAATCAACAACTTGCTTTTCTATTTCATTTCAAAACTTCAACTTCCAATTCGAGCTTACATCAACACATGGTTTTTAGAATGTGTACCTGGTTTTGAAAGAAATGGAAGATGGAAAATCAACAGGGCGGTGAAAATACAGCAACAACAACAGTAACAACCAGCAGTAGCTTCAACACCTCAATCCCGAAAATTCCAGCAATACGGAGAAAAAAAAAACCAGTAAAAAATAGAAAAGAAAAATATATTCCAGATTTTCTCTTTGTTTTGTCTTTCTAGCTTTGGACTCTTTTCAATTCTCAAAAGAAACTCTCAAAAATTGAATTTTTTGCTGTGTATACTTCTGTGTCCAGAGTGTATATCGAGTGTATACCACAGCAGAGAATTTTTTTATTTTTTCTTCTCTTCCTATTTTTCCTCTCTTTTTTCTCTCCCCCTTTCTTCTCTCTAATCTTCTCTTCTATTTATAGGCAAGAATTTTGAAAATTTTCAGATCTTTTTATTAAAAAGAATATATTTTTTAATTTAAAGAAAACCCACTAATCCATGTTTTCCTCTCCATGTTTTCTTCCTTTATTTCCTTGCCCCCACTACTTTATGTTATGTGATTATGACTATTTTTTGGCTAAAAATCTGAAATTTTCATTTTGGGCCAAGGGGTTTTGGGTTGGGTAAGGGTGCTTAGGATTGGGCTTGTAACTTAATTTGCAAGATGGCCCAATCCAAATTTTTTTCTATTTTGTTCTTCTCCATTATTCAATATCCTAATTAATAAAGCCCAAAAATACTAAGATTAATTTATAAAAACTAAAAATTATCTTAAAATACTAATTAACTCATAATAATAATTATCACACAAAATTAAACATTAATAAAAATAAAATTGCACGATTTGGACATTAAATGCTTAAAAAATGCAAAAATACATATTTTTATGACTTTTCATTTCTGTAAAATAAACTTAATTGTAAACTTGAATTTTATATACATATGCAACATATTTTTTTTATATTTTATTTATTTAAACAAGCAAATATGCACAGATAAAAATACAAATAATAAGAAAAATAACACAAAAATCACAAAAATCACGCACAACACAATACTATTTTTTTTTTGAATTGTTTGGGAGTAATTCTCACGTAGGGCAAAAATCACGTGCTCACAATCATCCTTCGTGCTTTTACTCTCATCCTCACCAAATCAATAAATAAAGTACACGGCATCACCCTTCGTGCGTTTACTCTCATCCTCACATCCATAGTACGGCATGATCCTTCGTACATGGTTCAATAACAGAGGGCACGGCATGATCCTTCGTGCATAATCAATAAATAAACATGGCACGGCATTAACCTTCGTGCATAAATAAATAAAACATGGCACGGCATCACTCTTCGTGCATTATCACTCTTCCTCAGCCAAATAACAATCACAGTTAAGGGCAAAGAAAGAAACAGCAATTCATAATCCGTCCCATCAAGGGCAATCAATAATTATCTTCACAACAAGTCCCAACAAGGGAGAACAATAACAATTCATCTGTAATATGTCTCAAAATAATTATTTTCCAACGACTCACGGTCATACTAGACGCCAGTGTATGGATGCTCGTCACCACGACCCATACACCGCACTCGATCACATAACACATAACACATAATCCTATTCCCTCAAGCTAGGATAGAACAAACACTTACCTCGAATGCTTATGAACAATTCAATCCGTGGAAATGTCTTTTTCTTTCAACTTGGCTCCAATCCAACCGTACCTATACACAATTGATTTAATATCATCAATTCTACTCAACAAACTAATTCTTAAGATCAAATACAACTTTTACAACATTCTGCCCGGAATAGTGAATTTCAACCCCGGGCCCACATGGTCGGAACTCGGGGTTAGGACCAAAATCCGGTTACCCATCCCCCCATGAGTTCATGTATATGATTTGTTTCAAAATCGGACCTCAATTCGAGGTCCAATTCCCCAATTTATGAAAAACCCTATTTTCTAACAAAAACAAGAATTCTACCATGAAAATCATTGATTTCTTATGAAAAACATGTTTAATGATGTTAGGAATTGAAAGAATTAAGTAAAAAGTGACTTAAAATCATTTTGATGAAGAAGAAATCCTTGAAGAATCGCAAATGGGTGTTTTGTTTTTGTAAAATGTGAAGAAATGACTGAAATTCGTGTTTTTCAGGTCTCTGTGTTCGCATTTGCGAACATGGGTTCGCAATTGCGAACCCCGACCAATTTCTGGAGTTTGAAAAATAAGCTAAGGCTGGGAAGTTCGCATTTGCGAACATAAGTTCGCATTTGCGAACACTGGCAGTCACAGGGACGTTCGCATTTGCGAACCAATGTTCGCATTTGCGAACACATGCTGTATAAGGCAGTGTTCGCATTTGCGAACAATGGTTCGCATTTGCGAACCAAGGCAGTATGGGAAATGTTCGCATTTGCGAACTATTGTTCGCATTTGCGAACATAGGCAACACTGGGGACCTTCGCAAATGCGAACAATTGTTCGCATTTGCGAACAAGGCTGGCTTCGCATTTGCGATCAAGGTTCGCATTTGCGAGCCTTGCCTTACACTGTCCCCTTCGCAATTGCGAGAAATTCTTCGCAATTGCGAAGCCAACAACTGGGTGAAAAAACCAGCAGTTCAAAATTCAGAATTTCATCCAACGGCCTATCAAATCTTTACCCGAGCCCCCGGGCTCCAAACCAAACATGTACACAACCTCAAAAACACATTATGGACTTGTTCGTGCGATCATATCGCCAATATCACTTCGTTTTAATCAAATCAAGCCTCAAACTCATGATTTTCATACTTTTGATTTTCAAAACTTCTTAACTTGGAACTTAAGGTCCAAAACATCTCAAACGACATCCAAATGTCACCAAACTTTACAGAAATCACATATATAATATTTAAGACTTGTACCGGGCGTCGGAACCAAAATACGAGCCCGATACCAAGGTCAATTAATTTATTTCCTTTAATAATTACATCAAAAACAATTTCACATAAAAATTCATAACTTGGGCTCTAGGTCTCAGAATTCGACTCCGGACACATGTCCAAGTCCCATATTTTCCTACGGACCTCTCGGGACCATCCAATCTCGGGTCCGGATCCGTTTACCAAAAATGTTGACCGAAGTCAACCATATCAATATTAATATCATTTTTATCCAAATTTCTCATAGAATTCATATTTTCTATCACAAAATCTTTCCGGCTACATGCTCGGATCGTGCACGTAAATCGAGGCAACATAGAATGAGGTTTTCAAGGCCTCGGAAGCTCGAAATGATTAATTAAACAAGTGATGACCCTTTGGGTCGTCACAGGCACCCACCTGGAAAACAAGGGAATTACAATCTGAATTTTAGCTTTGAATTTTAACATTTGATAACATAATATGCCCAGTCACCATACTGGGGCAGAACATTTTCTTTGGTTGTCCATTTTTGTAAGTAGGAGCCCACCTGGAGAACAAGGGAATGCTTTTTGAAAACAATGGCAAGCAGGAGCCCAGCTGAAGAACAAGGGAACACTTTTTCAAGCAATCGCAAGTAGTAGTCCACCTGAATAATGAACACATATTTTTAAACACAGTCAAGGCAACAACCAAAATTTCATCGAAAGAATACAAGATGCAAGATCAAGGCAATACAAGAACACGAGATACCAGGCATTAGATAGGATTTTTGTAAAGCATAGAGCATAGCATAGGGTAGCTTTTTTTTATTTTTACATGGTGTATTGAGGGGGTCAGCAAGCAGTAACAACAACAACAACATCTCAGCTTCTTGGTAGTCCCAGCTACCATACACTCCTGAACTACACCGACCCGATTCCTATTTAGCCCAGGATATGTAGGCTACCTCTGAAGTAGGGTGTGGTCAAACTTTTTAAAATGCTTCACACAAAATATGTGAATAGGTAAAAATCCCTCATTTCCGCTAACTTATCTTTGCACGAAAACTCTCCGTGTTTTCGGGCAAAGAGGGGCAGTTATGAGCACGTGATTTTTTCCCTAAACAAATTATTACTAAAAATACAAACAAAATAATTTTTATTTTTTGCTGATATTAATGCCATTTTTGTGTTAAATAATTACATAATAATTCATAAAAAATATACAAAAACATGCATATGCATTAAGAGTTTAATTTTACAATTTTGGTATTATTCATTTTTGGGACAAATTAATGAAAAAAAATAGCATTTTTGTGTTTTAATTAAAAATTACCATAAAATATATATTAATTAGTGTAAACAATTTAATAAAAAAGAAAAAGAAAATAAAAGAATACAAAAGAAAAAGAAAATACAAAAATACAAAAGAAAAGAAAATACAAAAAAATACAAAAGAAAAAGAAGATACAAAAATACAAAAGAAAAAGAAAATACAAAAATACAAAGGAAAGGTATAATAAAATAATACAATACAATAAAATTTGGGCTAATTCAAATTATACCAAATTAATAGCCCAATTAGATAACACCCACCCATGCCCAAAGGAATTATACCGAGTCTGCCGAGTTCCATATAAAACGACCACATTTTGGTCAAATAAATCCAGGCCGTTGAAATAATCAATCTAACTGTGAGCACGTGATTTTTGCCTAACATGAATTACTCCCACAAAATCAAAACAAAAATTGTCTATTTTATGGTGTGTATTTTTTGTGAATTTTTGTGTTATTTTGGTATTTGTTTGCATTTGTATATACGTGATTATATGTGTTTAAATTAATAAAAAAAAATAATACAAAAATATGTCATGCTTACATTTCTCATCTAGTTTGAAATTAGGAGTAATTAATTTTATCTTACAAAAATGAAAATCACAAAAAATAATTCATCTTTTACATTTTTTTAGCATTTAAATGCCTAATTGTGTGTTTTATGTTTAATTGATATTTAATTATATGTAACGATTGTTAATATAATTAGTATTAGTTAATTTGATTTGATTTTTTTAGTGTGGTTAGGATTTTATTTTTTTATAAATTAGGAGTTAAATTAAAGGAGAGAAAGAAAGATTGGAAATAAAGGAAAATCGGATTTGGGCCAAAAATCCAAGCCCAAACATTTAACCTAGTCCAAAATCCCCAAAAACACATACCCATACCCAGTCTGCCCCAGCCCAAATACCCAACAGACCCGCCCCATCTCCCACCTTCAATCTGGACCGTTGATGATACTTCATCCAACGGTCCAGATCATTGAACTAATTCTAACTACCCAAAGAACCCAAACCCGTTACACACCAAACCAAACAGCCCCGCCCTTACTCTTCTCTATTAGAGGCGATTTCCGGCCGCCCAACCTCGCCGCTGACCGCCCGCCGGGAATCGCCCACGGCGGCGGTCAGCCTCCAATCACCCCCATTTTAACACCGTAGCTTCCCCTTCTCGCCCTCAACACGAATCCGGCAACCATTAGTCTCGAATCATTCCCAAACGTTTCGAATATTAGATCGAAACTTGCCGGAAAATTGAGATTCACCCCAAATCGCTCCAAATTCACACCACACCACCACCAAACCGTCTCTTCCATAAACCCATACCCCATTTCATTCAAATCCAGCCCGAAATCGTCAAGCCCCAAAATCGAGGTTCAAGAACCCTAGAATCCGAATTAGGGATTTTCGTTTGAATTCAAAGGAAATTGGGGTCTAATAGACCTTAATTGGATTGTTTTTACTTAAAAAAACATTTCAATTAAAGTCTTTTCGACCCCGAATGCCAAAACCCCAAGTCGGCCGAATCTCCATTTTTTGCTTCGAAGGTATTTCTTATTTCTTCTCTGTTTTTGTTTAATTATACTCGTCGCTTTAGTAGTTTTCGATTGTTGTTGATCTTGTTGTGATTCGGCTGCCAATTCTCTTTTTATTCCTCATCTCTTTGGGACCTTTTTATTTGGTCGATCTGTTATTTGTTATTCTTTGTTGTTAACGTGTAATTGTAAGTCGAATTCACTTCGTTGTTAATATCGTCGATTTGTTTGATGTTGAATTCCAAAAGTGCTGCCCGAAATTTGTATTGTCACTGATTTGTCGGCTATTGGTTATCGATTGTACATATCGTAATCGGCTAATCGAATGTTGTCGTGTAGTTTCGTAGGTTTGTTTGTTAGAACCTTGAAACAGAACTTAGAGTCGTTAATTTGATTCCAAATTCATTATTTGAATTGAATTAGGATTATAAGTTAGCTACTAATTTGGATATAGCTGTCTTAGTCTAGAGTTTGAAAGCCAAAAGCTGATTCAAAGAGTGCATTGCACATGAACTGGTTGTTTAAAACCTGCTGGACAGCAATGTTTTCCATCTCTATTGCACCTTTAGGATTTGATTAATTATAAATCCCACCTTTAGACAAATCAGGGTGGAATAATCAAAGAATGTGAGGATAATAATGAGTATTTTTAACTTTGTTAAGTGCTTGGTCAGTTGTTAGAATCAGAGAACACATGTGGGGAAAACTGGTAAAGGTTTGAAAGTAATGCACATGGGAGAAATTAAACAGGCTGGAAAGTTTGAGCCATGGTTCTGAAAAGGATAATTGTTTGGCTATAAAAACAGAACTGGACTCACACATTTGGGGACACTGATAGTAAACACATACAGATAGACACTCTCTGGATATACTCTCTGAAAACACACACAGTGAACACACACAGACAGAGAGATACATTCACTGGAAAAAATAGAAACACAGAGAAAGTAAAGCAGATTTTACACACATTTAGAATCTGGAAGAAAGTCTCTCCTTCATATACACTTTGAAAGAAACAGATTTGACAAACACTTTGAAACTGATTTTGCACTAATTTCAGATTTGACAAACACTTTGAATCAAACCTTTTGTTGTTTCCGTTCACAAACAACCCCAGTTTTTCTTCACTAAGTTTGTTCTGTTTAGCCTTTTCTTTGTTTTGTTGGATTCTCTGTTTTGGTTTCAAATCACCTTTGGCTTTGTTGCTGGTCTCTGGTTTACTACTCCTGGATTCTTGAATCTGCGATAGCTACTGTTCCTGTTGCTGTTTGTTCTGTTTGGAGCTGCCTACTGATTTTCTCTTCCATTTTTCTTGCTTGAAATTCCAGGTACACATCTATGGGCTGTCTATTCTTTTACTGAAAACGAAATGAAAGAATGTTTTGAATATCGCCGCGAAGCCATCATATGAATAATTTTGTTATATATCCATTAAATTGGGGGGGGTGTTAGTTATGTTAAGGATTGTACTGTTAGGCATTAAGGGTTTAAGAGCGCGCACCGTTATGTATGTCTATTTAGTTCTTACGTTCGTTATGAATAATTCGAAATAAAATCCATTAGGCTTGTATTGTAATCTAGATTTATTTTTAGACTATCGTTTAGTTTTCGTTATGTTTAACTAGTTTCTATTTTTGTCAGCATATATTTAGATCCATGCAAGTAAAACTAGCCAATACGGATTGAGATTTCCCTTGATATGTTAAATTGGTAATTTGTTAAAGTCAAGTAATTTAAGCATGTTTAAGGTATTAATTTGGTTGATGTTAATTATTAATGCAAGGTATTTTGAATCATTTTTGAATTTCTTCACTTGATTTTCCCTTGAAATCTATTTGTACTTAAGTAGACAAGATAAGTTAGCCCGGGTTTTAGATGCCAATGTTAGATCGATTTTAATCGCATAGTCTTGCTTTCGCCAATTAACATCGGATTAAGGATAGTAAACAATCTTACTTTTTAATAATTGGATCAAGGTGAATTATTTCTATTTCGCATATTTTGATCAATTTTTCCGTTAGCTTATATCTTGTCATTCAATCTCCGGCCATAAATCAAAAAGCTAGGAAATAATATATCATTTGGTATGACTCTTTAATTGGAAATAATTTTAAGGGATACACGGTTAAGTAAATTGATCTTTTTTTTTTTTTGGGTTAGTTTTACAATGGTTTTAATCGGCATAGTTTCAAATAAATAATCCGGATACTTTTTTTTTATATATTCACCTATCTGTCAAAAGTCCGAGTCTATGTTGCAATTAGTCTTTCTTTTGGCATGGTTTCAAATTAATATAGCGGTTTTAAAAGGTTTAATTGGAGCATATAATTTACAAACATGTATAAAATCAGGTATTTTTAGCCATTTATAATAATTGAAGCGACCGTGCTAGAACCACGGGATCCGGGGTGCCTAACACCTTCCCTCGGGTCAACAGAATTCCTTACTTAGAATTTTTGGTTCGCAGACTTCATTTGGAAAGTCGAAATTTCCTCGATTCGGGATTTAAATAAATCGGTGACTTGGGACACCTTAATTTATTCTAAGTGGCGACTCTGAAATAAATAAAATAATCCCGTTTCGAATATTGTCATTTAAATTGGAAAAACTCCCTCGCGCATCTACCCTCCGGGGGGCGCGCTATAAAAGGAGGTGTGACAGCTCTGGCGACTCTGCTGGGGATAAAAAAACCAGAACCACTGGTTCATGGTTTAAGAATTCGAGCTTTGAATAATTGTTGTATTTGGCTTATTTATTATCTGATTTTATTACATGTTTAAATTCAATATGCTAAATGTTGCTTTTACCGCTTTGATATTTTGTGAACTGTATATAAATTGTGTCGATACCATTTTTTCTCTTTTGAGTCTTTTGAAATACAATACCGGGCATTTGCTGGACATAGCCCGTTTTTCTCAAGATAGCTGTGGTGCTTGGCACCCGGTGAAGGATTTTGTAGTCACACATGTTTAGGCGGAGAGTTTTGTCAATTAAGCCGGAAAGCCATGCTACCGGTGCACTGACACTCTTCGGCTCGAGTTGTCCGCTCGAGTTAAAGCCAGTCTAGACACTTTTTCCAACAGGATGATGACTTAGAATAACAAAACCTTATGCCGGATCCCCGATAGGAACGCTTATTTGCATCATGTGCATATTTGACTTAGGAGGCTCAACACAGGGGTTGGGCCTGTCTAGGACAGGTGTACCTGAAACAAAAGACCAACTTGTTGCATCTTTCTATGTGCATTTATTTGTTTCGATCTTACATGCCGACCGGTTTGTTAAAAAGAGAGGAAGAAGTGGAAAACGTCAGGGTATAGAGTCAAAAATAGCTTTATGGAAAATAGTTAGTTCTTTGAAAATAAATTTTGAAAAAATGCAAAAAAAAAAAAAAAAAATTCCAAATAAATTTTCTTAATTTTACAAAAATAGTTAGTTCTTTAAAAATAAATTTTGAAAAAATGCAAAAAAATAAATTCCAAATAAATTTTCTTAATTTTACAAAAAATAGTTTAGTTTCTTTGAAAATAATTTTGAAAAAAAAAATGCAAAAAAATTCCAAATAAATTTTCCTAGTTCCTTTGAAAATAATTTATTTTAGAAATGCTGTTTAAAAATAGTCTGTTTTCTTTTCTTAAAATGATTTAGTTTTTTTTTTACCGAACTACGCTGGTTTGATTCTCACACGGTGTGAGATACGTAGGCAACCTTCATCGGGTCCAACCTCCCCTTTTCCAAAAATAACCAAAAAATATCGAAATTGATTTTTTCGTTGTAAATATGTTGAGTGATGCCGTTTTCAAAAATAGCCGAATGTACCCGAAAGGGACGGCGAAAGGTTGATTTTGCATAAACGGCCACTTTTGGGTCGTTTTGTAGATTTTTGGTCGATTGACCCTCACAGCCTTATAATCTTCGTCCCCGAGGCGCTGAAAGGCCGTATTTGCAATACCAGATTTTTTCTTTTTTTTTTAATTTGAAAAATAAAAAAATAAAAAAAAATAAAAAAATCTAAATTTTAATTTTTGTCATAAATAAGTCAGGTGATGCCGTTTTTGCCAAAAATGGTCGAATGTTCCCGAGAGGGACGCCGAAAGGCTGACTTTGCATAAACGGCCACTTTTTTTTTAGGATTTTTGGTCAATTAGCTAAACACGACCTTAAAATCCTCGTCCCCGAGGTGCTGAAAGGTCGTGTCTGCGAAACCATGTCTTTTAAAAAAATAAAAAAAATAATAAATAAATAAAAAAAAATATGAATATATTTTCCTTTCTTCTTTTAAAGCATTTCTTTCAAGAATTAGTTGATTTACTCAATTTCCGATTTTCCGAACTACGCCCGGTCTGATTCATGCGGGGACATGATACGTAGGCAATCCACATAAGATTCGACCATCACCGAAAAAAAAATGATGAAAAAAAAAAGAAGAGAAAATTGATAAAGGGAGGAAGAAGATGAAAGCAGAGGAAAGTATAAACCGGAATAACGCATTACAATCGATTACAAGTAGCAACACGATCAACTGTATAAGTGCATCACACCCAACGTGAGATTACTTATCCGTTATGTTGTTTCGGACTAACCGTTTGTTTGCCAAACTCCAGGTTTTAGAAAAGGGTGGTTGATTTTGTGGTACTCTGGCCTCACATTCATACTTCACGAGGTCCAAAGGAAAAGTTCAACAACCCGTTGCTAAATCAAAAGAAAGTGTCCAACCTTATTTCACAAGGTCCAAAAGAAGTGCCAACATGTCTTCAGAAATCCCCCTATCAACCGTTCCCGTTTTGGAAGAGAGTTCCGTGTCAGCCATTCCGGCCACTGAGTCAGCAGCTGCAGAAGAAAACAGAATTTTGCGATGTCGAATGCTGGAGATGTTAGATGACTGGAATAACGGGAAAGAGCCCCCAAGTCTGATCCCCGGGTTCCCCGAACTATTCCTCAAGTCAAGTGGGATTTCTAATACTCCCACCAATTACCCACCTACTCTGTTTGGGTATTCTAATGTCACAACCCTCTCTGAATCACCCTCCACTTCCTATCCTCGGGTGACAACATTAGATACATCTGCAAGAACATCTATTGGTTTGCCCGTTCCAATCACGGCGCATCCCGGCACGCATACTCCTTTTTTTGATTCTTCTTCTTTCACATTTCCGGCACCACCCCTCCCACGGGATCCTACCCAGTTTGCCGCCAATGTCTATCCTCAGCTCATGCCAAGCCAAATTCCAAAAGCTCCCGAACGGGACGAAATGGCAAAAAGAATGAGCAGCTTGGAACAGAGCTTGAAAAACATGCAAGGTCTAGGCAGACAGAAGAGTGTTTCATACGCAGATTTGTGCATGTTCCCGCATGTCCATTTGCCCTCAGGCTTTAAGACGCCGAAGTTCGAAAAGTATGACGGACACGGCGACCCTATTGCTCATCTAAAGAAATACTGCAATCAATTGCGAGGTGCCGGCGGCATGGAAGAATTGCTGATGGCATATTTCGGAGAAAGCTTGATCGGGATAGCCTCAGAATGGTACATGGATCAAGACATATCTCGATGGCACATCTGGGACGATTTGGCTAGAGATTTTGTGAAACAGTTCCAGTACAACATTGACATTGCGCCAGACAAGAATTCTTTATCGAACTTAAAGAAGAAACCCTCCGAAAGCTTCAGAGAATATGCTATTAAATGGCGAGAGCAAGCATCCAGGGTGAAACCCCCTATGGACGAAATAGAAATGGTCACTACTTTCCTCCAGGCTCAGGAACCAGACTATTTCCAGAACATGCTGTCAGCAATGGGAAATCCTTTCGCGGAGGCGATCAAGATTGGGGAAATGGTAGAAAATGGTTTAAAGACGGGAAGGATTTTGAGTCAGGCAGCCATTCGAGCGACCTCCCAAGCAATCCAAGGAGGGTCTGGAGGAATATCAAAGGGTAGGATGAAAGAGGAAACATCCATGGCAACTTCGGGTGATAGAAGACACCACGCTCCTAGACCCTTCTTTTCGGAAAGAACCCCCCAACATTATTACTCTGCTCAGGAAATGTCCTATATCCCTCAACCATATGCGGTCATGAATGCTCAACCTTTTGCGCAACCGCAATAGCATGTCAGTAGAAACCAAGCTCTATTTCCAAGAAATCAGCCTCCCCACCAGAACCACTATAATCCTCGACCTCCGCAGAATAACTTCCGTCCTTGGGAACAACCAAAGAAATCAAACTTTACCCCAATTGGTGAATCTTACTCTAATTTATTCCCGAAACTTGTCCAAATGGGTTTACTGCAGCCGGTTCCTCAGAATAGACAAAACCCGGCAACGCCTTCCTACAAAGCTGGTGTCAGATGTGCATATCATTCAGAGGCAGAGGGCCACCATACTAATGACTGTTGGACTTTGAAACAAGCAGTGGAGAATTTAATAGAGCAAGGAAAGATTGTGTTGAAGGATGAGGATGTCCCAAATGTGACCAATAATCCGCTGCCTGCTCACAGTAACGGGCCGATAGTTGGGATGATCTGTGAAGACGAAGAATTCGATCGAGCGCTTAAGGTCATAATTGATGTTGCTGACGTGGAAAGGAAGCCCAGGGCGGTCCCGAAACAAGAGAAAGGGGAAAAGAAGAGTAAAATCACTGAGTTAGAACTAGAAAAGGAAATTGGTGCACCTAAGCAAGCCTATGTGGCATGGGAGGCAATTAAGACACCACAACTGAATGAGCCAGTGTTTGTTGGACGCGTACCGCAAAAGCTTAAGGACCGTCAAGAGAAAGATAATGAGAATTCCATGACCGAAGAGATTGAAGGAAAACATGAGGCAAAACTCAGCGATGCCCACATGGTCAAGCCAGGGAAAGAGACTATCACCGTTGAGATGGGATCAGACACTAAACTCCCAAACTGAAAGGCTAGGCCGTTCCCGATCAAGCGGAAGCCCGGTAAACTTGTCCTGCCGCATTTTTCTGCATCCAGAATTATTTCAGGGTGTAAACTGAATTTTTCTTTTAGTTTGTGTTTTTAAAATTCCGAATGTGAACCCTGTTTTTATCCTTTCGATTCCAGGAAATGAAATTAATATTTCATCGTCCGTTTGCTTTTCTTTTGTTATTTTCTTTATTTTTGTTTAGTTTTTCTTTTTCTCTTTAGTTCAAATCGTGCAGCTTTAAATAACATGACATGCTTGCGGACTTCATGCTTAGATCCTAAAACGATGTCAGACTTCAGAATAATGAACCGAGAGTTGAAATGCACAAAAGTTTATTTTTGAGGAAATGAAACAATGAATTGGAATAACTGAAAGAAAATTGGTTCGCATACAAAAGGGTTGTGTTGTGCTCAGGGAATACCCGAGTAATTATCCCAACAAAGAATGACCCATGCTTGCAACAAGAAAGTGCGGCCCAGGAATCTCGAAATAGAACAACCGGCGTTAAGGCGTATTCCCCCGCATTACCAATAAACAAAAGGAAAAATTCGCTCCTAATTGGAAGTATCCATACATCATCCGGAAAATATCACTGAAAGGAACATTGTATCTCGGAGACATTGACGGAAAAATGATCTTGAAACAGCAGTCAATACAGATGCAACATAAAGGTACTATGTCAGGACTTCCTGTGGCGTTGGCTTTTGTATAATTGAGATGACGAAGGCTTTCTTTCTTGCTACCCCAAACACTATGAATCCTTTGTAAAACCCTTAGAGCCGTTTACCTTCCTTTGGCTACTCTCTTTGGAATCCAAATCAAAAAAAAAAAAAAACAAAACAAAACAAAACAAAGTATCCCGAACTACATTCTGACTTGATTCCGAAAGGATACGTAGGCAACCTCTTCCCGAGGTTCAGTCACACCAAAACAAAAATCCCAATTTCCCCAAAAATTAAACTGGGGCAGATGATATGACGGTTCAGTTTAAATCCGTCAAGATGGTTCCATAGTTGTAATTCCATTCAATTTCCTTTTTACCCAAAAAACCTTGTTCAAGTCCTTCGGATCAATTGGCAAAGGCAAGGAAGTGAAGAATGTCATTGACGGAAATCTGACACAGTCTGAATTGAGAGAAACAAAATGAGAGAGTCTTATCGGTGAAAACCTTCGGGCACCATAAGGCGATGACGATTGGAAAAGCTAAAAATGAGAGAGTCCGTTTAGTGAAAACTCGCAAAGAGCACTATCAGGCGACAGTGAGAAGAGAAATGAGAGGGATCGATTGGCGGAAACCCGCAAAAGGCGCCACCGACCAAAAGAAAGACGTCCATTCACTAAAGAATTTTGGCAAGATTCCCTAGTTTTGAAATTGCGAATCAATGGGTTCATAAGAAGTTGGAAAGTTTATGTGGGTCAGGGCGTCCAGTCCAAGAAGCATGTCATGTTTATTTGAAGTCAGCATGCATCCCAGATAAGTCCTTCTTTTTTCCCCGAAAGGGACGTTTCTCTTTAAACTCATTTCCTTGCTTTTTGTATAGTTATTCTTTGAATCCCTTTCGGTTTAATTTTAATTCTGAAACTATTACAAAGAAAGGTGGCAGGACCAGTTTTACAGGATTCCGTCTGGTAAAAAGGCAAAGAAAGATACCCAGCCTCAGTGGTGTATTGATCCAATCCCGACTGATCGTGAGGGTCGATCATTTGCAAAGGAAAGGACATTAAGAAGGAAAAGGAAATCAAAGGCTAAGGTTTTAAAAACGGAACGAGACAGAAAGACAGAGCCCACACAGGCGAGTCCTCAAAGAATTTCGAGTTTGAACCCGGTCAGTGTGAAAAGAAGTCACCCCCAAAGACAATTGGTAGCAAAGTTCTCAATGGAAATGGGGCAATCAAGGCCACAAAGTCAACCACTTTTTCAACCAATAAAATGTTCTTTGTTGAAAGCAGGTCTATTTAATTGTGCAAAAAGAAGGTACAACTCAAAGAAGTAAAGTACCAAGCATTGAAATGGCTTAGGAACAAGAAAAACACATAAAAAGGGTAAGTTTCTTTTTAGAGATTTATCTTATGCATTTGTTGATGGTTAAAAAGAAAGCCTAAAAGAAGGCCAAAAAAAAAGAATGAAAGAAAAGAAAATGAAAACTCCGAAAAAGAGAATCAAATCATATCAGTCCAATATCTGTTTGGACCCCGGTCAGAAAAACCGAGGGTCTTTCCGGCCAGAAAGCCGTGAAACTTTTATCCCCGGTCGAAAACCGAGGATCTCCCAGTCAGAAAACTGCGGAGCCATTTATTTTTACCCCGGCCAAAAAGCCGAGGATCTGACGGCCAAAAACCATTAGATATTGTTTGAATTCCGGCCGGAAAGCCGCGAAACTTTTATCCCCGGTCAGAAAACCGAGGATCTCCCGATCAAAAACTGCGAGCCATTTACTTTTACCCCGGCCAAAAACCGAGGATCCGATGGCCAAAAACCGTTAGATATTGTTTGAATTCGGCTAGAAAGCCGTGAAACTTTTTATCCCCGGTCGAAAACCGAGGATCTCCCGCCCAAAACTGCAGAGCTATTTACTTTTACCCCGCCAAAAACCGAGGATCCGACGGCCAAAAACCGTTAGATATTGTTTGAATTCCGGCCGAAAGCCGTGAAACTTTTATCCCGGTCAGAAAACCGAGGATCTCCCCAGTCAGAAAACTGCGGAGCCATTTACTTTTACCCCGGCCAAAAAACCGAGGATCCGACGGCCAAAAACCGTTAGATATTGTTTGAATTCCGGCCGAAAGCCGTGAAACTTTTATCCCGGTCAGAAACCGAGGATCTCCCGGCCGAAAATGCGAGCCATTTACTTTTACCCCGGCCAAAAAACCGAGGATCCGACGACCAAAAAACCGTTAGATATTGTTTGAATTCCGGCCAGAAAGCCGTGAAACTTTTATCCCCGGTCAGAAAACCGAGGATCTCCCAGTCAGAAAACTGCGGAGCCATTTACTTTTACCCCGGCCAAAAAACCGAGGATCTGATGGCCAAAAACCGTTAGATATTGTTTGAATTCCGGCTAGAAAGCCGTGAAACTTTTTATCCCCGGTCAGAAAACCGAGGATCTCCCAGTCAGAAAACTGCGGAGCCATTTACTTTTACCCCGGCCAAAAAACCGAGGATCCGACGGCCAAAAACCGTTAGATATTGTTTGAATTCCGGCCAGAAAGCCGTTGAAACTTTTATCCCGGCCAGAAAACCGAGGATCTCCCAGTCAGAAAACTGCGGAGCCATTTACTTTTACCCCGGCCAAAAAACCGAGGATCTGACGGCCAAAAAACCGTTAGATATTGTTTGAATTCCGGCCGAAAGCCGTGAAACTTTTATACCCGGTCAAAAAATCGAGGATCTCCCAGTCAGAAAACTGCGGAGCCATTTACTTTTACCCTGGCCAAAAAACCGAGGGTCTGACGACCAAAAAACCGTTAGATATTGTTTGAATTCCGGCCGAAAGCCGTGAAACTTTTATCCCGGTCAGAAAACCGAGGATCTCCCCAGTCAGAAAACTGCGGAGCCATTTACTTTTACCCCGGCCAAAAAACCGAGGATCTGACGACCAAAAAACCGTTAGATATTGTTTGAATTCTGGCCAGAAAGCCGTGAAACTTTTATCCCCGATCAAAAACCGAGGATCTCCCCAGTCAGATAACTGCAGATCCATTTACTTTTAACCCCGGCCAAAAACCGAGGGTCTAGCGGCCAAAAAACAGTTAGACATTATTTGAATTCCGGCCAGAAAGCCGTGAAGCTCTTCTTCAAAATCCCGGCCCGAAAGCCGTGGAACGTTTATTTGTGAAATTGTGATTTTCTTACCCAAGACCAAAAAGTCTTTTTAATCGTTTTCTGTGTCACAACTAACTCACGAAATTTCCTAGCAAAACTGGGGCAGAATAATTTCGTTCGTTTGTTTGTTTTGTTGTCTAAATAGGTTTGACCTCGGGACGCAAGGATCGAGATAACCTACAAATGGAACATCAACCCAGAGTGAAGAAAGAACGAGTCCAAATGTTGGAGTAAACAAAAGTGCGAATTGCTCAGAAGATGATTGAAGTAACAAGCTCCGCCGACTCCGTTTCACTCAATGTTACAGAAATAAACAAGCACGTACAGCTTGTGGAGCATCGAGATTCAGATCGAGGTCTACAGCAAATCAGCTAAGATTCGAGATCAAGTTTTCAAGAGAATCATAGATAGGAATCTTGTAACTCATAGTTTGATAGCATAGCTAGTTCAGCTTTAATTTCTTTTGGTGTAATAAGGAGATCAGTAAGCAGTAAGCAGCAACATGCAGCAACGATAGCAACAGTAACAGCAAAGTGTCAATCCACGGTAGTCCCAGCTACCAAAACTTCCCGAACTACATTGACCTGATTCCTGTTTAGCCCAGGATATGTAGGAGGCCTCCGAAGCAAAGGCTCGGTCAAACTCTTTCAAAGTGCTTCCCACGGAGTATTCAAACGGGCAAAAAATCGCTCGTATTTGCTCATTTATCTTTGCACGAAAACTCTTCGTGGTTTCCGCGCAAAGAGGGGCAACTGTGAGCACGTGATTTTTGCCTAACATGAATTACTCCCACAAAATCAAAACAAAAATTGTCTATTTTATGGTGTGTATTTTTCGTGAATTTTTGTGTTATTTTGGTATTTGTTTGCATTTGTATATACGTGATTATATGTGTTTAAATTAATAAAAAAAAATAATACAAAAATATGTCGTGCTTACATTTCTCATCTAGTTTGAAATTAGGAGTAATTAATTTTATCTTACAAAAATGAAAATCACAAAAAATAATTCATCTTTTACATTTTTTTAGCATTTAAATGCCTAATTGTGTGTTTTATGTTTAATTGATATTTAATTATATGTAACGATTGTTAATATAATTAGTATTAGTTAATTTGATTTGATTTTTTTAGTGTGGTTAGGATTTTATTTTTTTTATAAATTAGGAGTTAAATTAAAGGAGAGAAAGAAAGATTGGAAATAAAGGAAAATCGGATTTGGGCCAAAAATCCAAGCCCAAACATTTAACCTAGTCCAAAATCCCCAAAAACACATACCCATACCCAGTCTGCTCCAGCCCAAATACCCAACAGACCCGCCCCATCTCCCACCTTCAATCTGGACCGTTGATGATACTTCATCCAACGGTCCAGATCATTGAACTAATTCTAACTACCCAAAGAACCCAAACCCGTTACACACCAAACCAAACAGCCCCGCCCTTACTCTTCTCTATCAGAGGCGATTTCCGGCCGCCCAACCTCGCCGCTGACCGCCCGCCGGGAATCGCCCACGGCGGCGGTCAGCCTCCAATCACCCCCATTTTAACACCGTAGCTTCCCCTTCTCCCCCTTAACACGAATCCGGCAACCATTAGTCTCGAATCATTCCCAAACGTTTCGAATATTAGATCGAAACTTGCCGGAAAATTGAGATTCACCCCAAATCGCTCCAAATTCACACCACACCACCACCAAACCGTCTCTTCCATAAACCCATACCCCATTTCATTCAAATCCAGCCCGAAATCGTCAAGCCCCAAAATCGAGGTTCAAGAACCCTAGAATCCGAATTAGGGATTTTCGTTTGAATTCAAAAGGAAATTGGGGTCTAATAGACCTTAATTGGATTGTTTTTACTTAAAAAAACATTTCAATTAAAGTCTTTTCGACCCCGAATGCCAAGACCCCAAGTCGGCCGAATCTCCATTTTTTGCTTCGAAGGTATTTCTTATTTCTTCTCTGTTTTTGTTTAATTATACTCGTCGCTTTAGTAGTTTTCGATTGTTGTTGATCTTGTTGTGATTCGGCTGCCAATTCTCTTTTTATTCCTCATCTCTTTGGGACCTTTTTATTTGGTCGATCTATTATTTGTTATTCTTTGTTGTTAACGTGTAATTGTAAGTCGAATTCACTTCGTTGTTAATATCGTCGATTTGTTTGATGTTGAATTCCAAAAGTGCTGCCCGAAATTTGTATTGTCACTGATTTGTCGGCTATTGGTTATCGATTGTACATATCGTAATCGGCTAATCGAATGTTGTCGTGTAGTTTCGTAGGTTTGTTTGTTAGAACCTTGAAACAGAACTTAGAGTCGTTAATTTGATTCCAAATTCATTATTTGAATTGAATTAGGATTATAAGTTAGCTACTAATTTGGATATAGTTGTCTTAGTTTAGAGTTTGAAAGCCAAAAGTTGAGTCAAAGAGTGCATTGCACATGAATAGGTTGTTTAAAACCTGCTGGACAGCAGTGTTTTCCATCTCTATTGCACCTTTAGGATTTGATTAATTATAAATCCCACCTTTAGACAAATCAGGGTGGAATAATCAGAGAATGTGAGGATAATAATGAGTATTTTTAACTTTGTTAAGTGCTTGGTCAGTTGTTAGAATCAGAGAACACATGTGGGGAAAACTGGTAAAGGTTTGAAAGTAATGCACATGGGAGAAATTAAACAGGCTGGAAAGTTTGAGCCATGGTTCTGAAAAGGATAATTGTTTGGCTATAAAAACAGAACTGGACTCACACATTTGGGGACACTGATAGTAAACACATACAGATAGACACTCTCTGGATATACTCTCTGAAAACACACACAGTGAAACACACAGACAGAGAGATACATTCACTGGAAAAAATAGAAACACAGAGAAAGTAAAGCAGATTTTACACACATTTAGAATCTGGAAGAAAGTCTCTCCTTCATATACACTTTGAAAGAAACAGATTTGACAAACACTTTGAAACTGATTTTGCACTAATTTCAGATTTGACAAACACTTTGAATCAAACCTTTTGTTGTTTCCGTTCACAAACAACCCCAGTTTTTCTTCACTAAGTTTGTTCTGTTTAGCCTTTTCTTTGTTTTGCTGGATTCTCTGTTTTGGTTTCAAATCACCTTTGGCTTTGTTGCTGGTCTCTGGTTTACTACTCCTGGATTCTTGAATCTGCGATAGCTACTGTTCCTGTTGCTGTTTGTTCTGTTTGGAGCTGCCTACTGATTTTCTCTTCCATTTTTCTTGCTTGAAATTCCAGGTACATATCTATGGGCTGTCTATTCTTTTACTGAAAACGAAATGAAAGAATGTTTTGAATATCGCCGCGAAGCCATCATATGAATAATTTTGTTATATATCCATTAAATTGGGGGGGGTGTTAGTTATGTTAAGGATTGTACTGTTAGGCATTAAGGGTTTAAGAGCGCGCACCGTTATGTATGTCTATTTAGTTCTTACGTTCGTTATGAATAATTTGAAATAAAATCCATTAGGCTTGTATTGTAATCTTGATTTATTTTTAGACTATCGTTTAGTTTTCGTTATGTTTAACTAGTTTCTATTTTTGTCAGCATATATTTAGATCCATGCAAGTAAAACTAGCCAATACGGATTGAGATTTCCCTTGATATGTTAAATTGGTAATTTGTTAAAGTCAAGTAATTTAAGCATGTTTAAGGTATTAATTTGGTTGATGTTAATTATTAATGCAAGGTATTTTGAATCATTTTTGAATTTCTTCACTTGATTTTCCCTTGAAATCTATTTGTACTTAAGTAGACAAGATAAGTTAGCCTGGGTTTTAGATGCCAATGTTAGATCGATTTTAATCGCATAGTCTTGCTTTCGCCAATTAACATCGGATTAAGGATAGTAAACAATCTTACTTTTTAATAATTGGATCAAGGTGAATTATTTCTATTTCGCAAATTTTGATCAATTTTCCGTTAGCTTATATCTTGTCATTCAATCTCCGGCCATAAATCAAAAAGCTAGGAAATAATATATCATTTGGTATGATTCTTTAATTGGAAATAATTTTAAGGGATACACGGTTAAGTAAATTGATCTTTTTTTTTTGGGTTAGTTTTACAATGGTTTTAATCGGCATAGTTTCAAATAAATAATCCGGATACTTTTTTTTCATATATTCACCTATCTGTCAAAAGTCCGAGTCTATGTTGCAATTAGTCTTTCTTTTGGCATGGTTTCAAATTAATATAGCGGTTTTAAAAGGTTTAATTGGAGCATATAATTTATAAACATGTATAAAATCAGGTATTTTTAGCCATTTATAATAATTGAAGCGACCGTGCTAGAACCACGGGATCCGGGGGTGCCTAACACCTTCCCTCGGATCAACAGAATTCCTTACTTAGAATTTCTGGTTCGCAGACTTCATTTGGAAAGTCGAAATTTCCTCGATTCGGGATTTAAATAAATCGGTGACTTGGGACACCTTAATTTATTCCAAGTGGCGACTCTGAAATAAATAAAATAATCCCGTTTCGAATATTGTCATTTAAATTGGAAAAACTCCCTCGCGCATCTACCTTCCGGGGTAGGGGGCGCGCCAAAAGGAGGTGTGACACTAACGGATGGGCTTAACCTCTATAATAAATAAAACTACGTCGCTTCTTGAGATTCAATCATGACCATTAATCTTTGATGATCTAACGGATGAGGATGGTTTTTCATTTAATCAAACGACGCCTTTTTAAGTCCCAAAGGATCTCAACCGTTGATTCTTCTAATTTAACGGTCCTTGATCATTAGTAGCCTTTTAATATACCAAAACGTTACACCCTAAGTCATTCTCATCTCCCCTCCTTCCCTGATCAAACCCTAGCCGCCTCAAAATACTCTCCAGGACCCCGCCAGAATCCTACCGGTGGGAGATGCCTCCTATGCCAATCACTCCACCCTTAACACCACCTGACCGCCTCAACCTCCTCTTTACACCCCTCTAGTTCGTTTACCTCGAATAAGTCCGAATCCCTTCGAATATTCAATTTAGTATCACCGGAACCCTAGTTCCCGCGAACGTTACTTCACTGAAATCACTCCAAAATCATCCTTTAAGATCCTCTTGACATCCTTAACTCCATTTTGAAGCCCTTAAGTCCCAACAATCACTGGAAAACCAAAAACGTTAAATAAAGGTCTGCCGGAGACCCAAAAATTCAAGAAGACGATATTCAAGCCATTGAAGTTCTAGAAAAAAATCTATCAACTAAAAAAGAGAATAGGAAAGAAAGAAAAGGAAGAAGGAAAGAAAAGAATAAAAGTCCGAAAAGCTAAGTTTTTCTCTTATCTTTTTTATCTTTTCTTCTTGTTTTTTTTTGTTTCTTAGTTTATACACTATTTGCATGTGTTTTGTTTACTTTGTTTCTGATTCTAGATGATATATTATTCTGATTATTATTTTTAATATTTGTTCATTTGAAACAAAATTTGATAATGTTTGATACTGTTAGATTTGATATTAATTAGAATTAGAGTTAAATATTACATTTTTGATTGGTTTAGAACTTTTCGATTCTTATTATCATTAGTTCTTAAATTGATTCTGAAATGGATTTGAAATAATTTTGTTGTGATATTAGTTTGTTATTAGAATTGAAATGCTAGTTTAGTTCAATTTGATGGGTTATAGTTGTCTCATGAATAATTATGAAATTAATTAAAATGTAATGGGGGTAAAGGGTAAAGGACATAAGGGTTATTTGGACTTGGATTCAGGGGTGTTTTAGGTACATAAAATGGGCTTAAATGTAATAAATCATAGGAGGAATGGGTAGTATGAGAAATATGAAAGGGTAGTGTCACGACCCTAGTTCACCAATCGTGAACATGTCATGACGGCACCCAGTCCCCACGACTAGGTAAGCCTAACACGTTGCGGAATATACCAGTTTATGAACATTAAATAAGAAATAGCGGAAAACGATATAAATAGGAATGTAATCCATGCCGCTTGGCACATACACCCGTCAAACACACTGTATAAAACACCACCAAGACCCGGAATCCCACGGGCAACACAGACTAAAAGAGAGTATACAACTGTGGCTCTATGTGTAAAGAGTATCTAACAACGAAATGAAGGAAATCATCTACTAATACTATCAGAATAGAAAGAGGGCCTCCGAATCCGCGGACGTAGCGGATCATACCTCGAGGTCTCCCAAAGTGCTGCTGAATCACCTAATATGAGCCTGTCCTGATGTACCTGGATCTGCACAACAAAAGTGTGCAGAAGAGTAGCATGAGTACACCACGGCGGTACTCGGTAAGTGCCAAGCCTAACCTCGATGGAGTAGTGACGAGGAAGGTCAGGGCCCTACTGAGAGAAAACAATTACAAAAATGATAATAACAATAATAAGCAGTTTAAACGATAATAATTCCGAAATAACAACAATAAAATGATTACCGCAACCGTCTACAATTAACTAACAACAAGTAACAAACTCAATTAACAAGTCCAGGACCTGTGGGAATTGAACCCACAGTCCCATTAACAGCACCCCTGGGTCTCCGGGAATCGAACCCGCGACCCATGTCTCAATAATATCTCAATAGCTCAGGATCTCCGGGAATCGAAACCGCAGTCTCTACCAATAACTCAGGATCTCGGGAATCGAACCCGTAGTCCCTACCAATCAGCCCATGCCTCAATACCTCAAGCTGTGTCTCAATGATCTCAGGATCTCCGGGAATCGAACCCGCAGTCCATATCTCAATAATATATCAATAACTCGGGATCTCCGGGAATCGAACCCGCAGTCCCTACCAATAACTCGGGATCTCCGGGAATCGAACCCGCAGTCCCTACCAATAACTCGGGATCTCCGAGAATCAAACCCGCAGTCCCTACCAATAACTCAGGATCTCCGGGAATCGAACCCGCAGTCCCTACCAATATCGCTTCGGGTCTCTGGGAATCGAACCCACAGCCCTGGGATCTCCGGGAATTGAACCCGCAGTCCACAAACACAACAAATAAAGAAAACGCTCACAGAAAATATAATATGCTTAACTACAACTTCACCGAGGACTAGTGCCAACAATTATCAAGAAGTTCAAGTAGGACAATTAGGCAATTAGACAGATAAATCTACCAAATCATGCTTCCCTAACGAATACCAGGTAAATGTCACAATTTAAATAAATTAAGAACGGGAATATCACGAATTGAACAATTCAAGTAAAGTGAGTTACAACAACCAGCGCATGTACATGCCTGTCACCTCGCGTACAAGGAATTTAAATTATCACATAATATCCTAGGGGTGAAAGTTCCCCCACACGAGGTTAGACAAGACACTTACCTCGACTCTGGTACAAAACCGCTAAGAGACAACTCTCTTGCCGCGAATGTTGGCCTCCACAGGTGTAGTATCTGATAAAAATCAATAGAATCACATCAAAATAGGCCAATTGGGCATTACCCAATCAAAACAATCGACTTACACCAAAGCCACAAAGTTTCCAAAACCCGACTTTCGGTACGCTTCTCGAAAAATTACGAAAGTTACATTTTCGGATTCCTTATCTCAACGCGAGTCTAACCATACCAAGAACACCCAAATCGGAGCACAAATGGCCCATCGAATCCTTGATTATATCCAAGAGGGTTTTCTACCCTTTTTAACAAAAATTCTCAAATTAAAGACTAAAACTTGCAATAGATTCGAGTTATACAACCAAAATTCAGTTAAGAGTACTTACCCTTTTGATTTCTCCAAAAATCTCCCGAAAGATCGCCTTACCTGAGCTCCAAATCATCAAAAATGGCAAATGGGATGAAGTTTGAACTTTATTCTGCTGCCCAGGTATTTGTTCTTCGCGTTCGCGGTCCGTCTATCGCGTTCGCGAAGAACAATCTCCCAAAAATACATGTTCCAACTTTGCTCGGACAGCCTCTATTGCAATGGTCATAACTTTTGATACACAACTCCAAATTACTATTATAATATATTTGTGGACACTAGATTCAAAGTTCTACAACTTTCATTTTTGAATCACCTCAAAATTCCTTGTAGATAAAAAGATATGAGCTTCCGAAGTAGGACATGTGCGACAGAAAATCCTTCTTCGCGAACGCGAGGAACTGTTCGCGAACGCGAAGAATAAAGTCTCTGATGGAAAATCCTTCTTTGCGAACGCGATACCTTCATCGCGAACGCGAAGAACAAAGTCTTAGAGGCCAAATCCTTCTTCGCGAACGCGATAGGACCCTCGCGAACGCGAAGAACAATATCAGATACCAGAACAGCAGTCCAAAAACTTCCAAAAATGACCCGTTGGGCATCCGAAATCATCCCGAGGCCCCCGGGACCCCAATGAAAACCACCAACATACTCCAAAACATGATACGAACTTGTTCAAATCATAAAAACACCATCCTAAACATCAAAATCACCAATTACACACGGATTCAAGCCTAAGTTTCTTCAAATCTTCCGAAACTAACATTCGATCCAAAACCCAATCAAACGACGTCCGAATGACCTGAAAATTTGCGGGCATATCCAAAATCACATAACGAAGCTACAGGAATTGTCGGAATTCCATTCCGACCCTCGGATCAAAATCTCACCTATCGTTCGGATTCGCCAAAATTTTAAACTTCGGCATTTCTAGCCTAATTGAGCTACGGACCTCCAAAATACATTTCGAACGCGCTCCCAACCCTGAAATCTCCTAACGGAGCTAATGGAACCATCAGATTTCCATTCCGAGGTCGTCTTAACACTGTTCCGGCTACGGACCATTTTCCAACTTTAAAGCTCTCATTTAGGGACTAAGTGTCCCAAAATGCTCTAAATTTCAGAACCGACTCTCCCGGCAAACCACAATAGCAGAAATGAACTTAGGGACACAGTTAAATTGGGGATTGGGGCGTAATTTTGTAAAACGACTGGCCGGGTCGTTACAGGTAGTTCAGTAAATAGTAATTAGAAGTGGGGGTAGAAGGGTAAAAACAGTAGAATAGAACATTCTAGATAGGGGAACATGGGCAATTTTTCATAAATAAGGGGGTAACATTCGATTAACTAACGAAGAGAAGGGATAAAATTGAAATTAAAGGGGGACTATTGAATAATTTTTGAAGTTTTAAATTTCCCTCTTTTTCAACTCTATTAATAGGCCTTCATTGGCCTCTTTTAACAAGTTTGGGCAATCTGAAATTCTTCTTAACTCATCTTTGCAATTCTCAGGCTTCACTATAGAAATTCTTCATTTCCGAAATTCAAAAATACCAAATACAGTAGAAATAGTTCGAGAATGCCATTGTTTCATTAGTCCTCACGTCAATTTGAAATCTATTTGGTGCTGATTGTCAAGTTTGTGTGGAAATTGCATTTCTGTTAGTCAAAGGATTGGTTATATGTTGGTTTACTACTGTTGATATATCATTTTGGTGGTTTAATCTAGTGTTGATTGAGGCTGATCGAATTCCTGTTGTTATTCATATTGTTGATCCTTATTTCTATTGTTCCACCCTAGAATCTCATTGGTTTATTGTAACGACCCGTCCTGTCGTTTTTGGAATTTATGCCCCAATCACCCATTAACCGCTTTCCCTAATTTCATTTCTGCTATTTTGGTTTGCCGGGATGTTCGGTTCTGGGATTCGGAGTGCTATGGGACACTTAGTCCTTAAATGAGAGCCTAAGAGTTGAAAAATAGTCCGTATTTGGAATAGTGTGAAGATGACCTCGGAATGGAAATTTGATGGTTCCGTTAGCTCGGTTAGGTGATTTCGAGGTTGGGAGCGTGTTCGGAATGTAATTTGGAGGTCCCTAATCATTTAGGCTTGAAATGCCGAAGTTTAAATATTTTTAGTTCCGGTCCGATAGTGAATTTTTTATCCGAGAGTCGATTTGGTATTTTGGAAGTTGCTATAGCTTCATCATGTCATTTTGGATGTGCGTGCAAATTTTTAGGTCAACCGAACGAGTTTTGGTTAGGTTTTGAAGCGAGAGCGAGTTTGGTTAAGTTTTGAAGTTCTTAACTTCTAATTGTTGAGTAATTCATGTTTCCGGCGTTGTTTTAGGTGATTTAAGGATTTAAGCAAGTTTAAACGATGTTATGGGTCATGTCTGTAGGTTTGGTTGAGGTCCCGGGGCCCCCGGGTGTGTTTCGGGTGCTCAACGGGGCATTTTGAAGTTAAAAATCACAGCAGAAAATTGCAGGTCTGATAGTCTTCTACGCGTTCGCGTAGAAGGTATCATGTTCGTGATGCCTTAATGTTCTTCATCATCGTGTTCGCTTTCCCAGGTACGCATTCACATAGTTCATTTCTGGAAGGTGCCCTATTCCTTCTTTGCGTTCGCGTTTCTCTCGTCGCGTTCGCGTGGGTTCACCCTATTATTCAGTGCGTTCGTGTCCCAGGTGCCCGCGTTTGCGTAGACCAAGGACTCCAGGACTTCGTGTTCACATCTCTACCTTCACGATCGCGTAGGCCAAATTCTGACCCCCATATTTTTCTTCTTTGTGAACGCATGAGTTGGCCCGAGTTAGCGATGGTTTAAAGGCCTGGGCAGAATATAACTTTTCAAAAATAAGGGTTCTACCATTTTTACAAAAACTCAAGCTAGAGAGCTCAGTTTTGGGAGATGCTTTTAGGGATTTTTAGAGGCAACTATTGGGTATCGATTCCTTACTCTCTTATGATTTATACCCACTACTCTAATAAAAAATTCAACCTTTAATTTCAGATTTTGAATGAAACTTGGGGTAAATTCTTAGACCTAATTTTGATGATTTGAGGGGGCATTTGACCTCCAATTTGGGAGATTTTTCTATTGTTAGACTCGTGAGAGTACGAGGGTTCTGAAAATGTAAAAATATTTCGATTCCGAGATGATGGCTAGAGGGGTATTTTGGTCATTTTACCCATTTTCGCGCATTAGCTTTAATTTTAATAATGTAATTAGTTACTTGCGATGTTATTTACAATATGCAATTGGTTTGAATAGATTTGGGCCACTCTGAGTCGGATACTCGTGGCAAGGGCATTGTTTCTTAGCGGTTTTGTATCGATTTGAGGTAAGTGGCTTGTCTAACCTTGTGTGGGGGACCTCTCCCCTTAGGATATCTTATGTGTTAATTTAACGCCTTGTACGCGAGGTGACAAGTGTGTACTTGTGCAAATTGTTGAAAATCTGATTTACTTGAATTGCTCAAACCGTGTTATCTCTGTTATTTGATTGTATTAAATGCAAGATTTATCCTATGTTAGTTAGAGGAGTATGACTAGATAGAATTAACTGTCTAAATGCTTAATTGCCTTGATTGAAATTACGTGGAACATGTTGGGATAGACCATAATTGTTAATTGTAGTTGTGTATTCCATTTTCTAAGTATTTTCCTTGTTTTTTATTGTGTTTTGTATTGTGGAATGCGGGTTCAATTCCTGGAGATCCTTGTTATTGAGATGAGTGGACTGCGGGTCCAATTCTCGGAGATCCATGTTATTGAGATAAGCGGACTGCGGGTTCAATTACCGAAGATTCATGTAACTGATATGAGTGGACTGCGGGTTCAATTCCCAGAGATCCCTGTTATTGAGATGAGTGGATTGCGGGTTCGATTGTTGGAGATCCTTGTTACTGAGATAAGTGGACTGCGGGTTCAATTCTCGGGAGATCCACGACAGCTGAGGGACACATTGTTATGTTATTTTCCTTGTTAATATTAATTGCTTGTGACTTGTAGTTTCTATTCTGTTTGTTGCTGTGATTTCATATTATTTACTGTTTTACACTGTTTGATACTAATATTTTATTATTCTCGGTAGGGGCCTGACCTTCCTCGTCACTACTCCATCGAGGTTAGGCTTGGCACTTACTGTGTATCGCCGTGGTGTACTCATGCTACTCTTCTGCACACTTTTGTTGTGCAGATCTAGGTACATTATCGGTGATCGCAGAGCAACATTGAGAGACTTGAGGTATGCATTTTCCGCGTCCGTAGATCCGAAGAGTCTCCTTCTACTCTTCCTTATAGATAGTAGTTCATTTCATTTTTGTTCGGTTGTATAGATACTTCTAGATGATAGAGCCATAGTTTAAGTTTTTTAGCATGTGTTGTCCATGAGTTTTCGTGTCTTAGAGGTTGTATTTCAGTATTTGAGATTAAGTGTATGTGCCAGGCGGCACTTATTACGTTTTCCTATGTTATTCCGTTTTTTTTTGTTTCGTAAAGGTTTTTAAATTCCTCAATTGTATTAGGCTTACCTAGTCGCGAAGATTGGGTACCGTCATGACAGGTTCACTATTGGTGAACTAGGGTCATGACAAGTTCGTAACAGAGCTCTAGGTTCATAGGAGTCAGGAGACACATGCCGATTTATTAGAGTCTCGCTGATCGATACGGAGACGTCCGTATTTATCTACGAGGAGCTATGTTGTTCAGGAAAAGAATCTTCATTTCTTTTGAATTCTTTTTCATGCGATATTTTCACACCAATTCTTAACTTATGTCTTCCATTCTATCACAGATGGTAGGACACATGCTACACGTAAGGACCAGGCACCCGCGCCCCCTGCTGCCGCCGCCAAAGGTTGGGGCCGGGGTAGAGGTGGAGGATGTGCCCGAGGTGCAGCCACAGCACTCGTGCGCGCAGCCGTCGAGGCACCACCGGTGGATCAGGTTGGAGCACAGGCACCTGGTACACCTACTATAGCTACTACTACTCCAGCACTCCAAGAGACTCTGGCTAAGTTTATGAGCATGTACACTACTTTGGCTCATGTGGGGTTGCTTCCTCTCGCTGCAGCCACATCTCAGGCCGGGGGAGGGGCCCAAACTCCCGTAGCCCACACTCCTAAGTAGCGAGTGCCGATGGAGCAGGTCCTAGAGGTTATTCCTATATCGCCTGCGGCACCAGTACATCCTGGAGATGGGTCAGCTGCCTCCTAGGACGAGCGGCGCAGTTAGAGAGGTTCAAGAAGTATGATCCCCCAGTGTTCAGCGGTCTAGCTTCAGATGACGCCTTGGGATTTTTTGAGGAGTGTCATCACATCCTCCGTACTATGGCATATTGGAGTCCAGTGGGGTTTCTTTTACTGCGTTTCAGCTTCGAGGGGCCGCTTATGATTGGTGGCGTCCATATGAGTTGGATAGTCCAGTCGAGTCTGCCTCACTGACTTGGACATAATTCTCTGATATATTTATGAGGGAGTTTGTTCCCCAGAGCCTCAGGGATGCTTGGCATGCATAGTTTGAGTTGTTGCACCAGGGCACTATGACAGTATCTGAGTACGCCATCAGTTACACCCGCTTGGCCAAAAATGCACCGGCTTTGGTTGCCATGGTCCGGGAGAGAATGCAGAGGTTTATTGAGGGTCTTATTCTGCCTATATGGTCCAGCACGGCTCGAGACCTAGAGATAGATACCTTATCAGCAGGTGGTGAGTATTGCCAGACGGATTGAGGGTATGCCCGCTAGGGAGCGAGGAGAGAGGGAGGCCAAGAGGTCTTGTGAGTCGGGTCATTTCTCCGGTGCCCATACAACAGCAGTTGGTCGATATGGTAAGGGTTATTCCGGTCGTCCAGTTTATTCAGCATTGCTAGCAACCGGTGGTATTCTAGCTTCCCCAGCACCTCAGGAGCCTTATTATGCTCCCCCAGTTTCCAGCACGCCTCCTGCACAAGGTACCTCGAAGGGTCAGTCTAGCAGGAGCTGGCCCAGTAAGTCACAACAACCGTGACATCCCAGAGCTTGTTATGAGTGGAAGAATAATCGCCATCTGGTTAAGGAGTGCCCTAGACGTGGGAGGGTTGCGCCTTCACAGACTTCACAGCCTCAGCATGCTCCTCAGGGCCAGCAGGCCATCGTTCCAGCTCTATCTGCCACACCACCTGCCCAGCCAGCCAGGGGCAAGGATTAGGGTGATAGAGGATGCCCTCAAGGGAGGGGCCAAACCAGATTTTATGCTATTCATGGTCATGTCGCGGCTGTCACCTCTAATTCTATTATCATATATATTATATTGGTTAGTCATAGAGAGGCATCAGTTCTATTCGATCCTGGTTCTAATTTTTCATATGTGTCCTCTTATTCTGCTTCACATCAGGGTGTGCCTTGGGATTCTTTGAGTGCCCCCGTTTATGTTTCTACTCCTTTGGGAGATTCTCTGGTTGTGGACCGTGTGTATCGATCGTGTTTGGTTACTATTTATGGTTTTGAGACCGGGGCTGATCTTTTGCTGCTCGGTATAGTTGACTTTGATATTATTCTAGGCATGGACTGGTTGTCGCCCCATCATGCTATTCTTGATTGTCATGCCAAGACCGTGATGTTGTCTATGCCAGGCATTCCATATATTGAGTGGAGTGGTACTCTAGATCACACCCCAGTTGGGTTATTTCCTTCCTTAAAGCTCAATGTATGGTTGAGAAGGGGTGTGCTACTTATCTAGCTTATGTGAGGGATGTCAGTATTGACACCTCTTCTATTGATTCAATCCCAGTGGTATGAGATTTCCCCGATGTGTTTCTAGTTGATCTTCCGGGCATGATGCCCGAAAGAGATATCGATATTGGCACTGACTTGTTTCCGGGCACTTAGCCTATTTTCATTCCCTCATATCGCATGGTTCCTCCTGAGTTGAAGGAGTTGAAGGATCAGTTACAGGAGTTGTTGGGTAAGGGTTTCATTCGACCCAGTGTTTCGCCTTGGGGTGCTCCTGTGTTGTTTGTGAAGAAGAAGGACGGTTCTATGCGTATGTGCATTGACTATCGCCAGTTGAACAAAGTTACAGTAAATAACCGGTATCCTTTGCCACACATTGATGACTTGTTTGATCAGCTACAGGGTGCACGGGTGTTCTCCAAGATTGATTTGCACTCCGGTTACTATCAGCTGATGATTCGGGAGCCAGATATTCCAAAGACTGCCTTAAGGACTCGGTATGGTCATTAGGAGTTCCTCGTTATGTCTTTCGGGCTGACTAAAGCCCCAACAACTTTCATGCACTTGATGTACAGTGTATTCAGGCCATATCTTGATACATTTGTGATTGTTTTTATTGATGATATTTTGGTATATTCCCAGAGTCGAGAAGAGCATGAGCAGCACCTGAGGGTAGTGCTTCAGACTTTGAGGGAGAAGAGATTGTATGCAAAGTTCTCTAAATGTGAGTTCTGGCTGAGTTCTGTGGCATTCCTAGGCCACGTGGTGTCGAGTGAGGGTATTCGAGTGGATCCGAGGAAGGTGGAGGCCGTGCAAGGTTGGCCTAGGCCCTCCTCAGCAACTGAGATCCTTAGTTTCTTTGGTTTGGCGGGTTATTACCATTGCTTTGTGGAGGGATTCTCTTCGATTACAGCATGTATGACTATATTGACCCAAAAGGGTGCCCCTTTTCAGTGGACAGAGGAGTGTGAGGCGAGCTTCCAAAAGCTCAAGACAGCTTTGACGTCGGCCCCAATCTTGATATTGCCTACTGGTTCGGGGTCTTATACAGTTTCTTGTGATGCCTCACGGGTTGGAATTTGAGCGGTATTGATGCAGGACGGTAGGGTGATTGCCTACGTATCTCGGCAGCTGAAGGTGCATGAAAAGAACTACCATGTTCACAATCTTGAGTTAGCTACCATTGTTCATGCCTTGAAAATCTGGCATCATTATTTGTATTGGGTTCTTTGTGAGATTTGCACTGATCATTGGAGTTTGCAACACTTTCTTAAGCAGAAGGACTTGAATATGCTTCAGAGGAGATGGTTAGAGTTGTTAAGGGATTATGTTATTACTATTCTTTATCACCTAGGCAAGACCAATGTGGTTTCCAATGCCTTGAGTTGCCAGGCAGAGAGTTTGGGGAGTTTGGCATATCTACCAGCCTCAGAGAGACATATGGCGATGGATGTTTAGGCCTAGACCAGGCAGTTCGTTAGATTGGATCTTTAAAAGACCAGCTGGGTTCTTGCTTGTGTGGTTTCTCGATCTTCTCTATTTGATCGCATCAGGGAGCGGTAGTTTGATGACCCTTATTTGCTTGATCTTCCAAAAAAAGTTCGGTGTGGTGATGCTCGAGATGTCACCATCGGGGATGATTGGGTGATGATGATTTAGGGGCGGATTTGTGTGTCCAATGTGGACGACCTTCGAGTGTTGATTCTAGCTGAGGCCCATATCTCATGTTATTACATCCATCCGGGTGCCGCGGAGATGTATCAAGACTTGAAACAACACTATTGGTGGAGGCAGATGAAGAAGGATATAGTTGACTATGTTTCTAGGTGCCTCAACTACCAGCAGGTGAATTCTGAGCACCAGCGTCCGGGTGGGTTGCTACAGCAGATTGAGATCCCAGAGTGGAAGTGGGAGCGCATCACCATGAACTTCGTATCTGGACTTCCTCAAACTGTGAGGAAGTTTGATTCTATATGGGTCACTGTGGATCGGCTGACCAAGTCTACCCATTTCATACATGTGTGTACTACTTATTCATAGGAGTGGTTGGCGGAGATCTATATCAAGGAAAAAGTTTGATTGCATGGTATTCCAGTTTCTATCATTTCAGACAGAGGCACTCAGTTTACTTCACGGTTCAAGAGAGCCATGAAGCAGGAGTTAGGCACTCGGGTGGAGCTAAGCATGGCATTTCACCCCCAGACCGATGGGCAGTCAGAGCATACTATTCATATTTTGGAGGATATGCTTCGTGCGTTTGTGATCGAGTTTGCAGGGTCATGGGATCATTGCTCTCCACTGGCGGAGTTTGCTTATAACAACAGCCATCAATCCATCATTCAGATGGCGTCGTATGAGGCCTTATATGCTAGGAGATGTAGATCTCTGGTGGGTTGGTTTGAGCCGATCGAGACCAGGTTATTAGGTACAGAGATGGTCCAGGATGTGATGGACAAGGTCAAGGTGATTCAGGATAGGCTCTGTGCAGCCCAGTCCAGATAGAAGAGTTATGCGGACAAGAAGGTTCGCGATGTGGCATTTATGGTCGGCGAGCCGGTTCTACTTCGGGTCTCTCCCATGAAGGGTGTCATGAGATTTGGAAATAAAGGGATGTTGAGTCCGAGATTTATTGGGCCTTTTGATATTTTGAGGCGAGTTGGGGAGGTTCCATATGAGCTTGCCTAACCTCCCAGCCTAGCCGGAGTACATCCGGTAATTCATGTTTCTATGCTCCAGAGATATCATGGTGATCGGTCGCACGTATTAGGTTTCAGTTCAGTCCAGCTGGACAAGGAATTATCTTAGATTGAGGAGCCAGTGGCCATTTTGGACCGACAAATCAGAAAGTTGAGGTCAAAGAACATCTCTTCGGTGAAGGTCTATTGGTGGCGTCAGCCGGCCGAGGAGGCAACTTGAGACACCGAGCAGGATATGCGTAGCCAGTACCCTCATCTCTTTTCTACCTCATGTTTGTTTTCTATGCTTGTTCGAGGATGAACGAATGTTTAAGTGTAGGAGGATGTAATGACCCGCCGGTAGTTTTGGTTAGGTTTTGAAGCGAAAGCGAGCTTGGTTAAAAGCGGGTTATTAACAAAAAGGCACATAAAAATAGAACGTATTGAAATCAGATAAAAATTAAATACAACAGTTCAGCGACCGTGCTGGAACCACGGATTCGGGAATGCCTAACACCTTCTCCCGGTTTAACAAAATTCCTTATCCGGATTTCTGGTTCGCGGACTGTTAACATAGTCATATTTTCCTTGGTTCAGGATTCAACCGGTGATTTCGGAAACCATTAATCTCCCAAGTGGCAACTCTAAATAAATAATAATAAATCTGGTTCTAATTGTCCTTTAATTGGAAAAACTCTTTTAGTGTATTAAATGTAAAAAAGGTGGTGTGACAACCTAGGCTCTGATACCAACTTGTCATGACCCCAAACCCGGTCGTGATGGCGCCCAATACAACTACTTACCATTGTACTAGAACTTACCATTGGGCCGGTAGAGTTAACGATGGAATTCCAAGTATTGGATATTGTTATATCTTATAATCTTCTGTTGGGCCGACCATGGATTCATGCTGCGAAGGATGTGCTATCTTTACTACATCAAATGGCAAAGTTTGAATGGGACCGTCAAGAGATCGTAGTCTGCGGTGAAGATAATTCTTGCAATAGTATAACTCCCATTGAAGAGGTCGAGTAAAATAAGGGCCCATGCGTGTGCCAACTGGTGGATACAGTATCGGTCTCTAAGGTTACCGAGGGTGAGCATGTTCCAGTGCCAAAAGTGGCTACCGCATCTGTTATGGTTGCCACAGAAATGCTAAAATAGATTTTTACCCGGAAAGGGATTGGGAGCTGCATTACAGGGCATTACACAACCAATATCCCCTTCCTGGTAACATTGATACTTTTGGGATAGGTTTTAAACCAACCATTGCTGATATAAAGAGAGCCCAAAAACTAAAGAAGAAAGTGTGGACCCTCCCTAAAGCTATCCCTCGCCTCCCCCGTTCATTCGTCAGGTCTGGTACAAAGAGGCGCCTGACAACAATGATGCCCAACTTAGCAAAGATAAGGACCGACAGGGAACTGATTGAAAGATTTGAAAAGCTATTTGAAGAAGTGGATGTGGTAGAAGCAGATGATAGTCCAAGCAGAGTCGATGTCCAGTTCGTCGGATCTAGGGCCAAATTGAATAACTAGGAAGCTACTCCTCTTCCAACTTGGAGGAAGTTGCGGTAGATAGTTTTTGTTTTGCTTTTAAATCCATTTTATTTCAAGGTTGTAATAAAGATTTCTATGTTCCGTCCAATCAGATGAGTCAAACCTTATTATGTTTCAAATTTCAATGAAATGCAATTTCTTTCTCTCTCCATTCCCGATAGCCTTTATTTTCCCTTTCTTTCTTTTCTTCTACAGTCTATTTTATGCTGATTTCAATAATGTGTCATGCACGAGGAACTCCCGGCCTAGTCTTGATAATCAAATAGTAATACAAGAAATTGAATGTGATAATGAGATGGAGTATGATGATGAGGATGCTTTGGAAGAAATTATTAAAGAGTTGAGTCAATATGAGGAAAAACCCAAACCTAACATGAATGATACAGAAGCAATCAATCTTGGGGACCAGGAAAATGTTCCGGAAACAAAGATAAGTGTTCATTTGGAAGCCTACTCAGGGAAGAATTGATAAAGCTGTTGCATGAATACAAAGATATATTTTCATGGTCATACGATGATATGTCGGGACTATGTACTGATCTGGTGGTCCATAAATTTCACACTTATTCTAAATGTCCGCCTGTCAAATAGAAGTTGAGAAGATTCAAGACACACATCAGTGTGAAAATCAAAGAGGAAGTAAATAAGCAGTTTGAGGCAAAAGTTATACGAGTTACCAAATATCCCACCTGGTTAGCCAATATTGTGCATGTAGTAATGAAAGATGGAAAGACTAGGGTGTGTTTTGATTATCGGGATCTTAACAAGGAGAGTCCAAATGACAATTTTCAACTGCCAAACATCCACATACTTATTGATAATTGTGCCAAACATGAGATTGGTTCTTTTGTGGAATGTTATGGGGGTTACCACCAGATTATGATGGATGAGGAATATGCTTAAAAGATGGCATTCATCACACCTTGGGGAACATATTATTACAGGGTAATGCCATTCGGACTGAAAAATGCAGGAGCAACATACATGAGGGCGATGACCACTATGTTCCATGATATGATACATTTGGAGATTGAATTCTATATAGATGATGTAAGTTTCAAGTCCAGAAAGCAGTGTGATCATGTTGAAGACCTGAGGAAGTTTTTTGTAGAGGCTACACAAGTACGATCTCAAGCTCAATCCAGCAAAATGTGCCTTTGGAGTACCGTTAGGGAAATTGTTGGGGTTTGTGGTAAGTCGATGAGGAATTGACCTGGACCCATCCAAAATCAAAGCCATCCAGGAATTGCCTCTGCCAAAGAGCAAGAAAGAAGTGATGAGTTTGCTCGGCAGGTTGAATTACATCAGCAGGTTCATTGCTCAATTTACGTCAACTTGTGAGCCTATCTTTAAATTGCCGAAGAAAGATGCTGCAGTTAAATGGACAGATGAATGTCAGGCTATAATAAAATCAAAGAATATTTGGACAAACTACTTTTGTTGGTTCCGCCCGAGCTAGGAAGATCTCTGATTCTTTATTTAACAGTGTTGGATAATTCTTTCGGCTGTATACTGGGACATCATGATGAAACAAGAAGAAGGGGACCCAATTGATGAGAGAATGGAAATTATCAATGCTATGTTGATCACTTAGCGGCTGTATAATGGGACATCATGCTATGTAACCCGCACTGCGATGAGAGTACAAGCAGTTGTTGATCACTTAGCGGAGAATCCAATTGATGATGAATTTGAACCGCTGAACAAAATATGTTTCTGATGAGGAAGCATGTACATTGATGAGCTAGAACAAGATGAAAAGCCTGGCTGGAAGCTATTCTTTGATTGGGCTGCTAATAACAAAGGTGTCGGAATAGGAGCAGTACTTATTTCAGAGACGGGTCAACATTATCCTATCACAACTCATCTCCGTTTCTTTTGCACCAACAATATGGCTGAGTATGAAACATGTATTTTGGGTTAGAGAATGGAAATAGATATGCGTGTCCAAGAGATTTTGGTCATGGGTGACTCGGATCTCTTGGTACATCAAATTCAAGGAGAATGGGAAACACGAGATTTTAAACTCATACCATACCGGTAGTGTCTACATGAACTATGTCAGCGGTTTCAGTCCATAGAATTCAAGCACATTCCGAGAATCCATAATGAAGTTGCTGATGCTTTGGCCACTTTGTTATCAATGCTATATCATCCGGACAAGGCTTATGTGGACCCATTGCAAATTTAGGTCCGAGACCAACATGCTTATTGCAATACAGTAGAAGAGGAACTTGATGGTGAGTCGTGGTTCCATGATATTAAAGAATACCTCAGAATGGGGGTGTATAGGACACATGCCACAGGGGATCAAAAGAGAGGTAATAGATGATTGGCAAGTGGATTCTTCTTTAGCGGAGGGTTTTTGTACAAATAAACCCTGGATGTCTATTTGTTAATGTGTATGGATGCATAACAAGCTACAACAATTATGGTCGAGGTGCATGCGGGAGTCTGTAGACCGCATATGAGTGGGTATGTGCTAGAAAAGAAAATTCTCAGAGCAGGATATTAGTGGCTTACTATAGAACGGGACTGTATCAGCTTTGTGCGCAAGTGTCATCAATGCCAGGTACATGGAGATCTGATCCATTCTCCGCCATACAAGTTGCATACAAAGTCGGCACCATGGTCCTTCGTTGCTTGGTGTATGGATGTCATTGGGACGATCGAGCCAGCAACATCTAATGGCAAAGGTTTATTCTGGTCGCCATTGATTATTTTACTAAATGGGTTGAGGCAAAAACATTCAAGTTGGTGACCAAGAAAGCAGTGGTTGATTTTGTGCATGCAAACATCATTTGCCGATTTGAAATCCCGAAGGTGATTATTACAGATAATGGTGCTAATCTTTATAGTCATTTGATGGCGGAGACATGTCAGAAGTTTAAAATTACACACTGCAATTCCACACCATATCGTCCTAAGGCGAATGGAGCAGTTGAAGCAGCCAATAAGAACATTAAGAAAATTCTTCGAAAAATGGTGGAAGGATCGAGGTAGGGGCACGAGAAATTACCATTTGCTTTGTTGGGATATCGCACTACTGTTCGCACTACGGTAGGTACAACTCATTATTCATTGTGTATGGCACAGAGGTAGTGATACCTGCAGAAGTTGAAATACCTTCCCTTCAAATCATTGTGGAGGCAGAAATCGATAATGATGAATGGGTCAAAACCTGGTTAGAGCAATTGAATTTCATCAATGAAAAGAGATTGGCAGCAGTATGCCATGGGCAATTGAATCAACAGAGAATGGCCAGAGCTTATAATAAGAAAGTTCATCCACGAAAATTTGAAGTCGGACAATTGGTATTGAGGCGCATCCTACCTCATTGGGCAGAAGAAAAAGGAAAGTTCGCTCCTAATTGGTAGGGGCCAATTATTGTATCACGAGTGTTGTCCGACGGAGCATTATATCTAATAGATGTGGAAGGAAAATATGTAGAAATGGATATCAATTCTGATACAGTTAAGAGATATTATGAATGATTTCTTTATCTTTATGTATCTGATTGTATTCAACATATTTTAGATTGAAATGATGAAGGCATTTTGTTCCGCTATCCAAACACTTTATCCATTGCTACCCCTTTGAGCCCTATTATATTTTCTTTCATATCCCCCTTTTGGAATCAATGAAAAAATCATGGATTGAATGGGAAATCAAGTGAAGAAAACAAAAGATGAAGGAAAAAGGAAAAAAAGAAAAGGAAAAAGAAAGAATAGAGAAATGAAAAGAAAAAGAAATGAAGAAAAAGAAAAAAAAGAAAAGAAAAAGAAAAGAAAGGAAAAGAAAAGAAAGAAAAGAATGCAAAGAAGAAGAATGGGAAGAAAGCATCGCAACAATAAAGCGATTTTATGATCCGAACTGCGTTTGACTTGATCCCGCAAGGGTACGTAGGCAGCCTCACTAAGGTTCAGTCACAACAGAAGACAAGTCCAAGAACCCAAAAGAATGAAAATGGGGCAGAAGTTACATTTCTTGTGGAAGATATGATTCTGAAAGTTGTAATTTTTGAACCCATGCCGGAATATTTTGAGCCTTTATACCCTTCTTTCTAAACCCGTCCAAAAGCCACATTACGGTCCAAAGAAAGACCTTATGATTAATTTTAAGAAATGGCAATACAAGCAGGTAAGATGAATCATGTTGTGGACAACACTCGGGTATCAGAATATCAGAAAAATGAAAATGAGAGAGTCTTATTGGTGAAAACCCTCACGGGCACCGTAAGGCGATGTGAGTCGAGAGATATTATAATGAGAGAGTCTTATTGGTAAAAACCCTCACAGGCACCATAAGGCGATGTGAGTTGAGAGAAATGAAAATAAGAGAGTCTTATTGGTGAAAACCCTCACGGGCACCGTAAGATGAAAGTGAGTTTCCAAAGCGGGTAAATGAAAAAAGGTTGTGGTTGAAAGGCGGAAAAACAAGCAAGGTTTGGGTTTCGGTGAAGATCGGGTTGTGAAATATGGAGTGGCAAATATGGCAATTGACAGTTGTTTGGTTGGACAGATTAGGTCGGTTAATCAAAAATGCATGGCATGATCAATGGAATCAGTCGTCCCACTCAGATAAGTTCTATCATCTTTCTCTTTTCAGCGTTCGTCTATCCTCAAAACTTCGAGGTCATTGCATTTCATTTCTTCTTGAGATCTGTCTATAAGACATTTCAGTCAAAACTAACTACCAGCTTCCCAGTTATATGGCACAATGAGATCAGGACTTATTAAAGGATAGTGAAACATGAAGGATCAATGTAAATCCCATCAAAAGGGTAATCAGATGATTGAAGGAAGAAGCAAAAGTTCACAAAAAGGGGAAAAGAAACACCAAGACAGTGACATGAGGAAAACATTTGGGTTATTAGGATCAGAAGGTTTGAAAAGTAGACAGGAAATCACGGCAAGGCAAAACAAGTTCAAAGAAGCAAGTCGAAACAAGTTCAAAAGCGGGAGCATGGCCAAAATGAATGCCAACAGCTAACCACCATTTATACTAACAAATTGTTTGTGATTAAGATAGGGACAAAAGATTCAAATTCTTACTAATGACTTTAAAGTGAATGTGACCACCTGAAGAATAAGGAAATTAATTTCAATTTTAGCAAGCAGGCGCCCACCTGAAGAACAAGGGAATACATTTTAAGTTCAGTAAGAAGGTGCCCCCACCTGAAGAACAAGGGAATACATTTCAATTTCAGCAAGCAGGCGCCCACCTGAAGAACAAGGGAATACATTTCGATTTCGGCAAGCAGGCAACCACCTGGAAAACAAGGGAAGTACCATTTAGTTTTGAGTTTTAATATCTAATAATATGATGTGCCCAGTCACCATACTAGGGCAGAAAAATTCTCTTTGTATGTTTTTGTAAGCAGGTGACCACCTGGAGAACAAAGGAATACTTTTTCAAGTAATCGTAAGCAGCAAGGGAAAAATTTTCAAGTAATCGCAAGCAGGAGCCCACCTAGAGAACAGGGGAAAACTTTTTCAAGTAATCGCAGGTAGGAGCCCACCTGAAGAACAGGGGAATACTTTTTCAAGCAATCGCAAGTAGGAGTCCACCTAAAGAATGGACACAATCAAAGTTATATTGAAAGAATGCAAAATGCAAGATCAAGGCAATTCAAGAACACAAGATACCAGACATTAGATTGGATTTTTTAAATCATAGGGCATAGCCTAGGCTAGATTATTTTATCTTTACACGGTGTAATAAGGGGGACAGCAAGCAGTAACAACAACCACATCAATGAAATCACAGCTCCTAGTAGTCTCAGCTACCAGACACTCTTGAACTACACTAACCTGATTCATGTTTAGCCCAGGATATGTAGGCAATCTCTGAAGCAGGGTACGGTCAAACTTTTCAAAAATGCTTCACACGAAATATGCGAATGGGCAAAAAAAATCCCTCATTACCGCTCACTTATCTTTGCACGAAAACTCTTTGTATTCTCGAGCAAAGAGGGGCAGCTGTGGGCACGTGATTTTTGCCCTAAGCAATTTTATTCCAAAAAAAGATTCAAATAAATAATCTCATTATTTTACCATTTTTTAGGATATTTGTTGAAATTAGTATTAATTGTTGCATTTTAATTAATATAAAAGTACAAAAGAACATACACATACATTAGGGTGCTTAATTTTACAAATCTAGTATTAATTCATTTTTAAAGAAAAAATCAAAAGAGAATAACATTTTTGCACTTTAATTGAAATTACCATAAATATAGAAAAATAATCAGAAAATAAATACAAAATACAAAATAAAAATAATCGTTAGCGCTCACCGGCTTCTTAGATGGAAAACACTTTCGTATGGCGCTGTTTACCTCTTGTATATTTGAATATTTTTCAACAGGGACCGTTCCTCGAAGTTCACCCAAAATTTCCTTGCCTTTGTATGTAACCACTATTTGTTGGTAGTTTAACAGCACTACAAAGGGGTCGGTCATGTGCTTCTGTGGTACGCATCCAATAACCACTGGCTCACTCAGCCGAGGCGGATTAATTGTCCCCTGCACCACATAGGCCCATTTTGACACATACATCTGTGTCCCCTTCTTCACTTCATACTTCCTCGGAGTGCTCACAACTAGTGGTTTCTCTTGGCGACCTCGCAGAACAGAAAGAACCCCGTGTTTAGGAGGCACTTGCGCTGCTTTTGTCTAAGTTTTCTTCTACGGCTCAACTTTGATAGTATTATTCTTCTTCTCCCATTTTCATGTTTAGGTACTACCTTAGGCTTCCTTTCGGCATCAGCAATAGCAATTACGGCTTTCAAGGCCGGATCAAATTCTTGGTCTTCACAAATCGTACCGATTATCGGCCCGTTGTTGTGAGCGGGCAAAGGGTTATTACTAACATTTGAGGCTTCTTCATCTCTCAACACTATTTTTCCTTGTTCGATAAAATATTCCACATCTTTTTCCAATGTCTAGAAGTTGTCAGTACTCTGCCATTCAGCTCCTGAATTATAGGCACAGAGGACACCCCATTGATAGGCTGGAGATTCCGGGTTCTGCCTGTTTTGGGGGATGTTGATACCCAATTTTTCCCTATATATTTTTATACTCAAAATACTTTCAAAATAGCATATATGTGCATCCCAAAACCTTTTGGAATTATTAAAGGATCTTTAAAACTAATTTATGGCCTATTTTTACACCATAAATCCCTATAATTATTTTCAAAGCCTTCCATTTTGGAGAATAGTTTATTTTATTCTCACATTTACATCAAAACATAGAAGGGTCGGCTTGGCTCAGCGGTAAGCTTGCTTGCCGTGGTGTATCAGGTCGCAGGTTCGAATCAGCCTCTCTGCAAAGTAGGGGGAAGGCTGCCTAGAGTATTCCCTTCCCCAGACACCCACGAAGTGGGTATTGAACCGGGTCGGCCATTTATTTACATCAAAACATAATTTACATAATTTTTGTATAATTTTACAAGTCCATTTGGTATTTTTGAAACTAAATTGCATTTAAATTGCAATTGTAGCCTATTTAACAATTAATCGCATTTATTTAATTATAAAACCATTTCTGGAATTTTAGATTAATATTTATATATTATTAATTAGTTCTGTGTTTTCAATTTATTTTTCAAATCATTTCAACTATTTTCGTAAAATAAAAAGGGAAAATGGCTATTTAAATGCTAGCCAAGATTTATTGCAATCATAGCCCAGTTTGAACCCCAATTTTATCCCATTTCAGACCAACCCATATTCTAATTAACCCAACCCAATTTCAATTAAGACCTGACCCATACTCCATTCGGATGCGCTATCCATTTTTTATTTGATATGAGCCTTTGATTAAAAAAAGATCAACGGCCCAGATTATATTACCTAAATTAAATCTAACGAACCCCCCCTCGACCCATCATTTCTCATAGAGACCGGTCTCTATTTTGGTCTCTTTTTCTCCTCCTTCTCTTTAGAACCTTTTGGTTCTTCTCTAATCATCTTCATAGCCTCTCCGGCCATCTCCATCCTCGCTTCTCTCGACCACCAGTCACTACAGAGCCTTGTCTCGTTGATCTTCTTAAGTTTTGAGACTCCAGAGATTTCCACCATGCGAGATGGTCACTGTAAGCCTTGCTTGGCTTATCTCCGTCTCCGTTCCGACGTGTTCGAGCCTCAAACGCCTATATATGGCCCAGACTTTATCCAAACCAGATCATTGCATAGCCTTCTCATTTCTAAGGTTTCTAAGAAACCATGAAAGCATGATCAAGGTTGTTTCTTCCCTTGTTTTGCTAGATTTATGACAGATCTGTGTTATACTCAAAGTTTTAATTCTTTTCCCCAATTTTTTCTTTTAAAATCAGTCTGTTCAAATTAGGGTTTTTGAAATCTTAAGAACGATTCTTTCTTTATGTGAATCTATTTGTTCATGCCATATCTTGTGTGATTTTGCTTGTTCTTATGTTTCGCTGTTAATATGCATTTTTCTCTATTTTTTATGACATGCTTTACATGCCTATCTTATGCGTTCCTTTATCATTTTATTACTAAGTTTTGCTTGTCTTTACTGGACCTTCGTTTGAGTTCTGAACCTGTTTCTTCTACTTTTTCCTGAGTTATATGTCACCTATGAACTTGCTTAAGTTTTGAGCCTTCTTTTAAACTTGTTCTTTGTGATTCTTCACTCTAGTGCTTCTAATTTGCTGCGTGTGTTTGCGTGTTTCCTTAGGGAACTCTGAAAAGGTTCGCTAAGCTTATTGTAAGGGCTTGCCTTCTATTTTCTGTACCCTACTCTAATTTGAAACCCTAGATTAGATTGGAATATTTCCTTTGTTTATAATTTGAAACGTCATATGACCGTCTCTTCTGTTTGATACTAGCATGCTTATATACGAGGTTTTTCTTCTAAATTGATTTTCTTAGCTAGTGATTGATTTCAATCCCCTTTAACTAAGGCTTGATTGATTTTGTGAACACGTGATTTTTGCCTTATATGAGAATTACTCCCAGAAATTCAAAATAAAATAGTTTAGTGTGTTGTGTGGGACTTTCTGTAAATTTTGTGTAATTTCTTATTTATGGTTTGCATTTTTTGTCTATGCATACTATTTTTGAATTAATTAAAAAAACACAAAAACATTGCATTTAGGACTTAATTTTACAATTAGAAATTAATTAGCATTTTTATGATTTAGAATTTTTGTTTTTAATTACCTAGGATTTAAAAATGAAGAAAAAAAAGATGTTAAAATCGGACTGGGCCGGTTTTAAAAAAGAAAATTGAGGCCCAAAAGCACCCAAATAACCAGGCCCAAACCCCATTTACCCGGTCCAGGACTAGGTCTATTGAAGACATTCCAAACGACGCCGTATTGGCGTTTATATTACGAACCGTTGATCAAATCAATTGGACGACCCAGATTAGGTTTCTCTTTAGTCCAAACGGCGCCGTTTGATGGCTATCCATCTCGACCGTCCAGTTGATTGTGATCCAACGACTCAAACCTCTCCTCCCTCAACCGCCTAAGAAACCCGATCCATTCCCAACCAGGTCCGCCCCATCACCATGCCAAACAACGTCGTCTCTGTATAAGTAAATGATCTTGGTTGTTGATCTCGTTTGATCAAACGACCAAGATCAATTCCCCTGCCTAGTATATAAGTCCTAAACAAACCCCACCCTCCTCCCCCCCCCCCCATCTTCATCGTCTCTCTCAGAGACACACAGAGCTGCGACGTCCACCACCGTGCTCCACCCACTGGAAATCGCCTCACGGCGGTTCCGGTGGTCTAATCCCTCCCATCTTTAAACCACATAACCTCCTAACTCCCTTCTACACGAATCCTTTACCCATTTTCCTCGAATCATCTTCAAACTCTTTGAATATTAGATAGAAGTTCGCTGGAAATCAAGACTCACCCCAAACCACTCCAACTTTGCACCACAACACCCCCGTGACCTCCTCATTTCAACCCCGAGCACAGTTTCTTTCGAATCTGACCGGAACTGGTCAAACCCCAAAACCCATCCACATGAACCCTAGAAATCCAAAACAGGATCTCCGTTCTAAATTGATCAGAAATTGAGGTCCAATGGACCTTAATCTAGGTGTTCTCAATCAAGAACACCCCGATTAAGGCTCGTTTGGCTTCAATAATTTGAGTCCGAGTACAAGCCTGGGTCAATCTTATCAGAGGTATCTCTTTTCTTTCTTCCTTTCTTTATTCGACCTTTATGTGTTTTACTTGGTAATAATTTATCTAGTTTTGATTTCCGGTTAACATTTTTCTGTTCTTCTTCATAGACCCTTTGTTTGGTCTCCCTTTTTCTGTGTGTGTTAATTAACCATATTTACTGCGATTGCACTATGTGTTTAATTTGTTTGAGGTTATCAAGTAATTAATTCATATTTTCGATCCCCTGAGTATGTCCGTAAAACTGTGAATCGTGAATTCGTAGGTCGATTACTTTCTATCAGTTATACGTGTTGTAATCGATTAGACGAACGTTGTCAATTAGTTATATGGGTTTGTTGGTTAGAACACTATAACAGTAAAACTCAATATTTGTTCTGAAATCACTGTTGGATCAAGTCTTAAACTGTTTGTTGAGTTTAAATTAAGTAAAATGGTTATAGCTGCTGTAAATTCAGTTTAGTGATTGATACCCTTAAATTTGATTCGAGCCACAGTTGGAAAGATTTTGGATTATTTGTGATGTTTGGATATAGCTGTTAGTGATTCAATTAGGATTAGCATTTTTATGATTTTTAATTATCTAACCCATAACATGGACTGGTGGAACCTGCTGTACAACAGGGTACCACCAGTTCCTACAGTCCCTAAGTTTAAAATTAATAAACCCACACTTAGACAACTTTTAGTGGCAAAACCAGGGAAGTAATGGGCTGGACAGGGAGAAGGATGGGCAGAGCTGGGTTTCTGATTTTTTAAATATCCCTAGAAGTTTATTTTGTTATAAGTAGAAGGAAAAAAGGCAGAGAGGGGGGCCTCGAAAAACCATACATTTTAAGGAGCCGTAAGAGACACATAGTTGAGGAGGAGATTCTGTCCAGAGATAGGAAAATAGTGATAACATTTACAAATTGACACACACACAGACCGAGAGAAAAGCAGTGAGTTGTAGAGAGATTTTGAGAGTCAAAAGGCTATAGTTTCATCTGCTTCTTCTCGGGTCATGACTGGTGGTTTGCATTTCAGTTCCTAGGTTCAAACTTGATTTTTGGGTATTTTCTGGGGGCTATTCTACTGATCCTGTTTGACTTTTAAACATCTCTAGTCAACTGAAAGTTCCTAGGGATTAATCTGAAGATAGTCTCTGTTGTTTTGGTCTGTTGAAAATTGTTTGAATCCCCTATTGGTGTAGTCTGTCCTGGGATTTCACTTTGGTTGTTATCTGAGTGGCTCGGGTTTTTGTTGTTGTTGTTTGCTGTTGTTTGCTGTTGTTGTTGGCTACCAAACTGCCTGCTGATCTTTCTCTCTCTGCATTTTGCTGTTGAAATTCCAGGTATCTGTTCTGTATCCCTCAGATTAGCAATGGAATGAAGCAGACAATTGTTTAATCATGCGAATTTCGTTTTAAGTATAATGTGTTTAGTAGGCTTTCATGTTAGTTGACTTTGATTTTGGTCTTAAAGCCAGACATTAAATATGGAATTTAGGCCAGCAGTTCATTAGCTGTTGGCTTTAATAAAATTATACATTTTTTAATAATTTACACTTTAAGACTATTATTTTATTAGTGAGTTCACGTATAGTGTGTATCTTTTTAAATACTAAGTAGATTGCATGGATTTAGAAGTCATGCAAGCTAGGATATTCATTTTGTTAAATGATACTGTTTAGATAGTCAGTGTTGTTATCATTCCATTTGAACTGCTTAAAGATTCAACATGTGCATTGAATTTGTCGTTAAAATTTGGTTGAAGATGAGATTAGAAATACGCAATTGTATTCTGAAACAAAATTGATATACTACTCCGCATTTTAAAAATAGAAGATGATTATCTTTAACTACATGCCAATTAACTTGTTCGAATCATGACAACCATTTTGACATTGTTTGAATATTTGTTTAGTTATGTTAGATTAATGGCCATATTAGATAACCGCGCAGGTTTTATTGTTAAAGTCGTTTAAACCATAGTTTTTCTAATCAGTCCCGTTAATTGTTTCACTCCTCAAGGCAAATCAATTGTATAGATTTTGTTGGCTATTAAATAGTTTTAAACCGGATAATGTGTTAAAGATATGAAATTGAGGCCCAATGGGCATTTACCTTAGTCCAACGACAAATCAATTAGGGTTCTTTCTTTGTTTTAGCGGCAAAACCAATAGAAAAATATAGAATACTTTAGGATAGACTTTAAATAATAAATGGGGCGAGCCTCGACAAATAATACACAAATTACGGGGCTCTCATTAAATACTTGATTAAAGATACTTAGAGATTCGGGACATGTTGCTTAGCAAATTTCACGGCCTCCCCGAAAGACAACAAAATAGTATTCCCTTTAAGCGCGTATTTAATAATCTTATCTCCCTAAACTCGGGTGCACATTTATGTGACTCAAATCCAAATCTCAACGGAGTCAAAATGTGTTGACAACCACGGGTGCACTGGTGCGACGTGGTTCGAGATACATTTTCACAATGTTGCAATTCTTTGTTAAAATAATTATACTAATAATAATAATAATAATAATAATAATAATAATAATAATTCTTATAATAATAATAATAATCAAAAGCGGTTGAAAGTTAAAATATTCACGTAAGTCAAAGCATGTTATAAAATCAGATAAATAAGCCAAATACGACAGTTGAGTGACCGTGCTAGAACCACGGAACTCGGGAATGCCTAACATCTTCTCCCGAGTTAATAGAATTCCTTATCCGAATTTTCGGTTCGCTGACTGTTAAATAGAGTCAAACCTTTCCTCAATTTGGGATTCGAACCGGTGACTTGGGACACCATAAATCTCGTGGCAACTCTGAATCTCTTAATAAATGAATACCGTTCGATTGTGCTTTAATTGGAAAAAATCCTTCTACCAACGCCCTTCGCGGGGCCCGGTAGCGTCGAAAGGAGGTGTGACAGCTCTGGCGACTCTGCTGGGGACAACCCGACCCAGAACCAATGGTTCAGGGTTAGAAATTCGAGCTTAGAATAATTGTTATATTTGGCTTTGTTTATTATCTGATATTTTTACATGATATATGCTCAATGTGCAAAATGATGACTTTCACCGCTTTGATATTGTTTGAACTGTATATATAATTGTGCCGAAACCTTCTCATCTTACCTCCGGGGATGTGCTTACTGGTTAAGACTCCCCTTTCTATTAATGTCATACCAAGATAAGAAAAGGGCTCAGACAAGTTACAAAGCCGGACGATCTCGCAGGTCCCCGGTACGTAGCCCCCTCCCCGGCTTAAGTTGTCCGCTCGGGTACTTGATCCAGAATACATACCCAAATTTTAACCTAGAAGAACAATAAACTCATGCCAGATCCCTAATAGGACGCTTGTTCACAGGGAGTAAGATGTAGGTATTTAAAGTTCCGAATTCAAGCTTAAATGAATGTTTATGATTGGCTTTGTCTTATCTAATTTTGACATGTTGAGCCTAAATATGCTAAATGTTGCTTTACTGCATTGATATTCTGTGAACTGTATATATAAATTGTGTCGAAACCCTTCTCTTCTCGCCTCCGGGGATGTGCTTACTGATTAATACTCCCTATTCTGTTAGTGTCTCACCCTGAAATAAGAAAGAGGCTCGGAAAGTTTCTAAGCCGGTGGCCTTTTGGTTCCGGAAAGGAGCTCATTCCTCGACTCGAGTTGTCCGCTCGGGTACCCAGTCCAGAACACAGGCCCAGGTTTTGAACCTAGAATAATGTAACTTCATGCCGGATCCCTAGTAGGAATGCTTATCTGCATCATATTGCATTTGTCTTAGGGGGCCCAACACATGGGTTGGGTCTGTCTAGGACAGGCAACCTGAAATGAAAAGACCACCCTGTGGCATCCTGTACGTGTTACGCATTCATATGTTTTAAACTCGCATGTTGACCAGCTTTTGAATATCGGGGGAAAAGGAAATAGAGAAACAAGCAATTGGTTTTCAAAACAAATAATACCAAAACTTTGCCAAAAATTGAGAAAATAATCAAAAATAGCCGAAATAAGTCATTTTTAAAGGGTTGTCTGAAAACGATTTGACCGAACTACGCCGGTTTGATTCTCACCCGATGTGAGATACGTAGGCAACCCCCATCGGGTCTAACCTCCCCTTTTGTAAAAATAGCCAAAAAAATTATCGAAATTATTTTTTCGTCGTAAATAAGTCGGGTGATGCCGTCTTCAAAAATAGCCCAATGTTCCCGAAAGGGGCAACGGAAGACAGACTTTGAATAAACGGCCAACTATGGATCATTTTTGGTTGATTGACCCACACAGCCTTAAAATATTCGTCCCTGAGGCGCTGAAAGGCCGTGTTTGCGGTATTGGGATTTCTATTTTTGAAAAATAAGAAAAAGAGTCATAAATAATTCTAGTGATGTTGTTGTTGTCAAAAATAGCCGAATGTTCCCGAAAGGGACGCCGGAAGGCTGACTTTGCAAAAACGGCCACCTTCGCGTCATTTCGGTCGGTTGACCCACACGGCCTTAGAATCTTCGTCCCCGAGGCGCTGAAGAGTCGTGTTTGCAAATATCGGCTTTTCTATTTTGAAAAAAAAAAAAGAAAAATAGCCGTAAATAAGTCGGTGATGATGTTTAGTCAAAAATAGCCGAATGTTTCTCGAAAGAGACATCGAAAGGCTGACTTTGCATAAACAGCCACCTTTGGGTCATTTTGTAGATTTTTGGCCGGTTGACCCACACAACCATAAAATCTTCATCCCTGAGGCGCTGAAAGGTCGTGCTTGCAATACCGGGTCCTTTATTTAAAAAAATTAAAAAAAATAAATCATCATAAATAAGTCGGTGATGCCGTTTTTGCTAGAAATAGCCGAATGTTCCCGAAAGGGATGCTGGAAGGCTGACTTTGCATTAATAGCCACCTTTAATCATTGTTTTAGGATTTTGGTTGGTTAGCTAACGCAACCTTAAAATCGTTGCCCCCGAGGTGCTGAAAGGCCGTGTTTGCAAAACCGGGTCTTTTATTTTAATTTGAAAAAAAAACAAGAAAAAAGAGGGAAAGTGATTGTCGTTGGTATTTTTTGGTCAAAATAAGTCGAGCCAACTTCGGCAGTGTATTAAACCGTTCTTGCCGAGATGGCCTTAGAGTATCTTTCAGTTATCGAAATGTTGTATTTGTAAAAGAATGGACAAGTTTGTATTAATCCTTCCCGACCTCAAAATTAATATGAAATTCAGAAGGGGCCACGTTTGCAGAAATAGCCAGTGGGTTGAAATTGGCAAATGTTGAAGGAATCTGTTAGTCTGTTTCTTTTAATTTGTAATTCTCTTGATTAGAGCATATGATACTAGACTGTCAAGTCTGTAAGTATTCTTTTCGTCCAAGACTGTTAGTATGGTCAGTTTTTAAAACTTTGTGATCAAGTTTGTTTTATGGTGAAAACTGAAAAATTGAAGAAAAAGGAAAAAAAATGTGTTTTATTGTTATTTATCTTTCATTGGCCCGAACTACACACGGTCTGATTCATGCGGGGTCATGATACGTAGGCAATCTATATAAGATTCGACCACCACTAAAAGCGAAAAAAAAGGAGAAAAAAGAAAAAGAGAAAAAAAAGAAAAAATAATAAAAATAAAAAGAAAATAATAAAAATAAAAAGAAAATAATAACAAGTAAGAAAATAAAGGAAAGTTTGGGAAGCACAGATATCAGAAGCTGGAATGATGCATGAAACTAAAGCAAATGCATGATAGAAATGTTTAACTGTCTAGGTTCATTGCATCCCTAATGTGCGTTTACCTGTCTGTCAAATGCCCTAACGCTAACGTGATGACTTCGCTTTGTTGTGTCCATTTCCAGAATGGTGGTTGGTTGTGGTTCTAAAATAACTCTTCCCTGTAACACAAAGTCAGAGGACGAATGCAGGGAATCTCAAGGCTGAGTGGGTTGATACCGATACCCGACAACAGCTGGTTGAACGGAACCACGAGTTAGTAGAAGAGGTCACAATATTGAGACAACATGTGGCTGACATGTATCGGGCGTGGATGGATGGAAAAGCACCACCCCCGCCACCACCTAGCTTCCTGGACTCTGTCCTTACGCATACGCTAAACCAATGCCTGATTATCCCCCACGCTCTCCATATATATCCACCTATCACAACTTCTCTAGCTGCTCGAGTTGCTCAATTACTTGCCCTCCAGCTATATTTTTCCAACGCTACTCTCGTCCCCAACACCACTACTCTCCCCGGGACACCCAAAATTGTTCTTCACTTTCCAGGTACCCAGCTCCACAAAAGGGCTACCAACCCCCATGAATATACCGGAAGCCCCCTAGGTCAGGTTTCATGCCAAATAAGGCATTCAGGGAGGAGAGGTTGCTGAAACGAGAAAAGGCTCTCACCCCTATAGGAGAATCCTATGCAAGTCTGTCTGAAAGTTTAAAACATGTCGGCCTGATCAAGCCGCTCCCCGGATATACTCCAGACCCATGTTCAAGAAGCTTCGATCGTACTGCGTGATGCGCATACCACTCCAATGTCAGAGGGCACGACATTGAGAGTTGTCGTACTTTGAAAAAAAAAGTAGAAAAAATGATTCAAAAAGGGTGGTTGATTGTGATCAAGGACGATGACGAGGAGCAGATGAATCCTCTTGGGAATGTATTGACTGGAGCTAAAAATGTTGAGGCAGATAGCAGCCTCGGCAATGTGGATGCAGAACTTAGTGGCTAAAATGTTGTGCTTGGTAATTAGAAAGACACTCCATCTGTTGGTCAGCTAGATAGAGCTTTGGTGGTTTATTTTGTTGTCATTTATGTTGTCCGAGTTATTTTCAGGGTTGTAATTCGGATTTTGTCTTGTGGTCAAACCCTCTTATCCTTCCATTTTTGTCATAGCAATTTGCTTTGTCTTGTCAAGTTTTGTTTCTTGGTTGTACTTTGGTTTATTTCGCTTGTTTTGTCATTGAACCATTTCGTCGTTAGTCTAATGAAGCTTTCGGTATTTTGTTACCTCCGGTCATCTTATTTGTTTAGTTCTTTTTAACTTTTAGATTTGTCTTGGGTTCAAACGCCGATTCTAGTGACATGACATGCGCGCACAGTTTGGGCCTAATCTTAAATGTTAATCATAAAACCATTTGGAGGTGAAAGGGGCATTTGAAGGAAATAAAATCAATTTGAGATTATTTGGAGCCCGAGTCATGCGAAACTGGGGCAAGTAAAAAGAAAACCGTTAAAGACAAGTTGGCCATGTTGAGGTTCGTTCGTAGTAATAAAAATGAGATTTCTACCCCACAGTGCTTTAAAGATATGATGAATATTAATCGTGTTGTTTGCGCTTGGTATGTTTTGAAGATTGGAAGGACGAAGGCATTTTGTTCTGCTACCCAAACACTTTATCCTTCGTTAACCCTTTGAGCCTTATGTGTTTTCTTTCATATCCCTCCTTCGGAATCAGTACCAAAAATTAGAAACACAAACATGGAAGATAAAGAAAGAAAAAGAGAAAAAGAAAACAACGAAAACAACCAAAAAGAAACGAAAGAGAAAAAGAAAAAAAGAAAAAAAAAAAGAAAAAGAAAAAAAATGAAAAAATGAAAAATGAAAAGGAAAACTAGAAAAACGAGGAATTGGGAACTACGTTTGACCCGATTCCTCAAAAAGGATACGTAGGTGCTTCACAGCTCGGTCATAGTGTAATCAAAATAAAAAATTCCCCAAGCAAGAAACTGGGGCAGCAGAAGTTGTGTTTACAAACGAAAATGTAGGATTCCGAAGGTTGTAATTTTAAACCCAATTTGTTTTATTTTGAGCCTTTAAATACCATTTCTTTTTAGCCCGATCCAAATCCACATTACGGTCCAAAGAAAGGCCTTTTGACCAATCTTCAAAAGAGGAAAAGTCAGGCAAATGAGAGAAGTCTTATCAGAACATAACATTCTGATTCCCACCAGAAAAGACTCTGATCTGCAGCAGAAGAAATATGAGAGAATCTTAGCTGTAACACCCTTAATCCCCAGCTGAAAAGTAACACGAATGAAAGAGTCTTAGTGGGGAAAACCTTAACAGGCACCACAAGGCGATGAAAGCTGAGAGAAATCAAATGAGAGAGACTCGATAGTGAAAACCCTTCGGGCACTACAAGTCAAACAAAGATTGAAAATCAGATGGGAAGGCCAGACGAAGGTTACAAAAGGTCGTTTAACGACGGAGGATAGGCTATATGTGCATGTCATGTCCATTAGAGTTGGTATCCACGTTTGAGTTTATTTTTTTATTTTTTCTTAGAGAGTCGTCCTTTTCCTTTGTCTTCTATTCGTTTCTGGTTATCTTTCTCCTTTCATAAAAATTCACCAATAACGTCTGTTTGTGAGGAATGACTTCAAATGTGACGACCCAAAGGGTCATCACTTATTTAATTAATCATTTCGAGCTTCTGAGGCCTTGAAAACCTCATTCTATGTTGCCTCGATTTACGTGCACGATCCGAGCATGTAGCCGGAAAGCTTTTGTGATAGAAAATATGAATTCTATGAGAACTTTGGATAAAAATAATATTAATATTGATATGGTTGACTTCGGTCAACATTTTTGGTAAACGGATCCTGACCCGAGATTGGATGGTCCCGGGAGGTCCGTAGAAAAATATGGGACTTGGACATGCGTCCGGAGTCGAATTCCGAGGCCTAGAGCCCAAGTTATGAATTTTTATGTGAAATTGTTTTTGATGTAATTATTAAAGGAAATAAATTAATTGACCTTGGTATCGGGCTCGTATTTTGGTTCCGACGCCCGTACAAGTCTTAAATATTATATATGTGATTTCTGTAAAGTTTGGTGACATTTGGATGTCGTTTGAGATGTTTTGGACCTTGAGTTCCAAGTTAAGAAGTTTTGAAAAATCAAAAGTATGAAAATCATGAGTTTGAGGCTTGATTTGATTAAAACGAAGTGATATTGGCGATATGATCGCACGAACAAGTCCATAATGTGTTTTTGAGGTTGTGTACATGTTTGGTTTGGAGCCCGGGGGCTCGGGTAAGGATTTGATAGGCCGTTGGATGAAATTCTGAATTTTTGAACTGCTGGTTTTTCACCCAGCTGTTGGCTTCGCAATTGCGAAGTATTTCTCGCAATTGCGAAGGGGACAGAGTAAGGCAAGGCTCGCAAATGCGAACCTTGATAGCCAGCCTTGTTCGCAAATGCGAACAATTGTTCGCATTTGCGAAGGTCCCCAGTGTTGCCTTGGTTCGCAAATGCGAACCATTGTTCGCAAATGCGAACATCCCTGTGACTGCCAGTGTTCGCAAATGCGAACTTATGTTCGCAAATGCGAACTTCCCACACTTAGCTTAATTTTCAAACTCCAGAAATTGGTCGGGGTTCGCAATTGCGAACCCATGTTCGCAAATTCAAACTCCAGAAATTGGTCGGGGTTCGCAATTGCGAACCCATGTTCGCAAATGCGAACACAGAGACCTGAAAAACACGAATTTCAGTCATTTCTTCACATTTTACAAAACCAAAACACCCATTTGCATTCTTCAAGGATTTCTTCTTCATCAAAACGATTGTAAGTCACTTTTTACTTAATTCTTTCAATTCCTAACATCATTAAACATGTTTTTCATAAGAAATCAATGATTTTCATGGTAGAATTCTTGTTTTTGTTAGAAAATAGGGTTTTTCATAAATTGGGGAATTGGACCTCGAATTGAGGTCCGATTTTGAAACAAATTATATATATGAACTCGTGGGGGTATGGGTAACCGGATTTTGGTCCTAACCCCGAATTCCGACCATGTGGGCCCGGGGTTGAAATTCACTATTCATGGCAGAATGTTGTAAAAGTTGTATTTGGTATTAAGAATTAGTTTGTTGAGTAAAATTGATGATATTAAATCAATTGTGTATAGATACGGTCGGATTGGAGCCAAATTGAAAGAAAAGACATTTCCACGGATTGAATTGTTCATAAGCATTCGAGGTAAGTGTTTGTTCTATCCTAGCTTGAGGGAATAGGATTATGTGTTATGTGTTATGTGATCGAGTGCGGTGTATGGGATGTGGTGACGAGCATCCATACACTGGCGTCTAGTATGACCGTGAGTCGTTGGAAAATGATTATTTTGAGATATATTACGGATGAATTGTTATTGTTCTCCCTTGTTGGGACTTGTTGTGAAGATAATTATTGATTGCCCTTGATGGGACGGTTTATGAATTACTGTTTTCTTTCTTTGCCCTTAACTGTGATTGTTATTTGGGTGAGAAAGAGTGATAATGCACGAAGGGTGATGCCGTGCCATGTTTATTTATTTATGCACGAAGGTTAATGCCGTGCCATGTTTATTTATTGATTATGCACGAAGGATCATGCCGTGCCCTATTATTGATTATGCACGAAGGATCATGCCGTGCCCTATTATTGATTATGCACGAAGGATCATGCCGTGCCTTGTTATTGAACCATGTACGAAGGATCATGCCGTACTATGGATGTGAGGATGAGAGTAAAAGCACGAAGGGTGATGCCGTGCAACCGCTTGCTATTTCTTGAAGTGATATTACTTGTGTTTACATTATACTTTGTTTTTCCTTGTGAAATTATTAATCTGTGATTAATTGTTGAATTCTTTAAGGTATTCCTTATTGTGTTAATACTTGATTATTTCTTGTTATTTTGTGGTACACATATATATATATATATTGAATTGCACAGGTTTATGTGAGTGTCTGGTCCTAGGCTTGTCACTACTTCGCCGGGATAGGCCAGGCACTTACCAGCACATGGGGTCGGTTGTGCTGATGCTACACTTCTGTGCGTTTTTGCACAGGTCCGGGTTACGATCAAGAGCAGCAGCAGCAGCAGTGAATTGATTGCGTGGGAGTTGATCACATTTGAGACCGAGGTAGCTTGCAGACGTCCGCAGGCCCGGCGTCTCTCTCTTTATTTATGTTATTAGTTGTAGTCTCTTTGTTCCGAGACAAACAGAATTATGTTATATTTCCTTCAGACTTTTATGTGTAGTATTCCATAGTAGTTCGTGAGTTGGTGACTCCACGTCTTGGGTAGAGGATTTCAGTATGATTTTCATCTTGTGATTTGTTAATTCCATTTCGATAAAGTATTCCGCATTTATTTAATTAAAATTGTGTTAAAAACAGGATAGTATGAATACGAGTGGCTTGCCTAGCTACCACGAGTAGGCGCCATCACGATCCCGATGTTGGGGGAAAATCCGGGTCGTGACAAGTTGGTATCAAAGCTCTAGGTTACATAGGTCTCACCACTCACGAACAAGCTTAGTAGAGTTTGAGAGGTAGGTACGGAGACGTCCGTACTTGTCCTCCAGAGTCTATTGAGTTAGGAAAGAGTCTCTCATTTGTTCTTTCTTGTCGTGCGACTTGTTCCTCAAATACCGATTGAATTTCTATTCTGTCCTTTCGCAGATGGTAAGGACACGCGCTTCTTCGTCCGCTGACCAGCAGCCCGAGCCCCAGGCAGCTCCCGTGAAGGGCAGGGGCCAAGGCCGTATCAGAGGCCGTGGTAGGGGTAGAGCTCAGCCCCAGGCAGCTACCCCAGAGGTGGAGCCTCATATTGATATTGACGAGGAGGTTCCGGTTCCAGCAGCTCCAGTGGGCCCAGCTCAGGTCCTAGGAGAGGCTTTATTTACCCCGGATCTCCGGGATGCTTTGGTCAGAATAGCGGGATTTATGGACAGCATTGCCAGAGCGGGTTTATTATCAGTTGCCCCAGCCACTTCTCAGGCTGGAGGAGGGGCCCAGACTCCTATTGCTCATACTCCGGAGCCAGTAGCTCCTCAGCCTCAGGCACCAGATTCAGCCAGCTGTGGCCACTCAGTCAGGTACCACAGCTCATGCCGGTGATGGAACGGCCATGACTTCTGATTCGTTATGGAGGCTTGATCGGTTCTCCAAGCTATTTACCACTACATTCGGTGGAGCCGCATCAGAGGATCCTCAGGACTTTTTATTCAGTTGCCATGAGATTCTCAAGACTATGGGGATTGTGGAGACAAACGGAGTTGACTTCTGTACCTTCAGACTTGCAGGATCCGCCAAGACTTGGTGGAGAGATTATTGCTTGACTCGACCAGCAGGGTCCCCAGCTTTATCATGGGACCAGTTTGCGGAACTATTTATGGAGAAGTTTCTCCTTGCTACTCAGAGGGATGTACTTCGGAGGCAGTTTGAGCGCCTCCATCAGGGCACTATGACAGTTACACAGTATGAGACGAGATTTATCGACTTGGCTCGTCATGCAGTGGTGATACTTCCCACCGAGCGGGAGAGGGTCCGCAAGTTTAAAGATGGGCTTAATCATCCGATTAGACTTCAGATGGCTATGGGCGTAGGGAGTGACATATCATTTCAGGAGGCAGCCAATGCAGCACGCAGAGTTGAGATGGCTCTTGCTAGGGAGGCGGTTATTCTTCAGATAAGAGGCCTCGTCATTCAGGCAGGTTTGGTGGTTCTTCCTCTGGTAGCAGAGAATCCTTTGATAGAGGCCAGTCCTCCAGGCCTTTTCACTCCGCCCTTCAAGCTTCACAGGGTGGATCAGGTGATCGTGGTTTTCGGGGGCATTATTCAGACAAGTCTCCTATTAATGCTCAGCCTCTTCAGAGTGTTCGTGGAGGCCATTCAGGTCGCCAGGGCCAGCAGCCCTATCAGTCTAAGAGTTGCTACGGTTGTGGCGACCCAGGTCATTTTATCAGGTATTGCCCTCGAGCAGCGGGCAACTCTCAGCAGTGAGGTCCTCATCCTATGATTCAGGCCCCAGCTAACCCTCAGCCTGCCCAGCCAGCCAGAGGCGGGGGTAGAGATTATAGAGGTGGAGGTCGAGACCGTAAAGGTGGAGACCGTCCAGCCAGAGGTAGAGGTCAGCCAGTTGATTGTCGTCCTAGAGACGCAGTTTAGAGGGGAGGTGCAGATCCCTGATTCTATGCTTTACCAGCCAGGCCAGAGGCAGAGGCATCAGATGTCGTGATTACAGGTACTATTCTTGTGTGTGGCAGAGGTGCTTCAGTATTATTTGACCCCGGATCTACATATTCCTATGTGTCTTCCTACTTCGCACCGTATTTGGCCGTGCCCAGCCTATGCTCTAGATATTCCAGTTTATGTGGCTACGCTAGTGGGTGGCTCTATTGTAGTCGATCGGGTGCATCGTTCGTGCGTAGTTATATTTGGGGGTCTTGAGACCCGTGTTGATCTGTTGCTCTTGGATATGTTAGATTTTGATGTCATATTGGGGATGGACTGGTTGTCCCCATACCATGCTATTCTTGATTGTCATGCTAAGACTGTCACCTTAGCCTTGCCAGAATCACCCCGATTAGAGTGGAAGGGTACCTTAAGCCACTCCGTTCGCACTGTTATTTCCTATGTTAAGGATCGACGTATGGTCGAGAAGGGGTGTCTAGCTTATCTGGCTTATGTTCGTGATTCCGGCGCAGAAGTTCCTTCCATTGAGTCGGTCCCTATTGCACGGGAGTTTCCGGAGGTTTTTCCTTCAGACCTGCCGGGCATGCCACCCGACAGGGATATTGATTTCTGTATTGATCTGGCACCAGGCACTCAGCCCATCTCTATTCCACCCTATCGTATGGCCCCGCCGGAGTTAAAAGAGTTGAAAGATCGGTTGCAGGACCTTCTTGAGAAGGGTTTTATCAGACCCAGTGTTTCCCCCTGGGGAGCACCTGTATTATTTGTAAAGAAGAAGGATGGCTCGATGCGGATGTGTATTGATTACCGGCAGTTAAACAAGGTGACTATCAAAAATAAATATCCACCGCCGAGGATTGATGATTTGTTTGACCAGCTCCAGGGAGCGAGGGTATTCTCTAAGATAGACTTGAGGTCAGGCTACCATCAGCTGAAGATCAGGGCGGCTAACATTCCTAAGACAGCCTTTCGCTCTAGATATGGGCATTATGAGTTCTTGGTCATGTCCTTCGGGTTGACCAATGCCCCGAGCAGCATTCATGGAGTTGATGAATCGGGTATTCAGTCCTTACTTAGATCCGTTCGTGATAGTATTCATAGATGACATCCTGGTATACTCCCGCAGCCTAGGAAGAGCACGAGCAAGACCTCAGAGTGGTTCTTCAGACTCGAAAGATAACCGACCTATACGCCAAATTTTCTAAACGTGAGTTCTGTCGAGTTCGGTAGCATTTTTGGGTCACATTGTATCCGTGGAAGGTATTCAGGTAGACCCAAAGAAGATCGAGGCAGTCAAGAATTGGCCTTGACCAGCTTCAGTGATCGAGATCCGGAGTTTCTTGGGATTAGCAGGTTACTACCATCGTTTTGTAGAGGGTTTTCTTTTATTGCAGCCCCGATGACCAGGTTGACCCGAAAGGGTGTCCAGTTTCGGTGGTCGGAGGAGTGTGAGGCGAGCTTTCGAAGCTCAAGACAGCCTTGACCACCGCACCGGTGTTGGTACTACCTACAGGTACAGGGCCTTATACAGTTTATTGTGATGCATCCCGTACGTGGCTTGGAGCGGTATTGATGCAGGATGGTAAGGTTATCGCTTATGCTTCGAGCCAGTTAAAGATACATGAGAAGAATTATCCAGTTCATGATCTTGAGTTAGCAGCAGTGGTTCATGCCTTAAAGATCCGGAGGCATTATCTATATGGTGTGACATGTGAGGTGTACACTGATCACAAAAGCCTACAGTACTTGTTCAAACAGAAGGAGTTGAATCTACGACAGCGGAGATGGTTAGAGTTGCTAAAAGACTATGATATTACTATATTATATCACCCAGGTAAGGCCAATGTGGTGGCCGATGCATTGAGTAGAAAGTATGCCAGCATGGGTAGTCTTGCATATATTCCGGTCAATCGGAGACCATTAGCTCTAGATGTCCAGGCCTTAGCCAACCGGTTCGTGAGATTAGACATTTCTGAGCCTAGCAGAGTGTTAGCCTGCACGGTCGCTCGTTCTTCTTTATTAGAGCGCATCCGTGAGCGGCAATTTGATGATCCTCATTTGCGTGAGTTGAGAGATACAGTACAGCAGGGAGGTGCCACACAGGTAAATCTAGATGATGATGGGGTATTGAAATTGCATGGTCGAGTTTGTGTGCCCAATGTCGAAGGAATTCGAGAGTTGATCTTAGCAGAGGCCCACAGTTCGCGGTATTCTATTCACCCAGGCGCCGCGAAGATGTACCGGGACTTACGGCAACACTATTGGTGGCGCAGAATGAAGAAAGATATCGTTGCGTATGTCGCTCGGTGTCTAAATTGTCGGCAGGTGAAATATGAGCACCAGAGACCTGGTGGTGTATTCCAGAGGATTGAAATTCCCGAGTGGAAGTGGGAGCGGATCACTATGGACTTCGTTACTGGACTTCCTTTGACTCGGAGGAAATTTGATGCTATTTGGGTCATTATTGATAGGTTGACCAAGTCAGCACACTTTATTCCAGTGTCCGTCTCCTACTCGTCGGAGAGGTTAGCGGAGGTTTACATTAGGGAGATTGTTCGTCTCCATGGTGTGCCGATATCTATTATCTCCGATCGGGGAACGCGGTTTACCTCGCGGTTCCGGAGAGCGGTCCGACGGGAGTTAGGCACCCGAGGTTCGGCTGAGTACGGCATTTCATCCTCGGACGGATGGCCGATCCGAGAGGACTATTTAGATTCTAGAGGACATGCTTCGAGCCTGGTGTTATTGATTTCGGAGGCTCGTGGGACCGGTTTCTACCATTAGCGAGTTCGCCTACAATAATAGTTATCAATCTAGCATCCAGATGGATCCGTATGAGGCGTTGTATGGTAGGCGATATCGATCACCGGTCGGATGGTTTGAACCGGGAGAGGCTCGGTTGTTGGGTACGGACTTAGTTCAAGAGGCCTTGGATAAGGTCAAGACTATTCAGGAGAGATTGCGTTCAGCTCAGTCCGTGACAGAAGACTTATGCGGATCGTAAGGTTCGAGATGTAGATTTCATGGTTGGTGAACGAGTATTGCTCCGAGTGTCGCCTATGAAGGGCGTGATGAGGTTTGGGAAGAAGGGCAAGCTCGGCCCTAGGTATATTGGCCCATTTGAGATTCTAGACAGAGTGGGAGGGGTGGCTTACAGATTAGCTTTGCCGCCTAGCTTATCAGCCGTGCATCCAGTTTGTCACGTATCTATGCTTCGGAGATACCACGGCGATCCCACACATGTGTTAGCCCTGTGTTGACTGTTACTCATTAACCAAAATATCTTACCAACAATGACTGATTTCACAATGCATAAACATAACCATGTGATTTATTTACTAACAAGTTCATAATTTATATTTACAACGCCCCATACATATACATAGGCCACAATCCCACAGTCTTACATGTCTACGGAGCCTCTAGGATACAAAAGGGAAATACAATACTTGCCGGTAACAAGGCTCCGGCTATACCTTACAAAACCAAAATGAAATCTAAACCGAGTGGCATGAACCACACAAGGCCCCGAGGAAGAAAGGGGCTCACCAAAACGGGCAGTGGAAGGAGAAGGATACTACTGCCGATGAGCTGAAGTGCCTGCTACCGATCCACCTACAATCATGACACGAATGTAGCGCCCCCGGCAAAAGGGACGTCAGTACACTTGAATTGTACTGGTATGTATGGACAAACTTTGTCCCAAGTAAACTCAAGCCATTAAACAAGGATCACCGTGTTAAGACAGCCAATAGATTACATCAAGAAATCAATTAAGCTAACTAACCATGTTCCCAACCTTTTACTCATTTCGGATAAGCCTCAACACAAGCACATTCAAGGTCACAAATGGAACAACGACCAATCAACAACATAAATTGCAAGTAGTCAAACATAGGAGCAATCAGTGCTCCCCAGGTTGCAAACTCTCCTGTTGTCTCCTTTCACAATTTCACATTATTGATTTATGTATCAATTTTCAATAGCGATTTCGATCGCTTTCCATCCTTATTGCCCCTGACCACCCTTATTACCTCGGCCACCCTTATCACCCCAACCCAAACCTTATTTCACCACGTCGCGGCGCGCGACACGACCCCGCCTTACAGCTGAAAACACAACAATTTCAAACAGCAGATAAGGTACTACACACAATTTCAACAAGTTCAAATAAGCAACTTGCACATTGTTTCATGTTCTCAATTACTTCTCAAGCCAATATCACAACCAAGTTACAATGTTTCCACATTCAATAATATTCACACATGTATATTCAACAATTTTCCATAATTCAAGTGTTTCATCTCTTTCCACAATAAACCAATTCTCAAGTGTTTCGATTTCTTTTCCACAAGGTGCCATATAGGCCATCATAATCATTATTCACAAATTCTTTACCCAATTCAACTCTCATTTACCTTTCGGCTCATATTTCATACCACAACACTCATAGTTCAACAACAACTTTGAATATCCAACAACAACATCAAATAATCACATACGATTTCTCAAATCAACACATGCCAAACAATTTTACACATAAGGGCGATTTCACAAGAATCAAAATTAGCCATACATACCTGGTGATGAGTTTTCTTCCATTAACTTCCTACTTTATGCTTACCCAAGCTATCTTACTCTTGCCAACCTTGTTCTTGAAGACTCTTACTTCTACTCACTTCTTTTTACTAGAAATCAAGTTCAATAATCATGCATGAGTGTAAAAATTCTATTTTTAAAAGCTATTATATGCAAACCTCTCTTTACCCAATTAAAACTGAAAATCAAAGAAAATAGTTAGGGTTTTTACCTTGAAAATATTGGGGAAGTTGAATCCTTGCCCTAGGATCCCTTGGAATTAAAATGATTGGAACAATCCTTGAAGATGCAAGATTTCTCTCTCTAAAACCCTCTCTTCTCTCTCTAATTTTTGGTGAGATGATATGATAAAAATGAAGAAGAGGTGTGTTATATTAAAGAAGAGATCGGGTCAAAATGTTACAAAAATCTGGGCCGGGGTCAATTATGCGGTCACTATGCGACCGCAGAACACACATGCGGTCCGCAAAGTGACCGCAAAATGGCCTCAAAAATTACAAGTTTCTGGTTAAGGAATGCGGCCGGAATGCGGTCCGCATGTTTGATCTGCGGTCGCAAAATGCACCGCAGATTTGACATGCGATCGCATATCGACCGCACATTTGACGGATTTTTGAGAAACTCTCTGGAACGATTTGCGGTCAGAATGCGGTCCGCATGTTGATTCTGCGGTCGCATTCTTGACCGCATATTTGACACTTTTTCGGAAAAATTATTTCTCTACATTTTTGAAACTTAAATCACTACCAAGGGTTCGAACCGCGGCGAGCAAGCTCGCCGCGAAGAATTCTACGCATTCCTAGCACATCATTCGGACCATGACACCACATCTACTAGGTTTTTATGCATAAAAATTTTACGGGGCCTTACATCCTCCCCCCCTTAAGATCATTCGTCCTCGAATGAGGATTTTGAAATAAATGAGTTTTGAAAGACATGATATGCAAGCTATCAAAATTTTGACTAACTCTTATATTTTAGAAAAAATTTCGCCAGAATTTCCTTTGTATTATGGACATATCCACCTGACAGAGGGCCCCCGAAACACATTACCAAACAACAATACACAAATACAACACTTTTCACAACTTGTATATACTTTCTTGCCTCAACGAATGCACATATTCTATCACATTGTTACAATTGCACATAAACTAGTCACTTCAATGAATTATTACCTTATTTACCCAATTTAACACACCATGTACACTTAACAAACCATTACCAATCTATACTTACTATTAGTCGCTTACTTAACACATAACTCTTTACAAAATGGAGGGGGCTTTTACTAACACTAAGAGGGAAACAACTTGGACAAGATGACAGTTACTAGAAGTAGAAGGATCGCCTAATTTCTTCTAAGCTTGATCAAACAAATGGGGGTACTTTTCCTTCATCTCTTTCTCTGCTTCCCATGTGGCCTCCTCAACTTGTTGACTTCGCCAGAATACTTTAACAGAGGCAACCTCCTTATTTCTTAACTTACGGACTTGCCTATCAAGAATGGCAACTGGAACTTCTTCATATGACAAATCTTCATTAACCTCAATAGCCTCGACTGACATGATTGCGGATGGATTTCCAATCACTTTCTTCAACATGGACACATGGAATACCGAGTGCACCGATGACATCTCAAGAGGCAATTCTAGCCTATAAGCAACTTGACCAATCCTTTGAACGATCCGATATGGCCCGACATACCTAGGACTCAATTTCCCTTTCTTTCCGAATCGCATGACTCCCTTAATAGGAGATACCCTCAAGAACACCCAATCATCGACTTGAAACTCCAAATCCCTTCGATGAACGTCTGCATAGGACTTTTGACGACTTTGTGCTGTTTTCATTCTCTCCTGAATAACTTTGACCTTTTCCATAGCTTCGTACACCATATCTGGCCCGAGCAATTCCGCTTCACCTACCTCAAACCACCCGATTGGCGATCTACATCTTCTCCCGTATAATGCCTCAAACGGGGCCATTTGAATGCTAGCTTGATAGCTATTATTGTAAGCAAATTCTATCAGTGGCAAGTGTTCATCCCAATTACCTTTAAAATCTAAGACACAAGCCCGCAACGTATCTTCAAGCGTCTGAATGGTCCGCTCGGCCTGACCATCGGTCTGTGGATGGAAAGCTGTGCTGAGATTCACCTGAGTTCCCAAACCTTGCTGAAACTTCTTCCAAAAGTTAACTGTGAACTGAGCCCCGCGATCTGAGATGATAGAAAGTGGAGTGCCATGAAGTTTTTCTATCTCCTTGATGTACAATCTTGCATATTGCTCTGCAGTATCAGTGGACTTGACAGGCAGGAAGTGAGCTGATTTGGTGAGTCGATCCACTATCACCCATATTGAGTCGAACTTTCGCCGAGTGCGAGGTAACCCTACCACGAAATCCATATTGATCATCTCCCATTTCCACCTTGGTATTTCTATAAGCTAAGTTAATCCTCCAGGCCGTTGATGCTCGGCCTTCGCTTGTTGACAGTTCGGACATTTAGCTTCAAAGTTTTCTATATCCCTTTTCATACCGTTCCACCAATAAATCTCCTTAAGGTCATGATACATTTTCGTGGAACCTAATTGTACAAAATATCTGGAAATATGTGCCTCTGCCATTACCCTTTCCCGAAGTTCGTTCACGTCCGGAACACATAGTCTGTCTTGACACCGCATTACACCATCTTCACTGCTGAGTACAAATGCCGAGGTCTTGTCATTCATAACTACTTCCTTTACCCGAACTAATGCTGGATCCATGGACTGTTTTTCCTTGATTTCCGCGACCAATGATGATTCTGTCCATTATGCACAAAAATATCCCCCTCGTCTGACGCTGAGATACGAACCCCCCAAACTAACTAATTGGTAAACCTCTCGAGCCAGGTGTCTCTGATCCACACCCAAATGAGCCAACTACCCATGGATTTTCGACTAAGAGCGTCGGCTACCACATTTGCCTTCCCTGGATGGTACAATATGTTCATATCATAGCCCTTGAGCAATTCTAACCACCGCCGCTGTCTTAGATTTAGCTCCTTCTGCTTGAACAAATACTGGAGGCTCTTGGGGTCTGAAAACACATCTACATAAACTCCATAAAGATAGTGCCGCCATATTTCAAAGCAAACACAACTGCCGCGAGCTCCAAATCATGTGTCGGATAATTCTTCTCGTGATTTTTGAGTTATCTCAAAGCATACTCTATAACCTTTCCGTGCTGCATCAACACACACCCTAACCAACCTTGGAGGCATAACTTTCACCTTAATACTTTACATCATTAGCGGAACATCTTTATTATATTCCTCATACATAAGACCTTCCACGAATTGAGTTCCACTATAATTTCCTTGATGTGGTTACGACCCCGTGTGAACAATTGCTACTAACTCTTCATAATTCTTAACCCAAGGCATTGCTGAATGAGTTTTCTCATATGACCTCCTATCTCAAATGAATAGCACTGGCTAACTTTGCACATATACCCCGAATAACACTAACTTGCACGGCATTGTATCGAATGTAAAGTAGCATTGTGCTCTAACTTTCCTTAACCAACCTCTTCTCCCCATATGTGCATTATAGACTTTAAGAAACTGCACTACTTCCCCTGTGAAATTTCCTACCATCCCTCATTACGGTTAAACACCTCTCAAAACGTATATCAACAACCTTTATATGCATATGACTTAGGAAGGGTCACTAGCCCGAGAAGGGTATTCTCTGAAACTTTAAATCCTCCTCATACTTCAACAACAACTTTTGGTTTTACTCTTAAGGGTAAGGCTTAGTCCACTTGATTCTATCTCGGATGAGTAACTCGCCTTATTCCCCATGTTATAGTTACCAATAAAGTTCCCTGATATTGCCGCTTAAGAGTTATCATGCCAAACACGTCTAGTCTGTCACGAGTTTTCATCCTCTTTCAATCCATCCCGAACCTTTCATTCCCATCTTGATTTGCGGATAGTGCATAATTAATAGCTTTATTGTTCCACACATCTGTCTGCCTCCCGTGAACTTGAAAGATCATTATGTCTTGTTTAATCATTTTACAGTACCACAACCTCACCAATGATAACCTCGCTTCCCATTGTGTGTAGACATGAACTATCTCTAGACCCCTTTAGTCGATATTCAGTGTCACCCATGTCGGTTGCATTGCGGTTAATCCCTTATAACTTTTATTAACACTTGTGCCCTAAGTGAGTCCACCATTCTGATGCAAACAAATTGTTTTAAATAACCATGACCATCTCAATTTAAAGGTTTTCTCCCCATTTATTCTCACCTCATTCTTCCTAGTTAGTGAATAGCCACGCACTCTTCCATATATTACGTGGTCTCTTACCTTAAGTATTCCATCCGGCTCACCTCTTAACTCTTATTGGGACATATGTAGCAAGGAGTGTTCGTCTGAACATCATTTAACACTTATCTATTTGTAAGGATCTTTAGAGGCTCTCTATCAAGCCCCAATTACCATCTTGGGTTGTTGTGGCAACACATTCATTTCTCTCACTCGTTATGGCTTTCTTAGTATCCCGAAACTTTGTTTAAATCACAAATCTATGATTAGCCCATTCTAGGAACTCACAATCTTTCACATTTGACATATGGTACCTCCTTGGGTCCCATTTCTCCCGACCTTATGACAAGTAAAAGTCTCTTTACAAACATACTATTATTTTCTAGAATCGTTGACCCTATCAGTCACATTGCCATGCGTGAAGAATTTACATTCCTTAATCTCTTTTCTAGACCACACATGTCTTTACCAAAATATTCAAACATCATAGCTACATGGTCTCGCTCTTGTTTCATTGTATTTAAGTAGCCTCACGATGGTCCTCCCTCTCCCACATGGGGAAAATATCCTGGATCTTGACACAAGTCTTGAGTGTAGAAACTTTAGGAACATATGCCTCATATATCTATCCCTCTTATATATATACTCGACCATTAGAAAAATTTAAGTCACCATAGTATTGATCTCATGAGTCCCCTTCTCCTATTCAACCACGTAGGTATGGGATTCCAAGTCCCCACGCATATCCTTTATGAGTGTAACGCAACTTCGTACATTTCTGGGTCCCTATAACGTTCGTAAGACAAGGGTCTTCTCACCTAGGGTCCAATTGAGTCTCATTTCATAACTTTTTACCTCATATGAGAGACTTACACTCTCCCCATTAATCTCTTAGTCATTCTCTCATATATCACGTGCTTATATAACCAATATTCTTTCACACCTTACAATCAATTATATACTTCTTGCACTAACCACACGTGCTATTTAAGCTTACATATCAATTATCAAATCAATGCCTCTTCGTGCAGGTAATCACTTCTAATCCTATCCCCAAATAAAGTATACTTGTAGTACTATGTACTTATACTATATATATTCATACGGTTTATTCAACAAGATACATGTGCAATCTCCATAACACCCATGTCTTTTCCCATTGGTCATGACATATGACAACACTACATAAAATAGACGAAAGAGCATTTAAACTTACCTTGAATCTCAACGCACGGGTTACAAAACAATCTTATAGTCAAGCTTTATCGCACGATTTGGAGTGATGAAGAAGGGTAATATTCCTAAATGTCCGTGTAGCCCCCTACTTATATGATGTGGTCGACAACACACCTATAAGAAGGGCACTACTAGACACGGCTCCGAGACATCCTAGGACACTTTAAAAACCTGGCTCTGATACCAAGTTTGTCACGCCCCAAATCGAGGGACATGACCGGCACCTGACCGGGTTGCCCCAGTCAAGCGGACCTGGGTGCCTTCCATTCCCACGCGTTACCCCTGTGTTGACTGTTACTCATTAACCAAAACATCTTACCAACAATGACTGATTTCACAATGCATAAACATAACCATGTGATTTATTTACTAACAAGTTCATAATTTATATTTACAACGCCCCATACATATACATAGGCCACAATCCCACAGTTTACATGTCTACGGAGCCTCTAGGATACAAAAGGGAAATACAATACTTGCCGGTAACAAGGCTCCGGCTATACCTTACAAAACCAAAATGAAATCTAAACCGAGTGGCATGAACCACACAAGGCCCCGAGGAAGAAAGGGGCTCACCAAAACGGGCGGTGGAAGGAGAAGGATACTACTGCCGATGAGCTGAAGTGCCTGCTACTGATCCACCTACAATCATAACACGAATGTAGCGTCCCGGCAAAAGGGACGTCAGTACACTTGAATTGTACTGGCATGTATGGACAAACTTTGTCCCAAGTAAACTCAAGCCATTGAACGAGAATCACCGTGTTAAGACAACCAATAGATTACATCAAGAAATCAATTAAGCTAACTAACCATGTTCCCAACCTTTTACTCATTTCAGATAAGCCTCAACACAAGCACATTCAAGGTCACAAATGGAACAACGACCAATCAACAACATAAATTGCAAGTAGTCAAACATAGGAGCAATCAGTGCTCCCCAAGTTGCAAACTCTCCTGCTGTCTCCTTTCACAATTTCACATTATTGATTTATGTATCAATTTTCAATAGCGATTTCGATCGCTTTCCATCCTTATTGCCCCCGACCACCCTTATTACCTCGGCCACCCTTATCACCCCAACCCACACCTTATTTCACCACGTTGCGGCGCGCGACACGACCCCGCCTTACACTTGAAAACACAACAATTTCAAACAGCAGATAAGGTACTACACACAATTTCAACAAGTTCAAATAAGCAACTTGCACATTGTTTCATGTTCTCAATTACTTCTCAAGCCAATATCACAACCAAGTTACAATGTTTCCACATTCAATAATATTCACACATGTATATTCAACAATTTTCCATAATTCAAGTGTTTCATCTCTTTCCACAATAAACCAATTCTCAAGTGTTTCGATTTCTTTTCCACAAGGTGCCATATAGGCCATCATAATCATTATTCACAAATTCTTTACCCAATTCAACTCTCATTTACCTTTCGGCTCATATTTCATACCACAACACTCATAGTTCAACAACAACTTTGAATATCCAACAACAACATCAAATAATCACATACGATTTCTCAAATCAACACATGCCAAACAATTTTACACATAAGGGCGATTTCACAAGAATCAAAATTAGCCATACATACCTGGTGATGAGTTTTCTTCCATTAACTTCCTACTTTATGCTTACCCAAGCTATCTTACTCTTGCCAACCTTGTTCTTGAAGACTCTTACTTCTACTCACTTCTTTTTACTAGAAATCAAGTTCAATAATCATGCATGAGTGTAAAAATTCTATTTTTAAAAGCTATTATATGCAAACCTCTCTTTACCCAATTAAAACTGAAAATCAAAGAAAATAGTTAGGGTTTTTACCTTGAAAATATTGGGGAAGTTGAATCCTTGCCCTAGGATCCCTTGGAATTAAAATGATTGGAACAATCCTTGAAGATGCAAGATTTCTCTCTCTAAAAACCCTCTCTTCTCTCTCTAATTTTTGGTGAGATGATATGATAAAAATGAAGAAGAGGTGTGTTATATTAAAGAAGAGATCGGGTCAAAATGTTACAAAAATCTGGGCCGGGGTCAATTATGCGGTCACTATGCGACCGCAGAACACACATGCGGTCCGCAAAGTGACCGCAAAATGGCCTCAAAAATTACAAGTTTCTGGTTAAGGAATGCGGCCGGAATGCGGTCCGCATGTTTGATCTGCGGTCGCAAAATGCACCGCAGATTTGACATGCGATCGCATATCGACCGCACATTTGACGGATTTTTGAGAAACTCTCTGGAACGATTTGCGGTCAGAATGCGGTCCGCATGTTGATTCTGCGGTCGCATTCTTGACCGCATATTTGACACTTTTTCGGAAAAATTATTTCTCTACATTTTTGAAACTTAAATCACTACCAAGGGTCCGAACCGCGGCGAGCAAGCTCGCCGCGAAGAATTCTACGCATTCCTAGCACATCATTCGGACCATGACACCACATCTACTAGGTTTTTATGCATAAAAATTTTACGGGGCCTTACATTAGCCTTGCCGCCTAGCTTATCAGCCGTGCATCCAGTTTTTCATGTATCTATACTTCGGAGATACCACGGCGATCCCACACATGTGTTAGACTTCAGTACTGTCCAATTGGACAATGATCTATCTTACGAAGAGGAGCCGGTAGCCATTCTAGACCGGCAGGTTCGACAGTTGAGGTCGAAGAGTTATCCTTCTGTGCGTGTTCAGTGGAGAGGTCAGCCTCCTGAGGCATCGACTTGGGAGTCCGAGTCTGATATGCGGAGCCGTTACCCACACTTGTTTCCTGACTCGGGTACTTCTTTCTTTTGTCCGTTCGAGGACGAACGGTTGTTTTAGAGGTGGAGATTGTGACGACCCAAAGGGTCATCACTTATTTAATTAATCATTTCGAGCTTCTGAGGCCTTGAAAACCTCATTCTATGTTGCCTCAATTTACGTGCACGATCCGAGCATGTAGCCGGAAAGCTTTTGTGATAGAAAATATGAATTCTATGAGAAATTTGGATAAAAATGATATTAATATTGATATGGTTGACTTCGGTCAACATTTTTGGTTAACGGATCCGGACCCGAGATTGGATGGTCCCGGGAGGTCCGTAGAAAAATATGGGACTTGGACATGCGTCCGGAGTCGAATTCTGAGGCCTAAAGCCCAAGTTATGAATTTTTATGTGAAATTGTTTTTGATGTAATTATTAAAGGAAATAAATTAATTGACCTTGGTATCGGGCTCGTATTTTGGTTCCGACGCCCCGGTACAAGTCTTAAATATTATATATGTGATTTCTGTAAAGTTTGGTGACATTTGGATGTCGTTTGAGATGTTTTGGACCTTGAGTTCCAAGTTAAGAAGTTTTGAAAAATCAAAAGTATGAAAATCATGAGTTTGAGGCTTGATTTGATTAAAACGAAGTGATATTGGCGATATGATCGCACGAACAAGTCCATAATGTGTTTTTGAGGTTGTGTACATGTTTGGTTTGGAGCCCGGGGGCTCGGGTAAGGATTTGATAGGCCGTTGGATGAAATTCTGAATTTTTGAACTGCTGGTTTTTCACCCAGCTGTTGGCTTCGCAATTGCGAAGTATTTCTCACAATTGCGAAGGGGACAGGCTCGCAAATGCGAACATTCATCGCAAATGCGAAGCCCCCTTTGGCCCAGCCTTGTTTGCAAATGCGAACAATTGTTCGCATTTGCGAAGGTCCCCAGTGCTGCCTTGGTTCGCAAATGCGAACCATTGTTCGCAAATGCGAACGTCCTAGTGACTGCCTTGGTTCGCAAATGCGAACCATTGTTCGCAAATGCGAACACCGCCTTATACAGCATGTGTTCGCAAATGCGAACATTAGTTCGCAAATGCGAACTGTTCACAAATGCGAACAAATGTTCGCAAATGCGAACTTCCCACCCTTGGCTTAATTTTCAAACTCCAGAAATTGGTCGAGGTTCGCAATTGCGAACCCATGTTCGCAAATGCGAACACAGAGACCTGAAAAACACGAATTTCAGTCATTTCTTCAATTTTTACAAAACCAAAACACCCATTTGCGATTCTTCAAGGATTTCTTCTTCATCAAAACGACTGTAAGTCACTTTTTACTTAATTCTTTCAATTCCTAACATCATTAAACATGTTTTTCATAAGAAATCAATGATTTTCATGGTAGAATTCTTGTTTTTGTTAGAAAATAGGGTTTTTCATAAATTGGGGAATTGGACCTCGAATTGAGGTCCGATTTTGAAACAAATTATATATATGAACTCGTGGGGGTATGGGTAACCGGATTTTGGTCCTAACCCCGAATTCCGACCATGTGGGCCCGGGGTTGAAATTCACTATTCATGGCAGAATGTTGTAAAAGTTGTATTTGGTATTAAGAATTAGTTTGTTGAGTAAAATTGATGATATTAAATCAATTGTGTATAGATACGGTCGGATTGGAGCCAAATTGAAAGAAAAGACATTTCCACGGATTGAATTGTTCATAAGCATTCGAGGTAAGTGTTTGTTCTATCCTAGCTTGAGGGAATAGGATTATGTGTTATGTGTTATGTGATCGAGTGCGGTGTATGGGCTATGGTGACGAGCATCCATACACTGGCGTCTAGTATGACCGTGAGTCGTTGGAAAATGATTATTTTGAGATATATTACGGATGAATTGTTATTGTTCTCCCTTGTTGGGACTTGTTGTGAAGATAATTATTGATTGCCCTTGATGGGACGGTTTATGAATTACTGTTTCTTTCTTTGCCCTTAACTGTGATTGTTATTTGGGTGAGAAAGAGTGATAATGCACGAAGGGTGATGCCGTGCCATGTTTATTTATTTATGCACGAAGGTTAATGCCGTGCCATGTTTATTTATTGATTATGCACGAAGGATCATGCCGTGCCCTATTATTGATTATGCACGAAGGATCATGTCGTGCCCTATTATTGATTATGCACGAAGGATCATGCCGTGCCCTGTTATTGAACCATGTACGAAGGATCATGCCGTACTATGGATGTGAGGATGAGAGTAAAAGCACGAAGGGTGATGCCGTGCAACTGCTTGCTATTTCTTGAAGTGATATTACTTGTTTTACATTATACTTTGTTTTTCCTTGTGAAATTATTAACTGTGATTAATTGTTGAATTCTTTAAGGTATTCCTTATTGTGTTAATACTTGATTATTTCTTGTTATTTTGTGGTACACATATATATATATTGAATTGCACAGGTTTATGTGAGTGTATGGTCCTAGGCTTGTCACTACTTCGCCGGGATAGGCCAGGCACTTACCAGCACATGGGGTCGGTTGTGCTGATGCTACACTTCTCTGCGTTTTTGCACAGGTCCAGGTTACGATCAAGAGCAGCAGCAGCAGCAGTAAATTGATTGCGTGGGAGTTGATCACATTTGAGACCGAGGTAGCTTGCAGGCGTCCGCAGGCCCGGCGTCTCTCTCTTTATTTATGTTATTAGCTGTAGTCTCTTTGTTCCGAGACAAACAGAATTATGTTATATTTCCTTCGGACTTTTATGTGTAGTATTCCATAGTAGTTCGTGAGTTGGTGACTCCATGTCTTGGGTAGAGGATTTTAGTATGATTTTCACTTTGTAATTAGTTATTTCTATTTCGATAAAGTATTCCGCATTTATTTAATTAAAATTGTGTTAAAAACAGGATAGTATGAATACGGTGGCTTGCCTAGCTACCACGAGTAGGCGCCATCACGATCCCGATGTTGGGGGAAAATCCGGGTCGTGACATCAAAATTTTCCACCAGCTTTCCAATTATGCTAGACTAGATCTGAATGGTACAACCAAGTGGTATAAGACATAAGGGAACAAGCTCAATGCTAATGTCCAGAAGGATGTTCCCCAACAAGAGGAAGTTGACAAAGGGGTAGACCAGCATCATAAAAGATACCTACATAAAAAAATGAAGGTTAATGACCTCGAGGCCAAGGCCAATAAGACTCAAAAGTTGTGGAAACACCACAAAAGAAGGGAGGATATCCCCAGCAGAAGAGGTATTTCCAGTGACAAGGGTGAACAAAGAAAATGGTTCACCAGTAAAACATGCAAGGTCTTCATGTAGGGTCACTGTCATATGAATTTGGGTGATCAGGATAAAGAGTCGTCAAGCAGGGCGGGGAGGAAGAAAAGGAAAAACCTATCCCCAGCAGGAGTAGTCTCCCCAGTAAATAATAACACCGCCAGCAAGTTCTGACAATGAAACGCAGAGCAGGGACAGAGGAGGCAAACCATCCCCAGCAGGAGCACCACAACCAGCCACCACCTTTTTAAAACTAACAAATTTTCTTTGATTTGGAGTAGGAAAAAGAGGGTTTGTTGGCAGAAAAGCATGCCGCGAAGAAGATTCTCAAACTGGGGCAGAAAATTTTCTCCCGTTGCAAAAATTTTCTCGAAAACCAAACACCCAGGTGGGGAAAAAGGCCAGGCAATGCGAGGAAATGATCTTTGAACCTAGGTTGTCCCCAACAGCTTTGAAAGAACGAAAACAACAAGCTGTGATAGAGGAAATTATACCCCCAACAGACAGAACAAAATGAGGAAACTTGTGTTCAGAAAGGCAAGAGGCTGGTATCACCCCCTGCAGTTCTCGGGAAAATTGAACACTGATTTCGAGAACTCCCCGGCAACATTATATCCTACAAGTTTTTTCAAGGGAGAAAAGCTTGAGTCCTGAAGGAGGTTTGGAAAGAGGAAAAAGGAAAAGGGATCCCCCGACAGTGTAATCCCCAACTGATGACATTTCAATCCCCAGCGATCTCGGGAGGGAATAAAGGTTTTGATAGAAGTAGAAAATGAGGGAATAAAAAAGATTTCCCCAGCGGTATTTTTCGCAGCAGGCAAGTAAACAATTCCAATGTTATCCCAGCAGTCAAGAGGAAAATCAACACAACTCTGAAGGAAAGCAACTCCGAAACAAGATAATTCAGAAGAAAGGATGGTAAGAGGCAATGCAGGAAGAAGAAAGTGATTCAGGAAGCAGAGGAAGGCGACGACAAATGGGAGAAGTTAGTAAATCATTGTTGAAGTCAGGTGCCCGCCTGAAGAACGGAGTGACGATTTATTTTAGAAGTTTGTTGTTGGAATTAGGAGCCCGCCTGAAGAGACGAATAGCGTTTTACTTACTAAAGTTGATGTTGAAATCAGGTGCCCGCCTGAAGAACGGAGTAGCGATTTATTTTTGAAGTATGTTGTTGATGTCAGGTGCCCGCCTAAAGAATGGAGTGGCGATCTATTTTCAAAGTTTGTTGTTGAAGTCAGGTGCCCGCCTGAAGAATGGAGTGGCGATTTATTTCCAAAAATTATTGTCAAAGTCAGGTGCCCGCCTGAAGAGAGGAATGGCGCTTTAATTTTTCAAAGTTGATGTTGAAGTCAGGAGCCCGCCTAAAAAGAGGAATGGCGATTTATTTTCAAAGGATGTTGACGTCAGGAGCCCGCCTGAAGAGAGGAATGGTGATTTATTTTCAAACGATGTTGTTGAAGTCAGGAGCCCGCCTGAAGAGAGGAATGGCACTTTATTTTTTCTAAGTTGATGTTGAAGTCTGGAGCTCGCCTGAAGAGAGGAATGACGATTTATTCTCAAAAAATGATGTTGAAGTCAGGAGCCTGCCTGAAGAGAGGAATGGCAAGTTATTTTCAAAAGATGTTGTTCAAGTCAGGAGCCTGACTGAAGAGAGGAATTGCGTTTTAAATTTTTCAAAGTTGATAATTGAAGTCAGGAGCCCGCTTGAAGAGAGGAATGGTGATTTATTTCCAAAAGATGTTGTTGAAGTCAGGAGCCCGCCTGAAGAGAGGAATGGTGATTTATTTTCAAAAGATGTTAAAGTCAAGAGCCCGCTTGAAGAGAGGAATGGCGAATTATTTTCAAAAGATGTTGTTGAAGTCAGGAGCCCGCCTGAAGAGAGGAATGGCGTTTTATTTTCCAAGTTGATGTTGAAGTCAGGAGCCCGCCTAAAGAGAGTAATGGAGATTTATGTTCAAAAGATGCTGTTGAAGTCAGGAGCCTGCCTGGAGAACGGAAAAGCATACCTTTTAATTCAAGAAGTCAGTAGCCCGCCGGGAGAGCAAAAGGTTACAGCAAAATGTCCCCAGCATGAATCCAAGTTCAAAATCAGAAGGAAGGCAACAAGGGTCAGAAAAGATTTCAGACTTCGAAGGAAAATAGTTCGAAGATCGCAAGAAAGGGACCAACGGTCGGAGTTCGGCAATCAAGATAGGCCGAAGTAACAATTGTCAGAAGAGAAGAAGCATCGGAAGAAACATCAAGTCCGACAAAATAGCAAGGAACATGGGAAAGTCAAGATGAAGAGATAGATAAGATTTCGCAATACTGTAACTTAGTATAGCATCTTATTTTTGTTTAACACGGTGTAATAAGGGCAGCAAGCAACAACAGTGGGCAGCAACAGCAACAGCAGGGTCACAGCAGTCATGGTAGTCCCAGCTACCGAAACTTCCCGAACTACATTGACCTGATTCCTGTTTAGCCCAGGATATGTAGGAGGCCTTCCGAAGCAAAGACTCGGTCAAACTCTTTCCAAACAATGTTTCATACGGAGTGCTCAAGAGGGTAAAAATCGCTCGTAACCGCTTACTTATCTTTGCACGAAAACCCTTCATGTTTCCGCACAAAGAGGGGCAGCTGTGAGCACGTGATTTTTGCCCTATATGAGAATTACTCGCATAAATTCAAAATAAAATAGTTTAGTGTTGTGGGGGACTTTCTGTGAATTTTGTGTAATTTCTTAATTATGGTTTGCATGTTTTGCTATGCGTGCTATTTTTGAATTAATTAAAAAACACAAAAATATTGCATTTAGGACCTAATTCTACAATTAGAAATTAATTAGTATTATTAAGATTTAGAATTTTTGTTTTTAATTACCTAGGATTTAAAAATGAAGAAAAAAAAGATGTTAAAATCGAACTGGGCGAGTTTTAAAAAAGAAAATTGAGGCCCAAAAGCACTCAAATAACCAGGCCCAAACCCCATTTACCCGGTCCAGGACCAAGTCTATTGAGACATTCCAAACGATGCCGTATTGGCATTTATATTACGAACCGTCAATCAAATCAATTGGACGGCCCAGATCAGGTTTCTCTTTAGTCGAAACGGCGTCGTTTGATGGCTATCCATCTCGACCGTCCAGTCGATTGTGATCCAACGGCTCAAACCTCTCCTCCCTTACCCGCCTAAGAAACCTGATCCATTCCCAACCTGGTCCGCCCCATCACCATGCCAAACGACACCGTCTCTGTATAAGTAAATGATCTAGGCCATTGATCTCGTTTAATCAAATGGCCAGGATCAATTCCCCTGCCTAGTATATAAGTCCTGAACAAACCCCACCCCCTAAACCCCCCATCGTCTTCGTCGTCTCTCTTAGAGACACACAGAGCTCCGCCGTCCACCACCGTGCTCCACCCACCGGAAATCGCCTCACGACGGTTCCGGTGGTCCATTCCCTCCCATCTTTACACCACAGAACCTCCTAACTCCCCTCTACACGAATCTTTTACCCATTTTCCTCGAATCATCTTCAAACTCTTCAAATATTAGATCGAAGTTCGACGGAAATCAAGACTCACCCCAAATCACTCCAACTTTGCACCACAACACCCCCGTGACCTCCCCATTTCAACCCCGAGCATAGTTTCTTTCGAATCTGACGAAAACTGGTCAAACCCCAAAACCCATCCACATGAACCCTAGAAATCCAAAACGGGTTCTCCGTTCAAAATTGATCAGAAATTGAGGTCCAATGGACCTTAATCTAGGTGTTCTCAACCAAGAACACCCCGATTAAGGCCCGTTTGGCTTCAATAATTTGAGTCTGAGTACAAGCCTTGGTCAATCTTTTCAGAGGTATCTCTTTTCTTTCTTCCTTTATTTATTAGACCTTTATGTGTTTTAATTGGTAATAATTTATCCAGTTTTGATTTCTTGTTAACATTTTGCTGTTCTTCTTCATAGACCCTTTGTTTCGTCTCCCTTTTTCTATTTGTGTTAATTAAACATATCTCTGATTGCACTATGTGTTTAATTTGTTTGAGGTCGTCAATTAATTAATTCATATTTTTGATCCCCTGAGTCTGTCCGTAAAACTATGAATCGTGAATTCGTAGGTCGATTAATTTCTATCAGTTATACATGTTGTAATCGATTAGACGAACGTCGTCGATTAGTTGTATGGGTCTGTTGGTTATAACACTATAGCAGTAAAACTCAATATTGGTTTCGAAATCACTGTTGGATCGAGTCTTAAACTATTTTTTGTGTTTAAATTAAGTAAATTGGTTACAGCTGCTGTAAATTCAGTTTAGTGATTGATACAGTTAAATTTGATCCGAGCCACTGTTGGACATATTTTGGATTATCTGTGATGTTTGGATATAGCTGTTAATGATTCGATTAGGATTAGCATTTTAAGGATTTTTAAGTATCTAACCCATAACATGGACTGGTGGAACCTGCTGTACAACAGGGTACCACCAGTTCCTGCAGTCCCTAAGTCTAAAATTAATAAACCCACACTTAGACAAGTTTTAATGGAAAAAACAGAGAAGTAATGGGCTGGACAGGGAGAAGGATGGGCAGAGCTGGGTTTCTGATTTTTGAAATATCCCTAGAAGTTTATTTTGTTATAAGTAGAAGGAAAAAAGGCAGAGAGGGGGGCCTGGAAAAAACATACATTTTAAGGAGTTGTAGGAGACACATAGTCGAGGAGGAGATTCTGTCCAGAGATAGGAAAATAGTGATATCACTTACAGATTGACACACACATAGACCGACAGAAAAGCAATGAGTTGTAGAGAGTTTTTGAGAGTCGAAAGGCTATAGTTTCATCTGCCTCTTCTCGAGTCATGACTAGTGGTTTGCATTTCAGTTCCTAGGTTCAAACTTGATTTTGGGTATTTTTTGGGGGTTATTCTACTGATCCTGTTTGATTTTTAAATCTCTCGAGTCAACTGAAAGTTCCTAGGGGTTAATCTGAAGATAGTCTCTGCTGTTTTGGTCTGTTGAAAATTGTTTGAATCCCCTATTGGTGTAGTCTGTCCTGGGATTTCACTTTGGTTGTTATCTGAGTGGCTCGGGTTTTTGCTGTTGTTGTTTGCTGTTGTTTTCTGTTGTTGTTGGCTACCAAACCGCCTACTGATCTTTCTGTCTCTGCATTTTGCTGCTGAAATTCCAGGTATCTGTTCTGTATCCCTCGGATTAGCAATGGAATGAAGCAGACAATTGTTTAATCATGCGATTTTCGTTTTAAGTATAATGTGTTTAGTAGGGTTTCATGTTAGTTGACTTTGATTTTGGGCTTAAAACCAGACATTCAATATGGAATTTAGGCCACCAGTTCATTAGCTGTTGGCTTTAATTTTGTAATTATACATTTTGTAATAATTTACACTTTAAGAATATTATTTGATTAGTGAGTTCACGTATAGTGTGTATCTTTTTAAATACTAAGTAGATTACATGGATTTAGAAGTCATGCAAGCTAGGATATTCATTTTGTTAAAGGATACAGTTTAGATAGTCAGTGTTGTTATCATTCCATTTGAACTGCTTAAAGATTCAACTGGTGCATTGAATTTGTCGTTAAAATTTGGTTGAAGATGAGATTAGAAATACACAATTGTATTCTTAAACAAAACTGATATACTACTCCGCATTTTAAAAATAGAAGATGATTATCTTTAACTACATGCCAATTAACTTGTTCGAATCATGACAACCATTTTGACATTATTTGAATTTCGGTTTAGTTATGTTAGATTAATGGCCATATTATATAACAGCGCGAGTTTACTATAAAAGTCGTTTAAATCATAGTTTTTCGAATCAGTCCCGTTAATTATTTCACTCTTGAATGCAAATCAATTGTAAAGATTTTGTTGGCTATTAAATAGTTTTAAACCGGATAATGTGTTAAAGATATGAAATCGAGGCCCAATGGGCATTTACCTTAGTCCAACGATAAATTAATTAGGGTTCTTTCTTTGTTTTAGCGGAAAAACCAACAGAAAAATATAGAATACTTGACTTTAAATAATAAATGGGGCGAGCCTCGGCAACTTTAAGCGCGTATTTAATAATCTTATCTCCCTAAACTCGGGTGCACATTTATGTGACTCAAATCCAAATCTCAACGGAGTCGAAATGTGTTGACAACCACGGGTGCACTGGTGCGACGTGGTTCGAGATACATTTTCACAATGTTGCAATTCTTTTTTAAAATAATAATAATAATAATAATAATAAGAATAATAATAATAATAATAATAAGAATAATAATAATAATAATAATAATAATAATAATAATAATAATAATAATAATTCTTATAATACTAAATAATAATCAAAAGCGGTTGAAAGTTAAAATTTGCACGTAAGTCGAAGCATGTTATAAAATCAGATAAATAAGCCAAATACGATAGTTGAGCGACCGTGCTAGAACCATGGAACTCGGGAATGCCTAACACCTTCTCCCGGGTTAACAGAATTCCTTATCCAGATTTCTGGTTCGCGGATCGTTAAATAGAGTCAAACCTTTCCTCGATTCGGGATTCGAACCGGTGACTTGGGACACCATAAATCTCCCAAGTGGCGACTCTGAATCTCTTAATAAATGAATCCCGTTCGATTGTCCTTTAATTGGAAAAACTCCTTCTACCAACGCCCTTCACGGGGCCCGGTAGCGCCGAAAGGAGGCGTGACAGATTTTGTTACTGATTTTTTATAACTTTACCTCGTTCCTCCTTCTCCTGACTAAGTTCATTCAAAGACTTTAAAATTTCAGTCTTTTTGATTGATTTACTTTCCTTATATCTCAAAAACATGTACTATAGGATTCCTGCCTTAAATAGACTATATGTACTTACCCTTATTATGCTACTCTGAAAAGGGTTTCATTATTTTCCTTTCCTTAATTACTCATTTCTGTTTGAAATCATATCCCTTTGATTAAGGGAGATCCTACTTGATTGACTGAAGTTTTATTTCCTTGCCCCTTTGGTTTACTCGTTTTTGCACTATAAAAAGGATTTCTTTTTCTGCACCTTAAAAAAGAGAAGCCCACACACAGAGACTTCTGAATTAAGACACGTTTTGAAATACTTCTCACTTTCACCTAGCTCCCTTTCTCTTTACTATTTGGAGCATTCTTGAGTTCCTCTTGAACTCACAATAGTTGCGGAGGATTTGATCCTGCTGCCTGCTGGCTATTTGTTTGTTTTTGTTGTTTGCTGTCCTAAACTTGTAACTGGTATGTCCCTCTATTTAAATAACAGACTCTAACTATGTGTTTATTTTCTCTCATTCCGTCCTGCATTCTTCACTATGTCTGTTATGCCTCTTTCTTTATGTTTCTGCACCTTTAATTTGTTATGCTTTCCTGCTGTCTTTATGTTCCTATGAATGTTTTTTCCTATGTGATTCCCTGTTCCTTTCATCCCATCTTGTGTGTGAGTGCAGTTCTGAGTCATGGTAGCATCCTATTATTGCCACCCATGACATAGAATTAGGTTCTCTTAAACCTCCACTCAAATAAATCCCCACTCCCTTTCCTCTTTTATGTGATGAACTTTGACTCAAGTATCATGGTGTCCTAATCACCATCCAGTCCCAAGTCTGACTTCTAAAGTTTTTTCCTAATTGTTTGGCCCAATTAGAGGGTTAGGGGTGTGCCAGTCTATGCCATGGCTGGGTATGACCACCCTCTGATATGGTTCCCTCTCTCACTTTGCACGTATTCCTAATTCTAAGTTCTGCCCTCCTTTGGTAAACCATGCTTTGGGACCCTAGAGTTCCCTCTGATCTTGGATGCTTTAGGGCTGGCTACTCTGCACTACACTATTCTTTTCAAATTATTATCTAGAGTGTAAGCACTGCCTGGAGCCCTTGAGACTCCTTTGAACCCTGAAACACCTTGGATAAGAGAAGTCTTTGGAAATCTGGAATCCGGAATTGGTCAACACATTTTATTATGTATTGAGATTGAATTAGGCTTCTCGAATCTAGCTGTAGGCTATGATGTACTTTATTGTTTCCTTTCTCTCTTCTAATTCTGTAATAATCTTGTAAAAGAACTCGGGAAGTATTTGTAAAGGGTGTGGGAGGGGTTTACTTTATTGCATGTAATTAGGGGTAGATCTCATGCCTATAGGATTAATGTCGTAATTCAATCACTTAGATACCATGCCTATAGGATTATTATCGTAATTCAATCACTTAGAAACCATTCCTACAGGATTAAAGTCATTATTCAATCACTTAGATACCATGCCTATATGATTAATATCGTGACTCAATCACTTAGTTACCATGCCTATAGGATTAATGTCGTAATTCAATAACTTAAATACCATGCCTATAGGATTAATGTGGTAATTCAATCACTTAAATACTGCCTATAATATTAATGTGTTAATTATCTAGAAAATTTGTCTATAGGGTTTAATGCTTTATCATCTTGCAAATCATTAGAAACCCAACCTATATGACTTAATATCATGTAAGAAATTGCATATAGAAACCATGTCTATAGGAAATGCATACGCGTTAGGAAAAACTATAGGATAACCAAACCCTTCGTCCATTTACCCACTTTGTAATAGGTTCTAAAATCCAGAACAATATGTCTCACTTAATCTGTTTAAGTAATAATAACTGAGTGACTGGTTTTAATATTTCAGTGTCACGTTTTCAAATATAAAGCTCTTACGTACATGCAATGCTTTTAAAATTTTTCCATTCTTTAAATTTTCCTCTCATCTCTTGAAGCTGTCTTTCGATACAGTCCTTTAATTCACTCTTTCTTTAATGGTGTTTTGCATTTTTACAACTCTCTTGTATTTTTACTCAAACAAATCTGCAGATTCCAAAGTCATTTATGAACTTCTGCAATTTTCAACTCCAGTTAAAATTCTTATGTATTAGGCTCTTGTCTGAAATCAGTGCTTTCTAAATAACTCATTTAAAATATTACAAGTTTTCACAATTGGATCCGAGTTTCCTAATGCTGACTTTTTATCTAGTTCTATGTTTTAAACTGATCCGCCCGCCGCTTAACTTTTAATTTTAAGACCAAACCAGTATGTGCAAAGCATGCTAAACTAAGTGTTATCTGATTTACGGGGTTTTATATGAGCCTTGCATGTTTATTGGTAAATCTCCTTATTTGCTATTTGTTTTGTTTGTCGCTACTAGACTTCTGTCCTTTTAAACCACATATATGCCTCTACCCCTTTACTCCCCTTTAGGATTTGAAGTCCTAATACCATGGGACTGATAGGTTGGGACTGGTACTAGCAGGCAATAAGAAAACGAGACTAATCGCATTTAAATACCTTAACGAGGTGGGGAGGGTAGACATGGAGATGATGATAACACGATAACACTATGCGTATAATTGGGTGCCGGTGTTGTGCGAATGATCCATGTAATGTATAAACCTAAGACCCCCTTTCTTTTCCTTTTATTTGCAATGTCTCCTTTAATTATGTTCTTCAGATTAATTCCTTTTTCTAAAAACTGTCTCATTTGGTCTTCTTTACCCTTTTTAAAACTTGAAATTTATTCGTGATTCTTATGTGTAAAGTTTTACTTGTTTTCTCTCACTTCTTTTAAAGTCATAATTAAGCATGGCCGGGAACCACACTAGTGAATCTTGAAGGGTGCCTAACACCTTTCCCCTCGAGATAATCTCAAGCCCTTACCCGAACTCTAGGTTTCTTTCAATTCCCCCTCCTTTCATTAAAAGTGTCCTAATGCACTACGATCATTAGGTGGCGACTCTTCAAATTCCATAAACTAATTCCTCAAAGCGGAATAAGAGTTGTTTTGTCATAATGTCGTAAACCCGATTCTGCTTTCTATAAGGTGGCGAAAGAGGGGGCGTTGACAGCATGGCGACCCCGCAGGGAAAATTTTAAGGCTTTTACCATTACTTGCTTTTGTGACTTTATTGCTTCATTAATCGCTTTTATTTCATGCATTCAATTATCTCATTATAATTACTAACTTGGTTCTTCGTGTTTTTCCTTTCTTTTAATTTCTTTCTTTACAGCCTCATCATTATTTCAATTTCGTTGTACTATTTCGAGCATTTATTGTAATATTTACTTTATGAATGAGAAAATACATGGTATATGCTTCATTCTTGTAATTGCATTTTTCAACATCATTGTGACACCTCCTTTTTACACTACACCCGCAAGGGTATAAAGAAGTTTTTCCAATTAAAGGACAATCAGAACGTGATTTATTATTGAGATTCAGAGTCGCCACTTGGGAGATTAATGATGCCCCAAGTCACCGGTTGAATCCCGAACCGAGGAAATTATGACTCTATTATTAGTCCGCGAATCAAAAATCCGAGTAAGGAATGTTGTTAACCCGAAGAAGGTGTTAGGCATTCCCGGATTCCGTGGTTCTAGCATGGTCGCTCAACTGTTGTACTTTTTATTTGATTTCAAAACATGTCCTAACCTATGTTCCTTTTTTTAATAGTCCGCTTTTATTATATATTTATTATTTATTTTTTTAATAAGAATTGCAATATCGTGAAAATGTATCTCGAACCACGTTGCACCAGTGCACCCGTGGCTTTTGACACATTTCGTCTTCGTTGGGATTTTGATTTGGGTCACATAAATGTGCACCCGTATTTAGGAAAGTAATATTATTAAAATAAAAGCCTATAGCAACTACGTGTTTATTATCTTTGTGGAAGATTGTGAAATTCGCTAAACGGACCTCTCAAAGTCTAAGTATTTTTGTATGATATTTATCGAGGGCCCCGCAATTTGTTTGTTTCATTTGGCGAGGCTCATCTCATTTTCATTTAAAGGCCATCCCAGAGCAACTTCAATTTCTACTTAACTTTGTCTTCTAAAACTCCTAATTAAGTAATCTTATAAAACTACTCGGGCCAAATCTTACAAGTTAGTCTCAATGATCTTAAAAGAATTTATCCTCCTACACACTTGGGCTTCGCGTTTAGCCCAGCTTGTAACATAATTTATTCCCCTAGTTGGGCAGATCACTCTCGAGGGATTCATCAATATGGGCTTCAAGAAGCCCAATTCCAAATAGCGCAGGAAATCCAAATGGGCCAGGACAAACGTTAGGCCCTCTTGAAATATTTTTCCGGACCCAATCAACCAGGAAACCAAAAGAAATTAGATGAACATGCTTTCGTGCTACAAGAATGATCTAAGTTATCATCCGCTAGATCATTAAACCACTGATTTCAGACAAAATAGTAAATTGCATTTGCTAATTATGATATCTAATTTTATCAATGTTGATTAAAGAGGTGCAACTGAAGCAGAAAATTACCCTATGTCAGACTCTTAGGATGAGAGATAACAAACAACTTCCTAAATTTAGCTTCACAAATAGCAACAAATGATTCTAAGCAAGCTGGAACTATTTTCTGAAATTACTATTCATACAAATGCATTAGCAGAGAATCTATTGAATTGTTTAGCTCTAAAACTAGACTAAACAAGCAATATAACTTCGAACTAATGAAGGAATATATAGAGTCCAGTTATACAATCTAATGACCAACAACAAAGCTTAAACAGTTTCAAACAATCTCGCCTTAATTAGAAACTATAATCTAGGAGCAATCTCACAATTACTTAAGCAAAATAATAATATCTATAGAAGGCTGTTGCAGCATATCATTTCATTTCCACGAAAACAAGGGTTACATGATATGCACCTGAGAAGGAAGACAAACGAAGGATAAAATGGAGCCAACAGCAGTAATCAACATCAGCAGATATGTCAAACAGACTCAAACACAGTCCCGAGTAAATTGTGAAACAAAACAACAGCAGATATCCCAAACAGACTCGACTGACCAGTTTCAATTCGAAATCAAATCAAATAGAACAAATACACCCAAAACTCATTCCAATGGAATCCATAACACTCTGAAACTTCAATAAGTGTAGTTGTACAAAAATATGAAAATCAGTGATTAAAATTCAGAATCAGCCTAGAGAAACTGATGTAACAATACCTTTTTTTTCTGTTGTTTTTTTCTGAGAATTTGAGAAGCCTAAAATCTAAGGGAATTTAAAATTTGAATTTGAGATATGTGTGGTTTGAGGAGCATTTAGGGGGAATTTTAGGAGGCTGAAACTTGAAGTTCAAGGCAATGCATATGTCATTTTATAGACACGAGGGAGGGTAGCCCTCCAAACACTCTCTTTGCAATGTAGTCCTTTTATTTTCTAACTTATTAACCAAGTAACCTCCAAACACTCTATTTGCAATGTAGTCCTTTTATTTTCTAACTTATTAACCAAGTAACTATACCTATCTTTTGCAAATTACCTGAAATCCCACTTCTAGAAGCTCCTAGATAATTCTACATGATTCATGTGGCTATCAATTACCCACAATGCCCTTGAACTAAACTACTGATACCCAAAAATGACTAACTCAATTATCAAATCAAGCTTAACAAATTTAAACTAAAATCAAACAGTCATGCAAACGGAACCAGGCTAATTGAGTTCCTAAACTTCAATCAAACAAGATTACCAACTAATTAATGAACTTAAACTAATCAACAAATTAAATCTAACTAAAATCAGATAAAACAGAATTACAAAAGACTTTTGTGAATTTTCAGATTATTAGATTAATACTAATAAAATAGAACAAAAAGTTACTACAAGAAAAATAATAAAACAAAAGAAAGAAAGCTCACAGATGCCAAGAGAAACTCCGTCTGGCCATTAATGTCCGAATCTTTCCCCAAATATCTGACACGCAACATCCTTAATCATGTGTATTAATAAGAAAATACATGTTTGGTGATATTACGGTCCGAAATCACAAAGATTTGAGTTATGGTTTTTGGCCGGAATATTTTGATTTGATGTTTGAGCAGTTCCAAATAGATTCGAGGCAAACGGGTATGAGGGTTGAGTAGAAGAGGCCCAAGTGGTCATAGGGTGTCACGACCCAATTCTATACCCGTTTGTGATGGCGCATCTCGTGAAGACAAGGCCAGTCAACAACCCCAAATCCTCTTTTATTAGCTATTAACATAAAGGAATAGAAATATTATTTATTAACATTTAACTATTAATTTCATCCCCATACAACCCGACTGGGGTGTCACAAGTCACGAGTATCTAATGAGTAAAGGCGCTACTACTGGCCAACAATGTATAGATAAATACAAAAATAAAACTGGAATACAAAGATGCAATACTTTGCTGGGAACGCTAGCAGTCACCTGGCTCAACTTCCAACCTAAGGTCTTCTGCCCTACTAATAACCCGCTAACGGGTGAACAGTACCTGCAACTGCACACAAGGTGCAAGGAGTAAAGTGAGTACTTCCAACTCAGTGGTAATAAAAGAGAATAATAACTAAGCGATAAGAAAACACGTATGGGCACACAAAAATAATATACAAGACAGTAAAATCCCTTTTTGAAAAGCCAAAATACTATGAAAATCCTTTAGAAAATCTCAAGATCAGTTAAAAATATCACTTCTGAAATTCTCTTTTACAAATATCCCGTTTTCTTTTTCAACAGCCAGCATGTAAGGCTAAATCAGATAGAGCAAGTCGGCTCACAAATCTGCCCCTTGGGCATAACACTCCTCAACATGTAACACCAGGGTATCTAGTAAACAAGGCAAGTAACAGTATGCATGCCAATGATATATGAGTGTTAATGTCATGCCGCATAGAACAAACAGGAGTCAATGCAATGCATTGCATATGAGCGCTACGGCGTACAACCCGATCCATTTGGGTACCCGCGTTCACTGTGGAGGTTCAGACTCCGGAGGGGCTCATACAACCCAAGTGCAATAATACTGCAACATGCAGTCCGATCCATATACCACTGCGGCGTGCAGTCCGATCCATATACCACTGCGGTGTGTAGTCCGATCCATGAAATATGCTATTGCGGCGTGCAGTCTGATCGGTGCATGTATATGCATATGCACACACACTTGAGGCTTGAAATCCTCCTCACGTTACTCCTCATGCCCTCACATATGGCCCTCAGCCCCAATCAGTCCAACAAATAATCAAAAATCCCCTCGGGCATCTGTAAAATAATGATACTCAGCTCAAATGATAGTTCAAATATCAGTTAAAACTCCAAGATTGAGTAAAATATAACTGAGTTCAAAAGCAGTGTAAATCATACGGACTGAGTTCAAACAGTATTTCAAACAGTGAGGGAAAACAATGATGATAGTTCATAAAGAGTTTCAACAATCGGCAATAAGCCCCATGTATGGCAATGAGCCCAAATCATAATGATAAAAAAATACATTTGCAAATATTCGGTAAAACCAACAACCGGGACAGATCAAATCACGATCCCCAATGGTGCTCTACCCCACGCTCAGGTCCAGCATGCAAGTCACCTCAATATAGCACTAAGATGTGCAAATCTGGGATTTCAAATCCTCAGGATATCATTCAAAAGTATTACTCACCTCGAACCGGCGAAAACTCAATCCCGCCACACCTTTGCTCCTCAAACCGGCCTCCACGCGCGTCGAAACTAGTAAAAATCAATACAATTATATCACAATAGGCTAATGGAACAACACCCACTAGAAAACAATCGAAATATAACAAAATCTTGAAACTAGCAAAACCCAAGCCCCGGGCCAGCTTCTCATAAAATTATGAAACTCACATTTCCGGAATCCTCATCTCGCCACAAGTCTGTACATATAAAATTTATCAAAATCGGAGTTCAAATGAGCCACCAAAACCCAATTTTACATAGCAAAAATCCAAGCCCTAACTTCCTTAATTTATGGCTAATCTCAAAGAATTAACGGAAGATTCTTTGAAAAAATGATGTATTAAGACAACGAGACTTACCTCCAATCACTTCCCGAAGAAATCCTCTTCAAATTCTATCAATTAGCTCTCAAGGTGCTAAAAAATGGAGGAAAACGTGAAGGGTTCGCGACTGATTTTTTTCTTAAAAACCCTTCCGTCCAGTTGTTTTTAACTTTATGCGAATGCGATCGTCCTCACGCGTTCGTGATGAACAATCTGGCTTTATCCCATTTTTACTCTACACAATCGCGTGATCCCAGACGCGAACGCGTTGGTCATTTCCACCCATGCTACGCGAACGCGGCCAGCCTATCGTAATCGCAGTTCACCAGGTCCAACACCTACGAGTTCGCATCCCATATTGTGCAAACGCGAAGGCAAAAATCTTTCAGCTCTCCAGATACACTACGCGTTCACGTGGACTTCATCGTGAACGCGATGAATAAAATCCTGCTGCAATTATGACAGTAAACCTGATCTCTCACTTTGGACCCCCTGGAATCACCCCGAGGCCCCCAGGACCTCAAAGAAAACCACCAACCTACTCCAAAAACACAATTCGAACTTGTTCCAATCTTAAAACACATCCTTAAACTCAAAAATCATCAAATTAAGGCGAATTCAAGCCTAAGTTTCAACTAAAACTTCTGAAACCTACATTCAATCAAAAACCCGACCAAACGATGTCCGAATGACCTATAAATTTGTAGACATATCCAAAATCACCCAACGAAGATACTGCAACTATCGGAACTCCATTTCGACTCCTGGACCAAAATCTCACCTATCGACCGGAATTCACTAAAATTCCAACTTCGCCAATTAAACCCTATTTCTACGCCGGACCGCCAAATTCGATTCCAATAACTCTCCTAAGTCACAAATCATACCCCGAAGCTATCCGAATCACCAGAATTTGCATCTGAGCCTTCTAACCACATAGTCAACTTTCGGTTGACGTTTCTAAATCATGCTTCCTTCTAAGAGGCTATGTGCCTTATTTTCAACCAAAACCAATTCAATTACACCCGATCAACTCTAACACTGATATAAAAACTCGAAGCATCATAATAAGGGGAAACGGGGCGGTAACTCACGTGATGATGATCCGGGTCATCTCAGTCACCCCAATATAAGCAAATGCTCGTCCTCGAGCGGACTCGGAGTTGTACTAGAAGCAACCTAATAGCTGAATGACCTTACCAAGCATATACTCGGGGTGATCCCACGTCACCCAATCTAACATAAGTCTAATAACACAATATTGTAGGAATTTCACAGTCCATCTAGACCATAAACCACATTGCACTTCCCGAAATCACACACCAGATCAGAATCACACGTCTATATTCAGAATAAACCCGAACCAACTGTAATAACCCATACTTGGCACTCCAGGTGGTACCATATGATATATTACACAACCCAAACACTCAAGGCGGTGGCATCTATTCACAGCAATTGGCCACAATAACCAAATACTATCAGAAAAACATTTCTCATTAGCTAAAGTCTTATTCCAACACCTTCATATACTGCCCACGGGAACTGAAACATGCGATATACCGAACCCATCTCTCAGATCATCCATTCATGAATCCATTTCCCTCTTGATTGATACCATAACAAATTTCGGAGCCAACCTCGATATTACCTTTCTAACAAGCTAAAACCAACTATGCTCATACTCATTAATGACTGTAATGATCATTTCGATTATAACACACCACGCTGGTGATATGACACCCCAATACCTGCCTAAGCCACAACGTGCACACCACAGGCACCAATAAGAAACGATCTGAACACGCTCGAATCATGACAACTGACTCAAGCAAAAGAGCTGTAATTCAAATTTCTCAGTACCATCACAACACAAAACTGAGATCTCATCTCACTTCATAGAAATAGAGTACCTGAATCCTCCTTGAAAGGTCATAACTCAACGTGGCTTGCCACAACTCATGATTCTATCCAACACTATTACCCATGATGTAAATCAAATCATCAAGCTCAAAGCAGACATCCACGCGCAGATTGAGGTCTAAAACCAAGCAATACATCACACCCACGATGAAGCAAGTGATGTACACTATTCAATCCTGAAAGGACACAACCGATGCAATATATGCCGAGCAACACTCAATACAGACTTTTCTCAGAAACCAGGAAGTAATGCATATAAGGTGACATATAAATCAAACTAGTTTACATGACACTGTTGCGGCGTGCCACCCGCTCCAAATAACATACCCGTGGCGGCGTGCCATCCGATCCAGATACCATACCCGTGGCGGCGTGCCACCCAATCCAAATAACCCGTGGCGGCATACCACCCGATCCACACATAAATTTTGCAAAGGAAATGCACATCAAGTCGAATTACTCAATACAATAAACGTATATAATCCTACGCTCGGCCACACGAAACGCATCTGAAAAGTCCCTCAATACCAAAATTGAATCAATGGTAAAGACCTATGCACTGACATCTGCCACAATGGCCCAATTAACAAAGCAGTACCTGCCAGCCATCCACTGGTCCTTAGGGTACAAAAGTACTATGTTAGAAAATAATTCGATGCACCTTCCCACGCAACCTGTGGCATTTTCCGACATAGCCCATATCACATTTGTCCAGACGACCTGACTTAAGACAACCAGTTTGCAATCAAATATCATAACCCAAATTCAACATATCAAGCAAAGAAAGATCCACTAGGGCTTTCAAATTTCCCATAACTGCTAAACGGTGCCGATACACACGATATATAACCACTGCATAGGAGGATCACAAGAACTTCTAGTCTCCAACATATATATAATACATGAATCACTATGCCTGATCCCACACTCCGTCGTAAGAATACATAACACAGATCTAGCATCCATTCATACCACAGAAGACATTCAGAAATTTCCTATGCAATCAATAGTTCGACCATCACAGTCGATTCAACAAGAAAATGTCGCAATACTACTAACGTATCATCAATTTCCATCACCTAAATCATCGGATAATCGATTCTTTACTCACCTGCATGTGCCCGTGCTGCTCAAGAATTTAATGATTTCCCATTATGAACTGAACCAAACCTTGAACACGCAAACCTCAATTCTCCATATCATAGCACATAGACCATACCCATAGGAATTATACTCATCTTCAGAACACAGTAAAACACATCAAAAGATCTTTCTTCCAATTCCATTGCACAGGATATACTGCCAGGATTGAATTCCTTTTTACCCAAACCAAGCTAAGCAAATTGCCAGCACGCAGAAGCTTTGCTGCACGATACTTGTAAGGCTCATTACCTCAAACATGCAAGAATAAATCATATCCTTACCATAACGATTCAGTTTATTATCAAGTCATTCCATTTATCCCATTCCCATTCCTGTTTCATCATTAATTTGATATCCTCCTTTACTGTAGCACCACAATACTTCAATTCAGGTTACCACACAAGACCCATACATAAGACCACACGGTCTAAGACCCATAGGCCACTGGTACTCTCTCAGATGTTTCCTAAAATTACTACATTCTATAATACTTTATTTTGAAGAAATTCCTGCGAATCTGAAATCATTACCATTACCTTCCAAATGCAGATACACAGAATCCCATGACTATCATAAAGTACCACAAGTCTTGAAAATACAGTATCTAGCCACATACACAAACTTAAGACACCTGATTGACACATGCAAAACCTTGAACACAGTAATACCATTCTCGAGAGTCATTCATTCTTATTCAGCTTTAATTCACCTACCGTAGATGAACAGAACCAATATAGCATACAACAGTGCAATCAGTTAATCATTAACAACCTCCCCAGCTTGGCTCAAAGCCATATATCAAAACACGTTCAACCACACATAGCATTCTCACTCGAATGATGCCACAATGTTATAGTGATACTAAGCTCAAGTTATTTACAAGCTTTGACGGGGACTCAAATCATCAAAAATCTTAACTCTTCTGCAATTCATGCATCCATTCACACACAACAGTTAAGCCCACTCTTTAAGTAACCAAAACTTTTTCTAAGTCCCAATATTTCCAAAAAATTCGACAGTGTTTCCTTTGTAATTTGGCCTATCCACTTGCCAGAGAATCACCAAAACCATCATAACAACACATCCACAACTCGACAAGGTATCACAATGTATATCAACAACATAAATCTCAATACTACACGAATTAATAATCAAAATTGGTACATGAACATATGTTGCACCTATCCAAATCATAACACATATAAAATACCTTTCAATTACACATAGGATTCAACCCACCTAAGGACACTTCGCAAGACATAACCCACCCGCTTCGCTTCGAATTAGTATTTCAGCACACCTTCCACCATGATACACATAGCACAATCAATTAGTCTTCCTGAGTCTGAACTCATACCACCGCAGCTAATGCACTTTACCTTTCCACTAAGAGACATGAAAATATTCACCACACCCCATAACTTCGGGCTACACAACAGATCACAATGGAAAATGAATACTTAACAGCTCATCCATTATTCATCGGATTCTTTCATCACTACCAAGACTACATAGATACACCTCACGGTACCACATATTCATCACATGGATATCCAGCCGTCATTCTGGCTATTAAGAACAACACTGAACATATATTTTCAAAACACTTTCTCACACAATCAGCACCTCGGTGCTCAAGCCATAGGCAAAGATCTGGCCTCAAGCCCTCCAGACTGACCTAACATGAACTCACGGAGATTACCTCTCGCCCCTTGATCGGGGAATCACAAGCCATTAAGGCACATATACTACTGAGTGCTCGCGTGCGCATACAGACGAGTGGAAGGAATTTTCAAGAGTCATATCTCAAGCTAAATCAAGTACGCACGATAAGAATTCCATGAATGGGAGGTTTTCCTAAAGACTGCAACCCGTCGATGATAAGTATAGACATCTCCGTACCGATCCACGAGACTCTACTAAACTGGCTCATGACTCGCGAGACCTGATAACCTGGAATCTGTATCTACATGCAAGGTGCAGGGAGTAAAGTTAGTACTTCCAACTCAGTGGTAATAAAAGAGAATAATAACTAAGCGACAAGAAAACACGTATGGGCATACCAAAATGCTATACAAGACAGTAAAATCCCTTTTGGAAAAGCCAAAATACTGTGAAAATCCTTTAGAAAATCTCAAGATCAGTTAAAAATATCACTTTTTAAATTCAATTTATAAATATCCCTTTTTCTTTTTCAACAGCCAACATATAAGGCTAAATCAGATAGAGCAAGTCGGCTCACAAACCTGCCCCTTGGGCATAGTACTCCTCAACATGTAACACCAGGGTATCTGGTCAACAAGGCAAGTAACAATATGCATGCCAATAATATATGAGTGCTAATTTCATGCCACGTTGTACAAACAAGAGTAAATGCAATGCAATGCATATGATCGATGCGGCGTACATCCCAATCCATTTGGGTACATGCGCTCAATGTGGGGGTTCAGACTCCGGAGGGGCTCCTACAGCCCAAACGCAATAATACGGCGGCGTGCAGTCCAATCCATATACTACTACGGCGTGCAGTCTGATCTATATACTACTGCGGCGTGCAGTCTGATCCATGCAATGTACTACTGCGGGTTGCAGTCCGATCCGTGCACGTATATGCATATGCACACATAACACCCGAGGCCAGAAAGCTTCCTCACATTACTCTTCATGCCCTCACATATGGCCCTCATCCCCAATCAGTCAAACAAATAATCAAAAAGCCCCTCGGGCATTAGTAAAACAATGATACTCAGCTCAAATGATAGTTCATATATCAATTAAAACTCCAGGTTTGAGTAAAATATAACTGAGTTCAAAAGCAAAGTAAATCATAGACAGAGTTCACATAGTATTTCAACAGTGAGGGAAAGCAGTGATAATAGTTCATAAAGAGTTTCAACAATCGTCAATAAGCCCCAAGTATGGCAATGAGCCCAAATCATAATGATAACAAAATACATTTGCAAATATTTGGTAAAAACCAACAACCGGAACGGATCAAGTCATTGTCCCCAATGGTGCTCTACCCCACGCTCAGGTCCAGCGCGCAAGTCACCTCAATATAGCACTAAGATGTGCAAATCCGGGATTTCAAACCCTCAAGATATCATTCAAAAGTATTACTCACCTCGAACCGGCATAAACTCAAGCCCGCGACACCTTTGCTCCTCAAACCAGCCTCCAGGCGCGTCGAAACTAGCCAAAATCAGAAAAATTATATCATAATAGGCTAATGGAACAACACCTACTAGAAAAAAATCGAAATATAACAAAAATCTTGAAACTAGCAAAACCCAAGCCCCGGACCAGCTTCTCATAAAATTATGAAACTCACATTTCCGGAATCCTGATCTCGCCACAAGTCCGTACATATAAAATTTATCAAAATCGGAGTTCAAATCAGCCACCAAAACCTAATTTTACATAGAAAAAATCCAAGCCCTAACTTCCTCAATTTATGGCTAATCTCACAGAATTAACGAAAGATTCTTTGATAAAATGATGTATTAAGACTACGAGACTTACCTCCATCACTTCCCGAAGAAATCATCTTCAAATTCTATCAATTAGCTCTCAAGGTGCTAAAATTGGAGGAAAATGTAAAGGGTTCGCGACTGATTTCTTTCTTAAAAACCCTTCCGTCCAGTTGTTTTTAATTCTACGCAAATGCGATCGTCTTCACGCGTTCGCGATGAACAATCCGGCTTTAGCCCATTTTTACTCTACACGTTCATGTGATCCCATACGGGAACGCGTTGGTCATTTCCACCCATGCTACGTGAATGCAGCCAGCCTATCGTAATCGCGGTTCACCAGGTCCAACACCTACGCGTTCACATCCCATATTTTGCGAACGCGAAGGCAAAAATCTTTCAGCTCTCAAGATACACTACGCGTTTGCGTGGACTTCATCGTGAGCGCGATGAATAAAATCCTGCTGCAATTATGGCAGTAAATCTGATCTCTCACTTAGCCAAAAATGATCCATTTGGACCCCCTAGAATCACCCCGAGGCCCCAGGACCTCAGAGAAAACATTCAACCTACTCCAAAACACGATACGAACTTGTTCCAATTATAAAACACATCTTTAAACTCAAAAATCATCAAATTAAGGCAAATTCAAGTCTAAGTTTCAACTAAAACTTCCGAAACCTACATCAAATAAAAAGCCCGACCAAACGATGTCTGAATGACCTATAAATTTGTAGACATATCCAAAATCACCAAACAAAGCTACTGTAACTGTCGGAATTCCATTTCGACTCCTGGATCAAAATCTCACCTATCGATCGGAATTCGCTAAAATTCCAACTTCCCAATTAAACCCAATTTCCACACCGGACCGCCAAATTTGATTCCAATAGCTCTCCTAAGTCACAAATCATCCCCTGAAGCTATCAAAATCACCGAAATTTGCATCCGAGCCTTCTAACCACATAGTCAACTTTCGGTTGACGTTTCTAAATCATGCTTCCTTTTAAGAGGCTATGTGCCTTATTTTCAACCAAAACAAATTCAATTACACCCGATCAACTCTAACACTGATATAAAAACTTGAAGCATCATAATAAGGGGGAAACAGGGCGGTAACTCACATGACGATGATCTGTGTCATCTCAGTCTCCCCAACATAAGCAAATGCTCATCCTCGAGCAGACTCGGAGTTGTACTACAAGCAACGTAATAGATGAATGACCTTACCAAGCATATTGTCGGGGTGATCCCACGTCACCCAATCTAACATAAGTCTTATAACACAATATTATTGAAATTTCATAGTCCATCTAGACCATAAACCACATTGCACTTCCCAAAATCACACACCAGATCAAAATCCCACGTCTATATTCAGAATAAACCCGAACCAACTGTAATAACCCATACTTGCCACTCCAGGTGGTACCATATGATATACTACACAACCCAAACACTCAAAGCGATGGCATCTATTCACAGCAATTGGCCACAATAACCAAATACTAACAGAAAAATATTTCTCATTAGCTAAAGTCTTATTCCAACACCTTCATATACTACCCACGACAACTGAAACATGCGATATACCGAACCCATCTCTCAGATAAACCATTCATGAACCCATTTCCCTCTCGATTGATACCATAACAAATTTCGGAGCCAACCTCGATATTACCTTTCTAACAAGCTGAAATCAACTATGCTCGTACTCATTAATGACTCTAATGATCATTTCGATTATAACACACCACACTTGTGATATGACACTCCAATACCGGACTAATCCACAACGTGCACAATACAGGCACCAATAAGAAACGATCTGAACATGCTCGAATCATGACAACTGACTCAAGCAAAAGAGTTGTAATTCAAATTTCTCAGTACCATCACAACACAAAACTGAGATCTCATCTCACATAATTGAAATAGAGTACCTGAATCCTCCTCAAAAAGTCATATAACTCAACGTGGCTTGACACAACTCATGACTCTATCCAATACTATTACCCATGAAGTAACTCAAATCATCAAGCTCAAAGCAGACAGCCACGCACAGATTGAGGTCTAAAACCAAGCAATCCATCACACCCACGGTGAATGAAGTGATGTACACTATTCAATCCTAAAAGGACACAACCGATGCGATATTTGCCGAGCAACACTCAATACAGACTTTCCTCAGAAACCAGGAAGTAATGTATACAAGGTAACATATAAATAAAACTATTTTACATCACACTGTTGCGGTGTGCCACCCGCTCCAAATAACATACCCGTGGCGGCGTGCCACCCGATCAAATGAGCCACCAAAACCCAATTTTACATAGCAAAAATCCAAGACCTAACTTCCTTAATTTATGCCCAATTTCAGAGAATTAACGGAAGATTCTTTGATAAAATAATGTATTAAGACCAGGATACTTACCTCCAATCACTTCCCGAAGAAATCCTCTTCAAATTCTATTAATTAGACCTCAAGGTGCTCAAAAAAAGAGGAAAATGTGAAGGGTTCGCGACTGATTTCTTTCTTAAAAACCGTTCTGTCCAGTTGTTTTTAATTCTACGCGACTGCGACGCTCTTCACACTTTCGTGATGAACAATTTGGCTTCAAACCATTTTACTCTATGCGATTGTGTGCTCCTAGATGCGAACGCGATGGTCATTTCCACCCATGCTACGTAAATGCGGCCAGCCTATCGCGATCGCGGTTCACCAGGTCCAACACATACGCGTTCGCATCCCATATTTCATGAACGCGAACGCAAAATCTCTCAGCTCTCCAGATACACTACGCGTTCGCATCGACTTCATCGCGAACGTGATGAACAAAATCTTGATGCAATTATGACAGCAAACCTGATTTCTCACTTAGCCAAAAATGATCCGTTTGGACCCCTCGGAATCACCTCGAGGCCCCCGGGACCTCAACGAAAACCACCAACCTACTCCAAAACATGATACGAACTTGTTCCAATCATAAAACACGTCCTTAAACACAAAAATCGTAAAATTAAGTCGAATTCAAGTCTAAGTTTCAACTAAAACTTCCGAAACCTACATTCAATCAAAACCCGACCAAACAATGTTTGAATGACCTGAAAATTTGCAGACAAATCAAAAATCACCCAACAAAGCTACTGCAACTATCGAAATTGCATTCCAACTCCCAGATAAAAATCTCACCTATCGACCAGAATTCGCCAAAATTCCAACTTCGTCAACTCAACCCTATTTCCACACTGGACCGCCAAATTCGATTACTATCACTCTCCTAAGTCACAAATCATCACCTGAAGCTATCTGAATCACCGAAATTATCATCCAAGCCTTCCAACCACATAGTCAACTTTCGGTTGATTTTTCTAAATCAAGATTCCTTCTAAGAGGCTATGTGCCTTATTTTCAACTAAAACCAATTCAATTACACCCGATCAACTCTAACACTGAAATAAAAACACAAAGCATCATAATAAGGGGGAAACGGGGCGGTAACTCACATGACGGCTAGCCGGGTCATCATATAGGGTGTTAATTTGGTACTGTTAGGCATACTTTGAGTCTTGGCCGGAGAATCTTTGATCTAATTTGACGCTTTTGGCCAGGAGTTGAAGGAAACCATTTGCATAATTGGAAAGAGGGTAAAAGGGGGAAGTGGGGTGTTATTTTGGTGGCCATTGCAGTGATCGGCGTTCGCCGGCGGCGTCTAGGGTTTGGGTTGTTTGAGACAAATCAATGGGTTTTCTGGGAATACATCGTGGATTCATGTTGAGGTTAAGACGGTGTGAGGGTGTTTTTTTGGGAGCCATTAGCCTAGGTCATACGCGCGAGCGGTAGGGTTCTGGCGAGGTAACAGTGAGGGAGACGAAGGCAGTGTGCAATAGAGGTATGAGAATAGGGTTTGTATCGTTGATTTGGTGAGGGATTTATGACATTTTTATTAAAATGAAAGATCAAATGTGGGCCGTCGGATGAAGGTGAATGGATGGCCAAGATCACTTGATCATTTACTTATTCGAAACAACTTCGTTTTAATGGTCACAAGATTTGAACCGGGTGGGTTGTGACCTGGGCTTGTATTTGAAGTGGGTCTGGGGGAATTGTTTGGGCTGGGCAATGTTTATTTATAAATGTACCAAATCAAGTTTTATGGAGACAACCCTTTTCTTTTCTCTTTTATTTATTTTGCTTTTGTATTTCTTTTTGTGTTTTTTTTATTATTTTTATTTTTTTCTTATTTTATAAAAATGTAAAAATTAAAACAAAAACCTAATATAATTCAAATTAAACTATTTAACTCCTAAAATTATTTAAAATTCTATTTAGAGATAAATACAACAATTAATAATTAAAAATGCAAAGAAACTATTATTTTGTCATTTTCTTTAAATTTTGTTCTAAAACAAATTAATAGCTAATTAATACTAAAATTGTAAAATTAAATCTGAATGCAAGTGCATATTTTTATATTTTCATATGAATAAAAATGCAACCAATTAACATAAAAATTCAACAAAATTCTCAAAAATTATAAAATAATAAAGAAATCAATGTTTCGAAACTTTTGGAATCATTTGCTTAGGGCAAAAATCACGTGCTCATAGCTGCCCCTCTTTGCTCGGAAACACGAAGAGTTTTTGTAGAAAGACAAGTGAGTAGAAACGAGCAATTTTTGCTCGTTCGCATATTCCGTGTGAAGCATTTTTGAAAGAGCTGAACGCACCCTGCTTTAAGGGTTGCCTACATATCCCGTGTTAAACAAGAATCAGGTCAGTGTAGTTCAGGAATGTCTAGTAGTTGGGACTACCAAGAGCTGTGATATCATTGTTGTTGCTACTGCTACTGCTTGCTGACCTCGTTATTACACCGTGGTAAAATAAAAGAAGCTAACCTAAGCTATGATCTATGAGTTACAAAAGATCCTATTTATGTCTTCATACTTGCTCTTGTGTTGCCTTGAATTTGTATCTTGTGTTCTTCCAATAGAATTCTTGTTGTTGCCTTGGCGATGTTTTGCCATTCCTCTTAATGATGCTTGACTACTACAATATGAAATGTGTGTCCATTTTTCAGGTGGGCTCCTGCTTGCGATGCTTGAAAAGGTATTCCCTTGTTCTCCAGGTGGGCTCCTGATTGCCATGCTTCAAAATTATTCCCTTGGTCTCCAGGTGGGTTCCTGATTGCCATGCTTGAAAAGTATCCCCTTGTTCTCCAAGTGGGCTCCTGATTGCAACAAAAATAGACAAACAAAGAAATTTTTTTGCCCCAGTCTGGTGACTGGGCACATCATATTATTTGAAACTAAAATTAAAGGCTAAAATTTGGATTGTACTTTCCTTGTTTTCCAGGTGGGTGCCTGACTGCTGAAATATGAAATGGATTCCCTTGTACTCCAGGTGGGTTCCTGATTTCTGAACTTTGAAATGGATTCCCTTGTTCTCCATGTGGGCTCCTTCTTGCTGCATTTGAAAAGTTATTCCCTTGTTCTCCAGGTGGGTATCCTGCTTGCTGCATTTGAAAAGATATTCCCTTGTTCTCCAGGTGGGCATCCTGCTTGCTGACTGAAAAGATATTCCCCTGTTCTCCGGGTGGGCCCTGATTGCAACAAACATACAAGACAGAAAATTTCTTCCCCAATTTGATAATTGGGTGCGTTGTGTTACCAAATATTAAACATGAAAGATAAAGATTGCATTATACTTCCCTTGTTCTCCAGGTGGGTACCTAACTACTACGCTTGAAATGTGTTCCCTTGTTCTCCAAGTGGGCTCCTGATTGATGCGTTTGAAAAACATTCCCTTTTTCTCCTGGTGGGCTCCTGCTTGATGGCTTTGAAAAGTATTCCCTTGTTATCCAGGTGGGCTCCTGCTTATAAAGAAAATTTTCTGCCCTGTTTTAATCAAAGAAAGATTTGTTAATATAAAATGGTGGTTAGCTACTGACATTCTTGTTGGTCATGCTCTTGATTCCGACTTTGCTCTGACTTGCTTCCTTGGACTTGCTTTGAAACGCCTCGACTTCCCGGCTGACTTTCAACCCTCTGATCTTGATGACCCAAATGTATTACCCCGTATTGCTATTTGGTGTTTCTGTCCCCTCTTGTGAAACTTTAATTTTCCCCTACAATTTTCTTGATTAACCCATTGATGGGATTTCCATTGGTCCTTTATGCTTTACTTTCTTTTGATATATTCCAACCTTTTTATGCCGTATAACCGGGAAACTAGTAGTTACCCTTGACATCCTTCTTTATTTTTTGAATAGAACTGACACTGAAACATCTTATAGACAGACTTCAAGAAAATAAAATGCAATGACCTCGAAGGTTAATGATAGAAAGACTTTGAAAATGGATGATTAGTATGAAGAGAAAAGGATAAGACTTATCTGAGTGGAAAGGTTGGTTCCATTGATCGTACCATGCATTTTTCATTAACCAGCCTAGTCTGTTCAACGAATCAATTTTCAATTTCCACATTTGCTTTTCCATATTTTCAAAATCCGACTTTCACAAAAGCCCAAACCTTGCTTGTCTTGCCATGTTTTAAGCAGTTTTCAACCACATACTTGTTTAATTTGCCCTTCTGAAAAACTCACTTTCGCGTTACGGTGCCGGTGAGGGTTTTCACCAATAAGACTGTCTCATTTTTATTTCTCTCAAGACTCACTTCGCCTTACAGTTCCCGTGAGGGTTTTCACCAATAAGACTCTCTCATTTTTATTTCTCTCAACTCACATCGCCTTTTGGTGCCCATGAGGGTTTTCACCAATAAGACTCTCTCATTTTTATCATTTTACTTCTGGCACCAGAGTGTTGTCCCCAATATGAATCACTTTACCTGCTCGTATTGAAATTTCTTATAATTGACCATAAGGTCTTTCTTTGGACCGTAATGTGGCTTTTGGATGGGTTTTAGAAAGAAGGGTATACAGGATCAAAATAATTCAACGTAGGTTCAAAATTACAACATTCAAAATCATATTTCTCGCAACAACCACAACTTCTGCCCTAATTTTATTCTTGGGGATTTTTGGACTTTTGTTTTGTTGTGACTAAGGCTGCCTACGTACCATTTCGGGATCTTGTCAAACGTAGATCAGCTCATAAAATCGCTTCATTGTTGCGATGTTTCCTTTCTTCCATTCTTCTTTTCTTTCTTTTTCATTATCATTCTTTCTTTCTCATTTCTTTATTGTCTTTTCTTTTCCTTTTCTTTTCTTTTCCTTTTCTTTTCTTTATTTTTCTTTTCTTTCTTTTTCTTTCTTTTTTTTCCTTTTTTGTTTTCTTTTCTTTCTTTTTTCCTTCCCTTTACTTTTCTCTTATTTCTTTTCTTTTTGCTATTTTTCTGTTGTTTCTCCACTTAATTGCCTACTTGGGTTCTCGAGTTTTGTTGTTGATTCCAAAAGGGGGATACGAAAGAAAATAGAATAAGTCTCAAAGGGATAACAAAGGATAAAGTGTTTGGATAGCATAACAAAATGCCTTCATCATTTCAATCTCAAAACATGCCAAAATACAATTAGGTACATAAAGATAAAGAAATCATACATAATATCTCTTGATTGCATCAGAGTTGATAGCCATTTCTACACATTTCTCTTACACATTTGTTAGATACAATGCACCATTGGACAACACTCGGGTTACAACAAACGGCCCGTGGCAGTTGGGGGCGAACGTTCCTTTTGCATCAGCCCAGTGAGGTAAGATACACCTCAACACCAATTGCCCTACTTCAAACTTCCGCGGACATACTTTCTTGTTATACGCTCTTGCCATTCTCGATTGGTATAACTGTCCATGACATAGTGCTGCCAATCTCTTTTCATCAATCAAGCTCAATTGTTCCAAATGGGCTATGACCCACTCAGCATCATCAATTTATGCTTCAGCAATAATCCGAAGGGATGGTATCTCAACTTTTGCAGGTGTCACTGCCTCCATACAATATACTAATGAATAAAGAGTCTCCCCTAATGAAGTGCGAACACTAGTGCGATAGCCTAACAGAGCAAAATGGAACTTCTCATTCCATTGCCTGGATCCTTCCACCATTTTCCAAAGTATCTTCTTGATGTTCTTGTCAGCTGCCTCGACTGCACCATTCGCCTTAGGACGATATGGGGTGGAATTGCGATGCGTGATCTTAAACTGCTGACATGTTTCTGCAATCAAATAGCTGTTGAGATTGGCTCCATTATCTGTGATAATCACCTTTGGAATTCCGAATCGATTAATGATATTTGAATGCACAAAGTCGACCGCTTCCTTCTTGGTCACCGATTTGAAAGTTTTTGCTTCAACCTACTTAGTAAAGTAATCAATGGCTACTAGAATAAACCTGTGCCCATTGGACATTGCTGGCTAGATTGGCCTAATAACATCCATCGCCCAAGCAATAAAGGGCCATGGTATGGATATTGTATGCAATTCGGATGATGGAGAATGGATCAAATTTCCATGTACATGACATTGATGACATTTGCGCATGAAACTGATACAATCTCATTCCATAGTAAGTGAATAATAACCTGCTCGGAGAATCTTCTTTGATAATACATATCCACTCATATGAGGTCCACAAACTCACGCATGTACCTCAGTCATGATAGTAGTAGCTTTTTTAGCATCCATGCATCTCAACAAACCAAGATTTGGAGTTGTTTTGTACAAAACTCCTCCATTGAAGAAAAATCCGCTTTCCAAGTGTCTAATGCCTCTCTTTTGATCCCCCGTGGCCTATGCCGGATATACTCCCATTTTGTGGTATTCTTTGATATCATGAAACCATGGTTCACCATGAAGCTCTTCTTCCACCATATTATAATAGGCATGCTGATCTCGGACCTGAATCTGTAATGGGTCCACATAAGCCTTATCTGGATGATGCAAAATTGACGCCAAAATGGCCAAAGTGTTAGTAACTTCATTATGAATCCTTGGAATATGCTTGAAATCTATTGCCTGAAATCGTTGACAAAGTACATGCAAACATTGACGGTACGGTATAAGGTTTAAATATCAAGTCTCCCATTCTCCCTGAATCAGGTGCACCAAAAGGTCCGAGTCACCCATGACAAAGATCTCCTAGACACCCATGTCTATAGCCAACCTCAAACCCAAAATATAGGCCTCATATTCAGCCATGGTATCGGTGTATTATAAGAGAAGCTGAACTGTAATAGGGTAATGCTGTCGTGTCTCAAAAATAAGCACCATTCCTATCTCATCGCCTTTGGTATTGGCAGCCCCTTCAAAGAACAACTTCCACCCTGGTTTTTCATCTAATTCTGATTCCTCAATATGCACTGTCTCCTCATCAGGAAAGTATGTTTTCAAAGGTTCATATTTATCATCAACTGGGTTCTCAGCTAAATAATCAGCCACTGCTTGTGCTTTTATCGTAGTACGGGTCGCGTAGATAATATTAAATTCACTGAGAAAAATTTGCCACTTAGCGACCTTGTGGACATGGGCTTATGAAAAATGTACTTTAATGGATCCAATCGTGAGATGGGATAGGAAGTATATGATGACAAGTAATGTTTTAATTTTTGTCTACCCAAGTTAAAGCACAACACGTTCTCTCAACCTAAGTGTACTTTACCTCATAAGATGTGAACTTCTTGCTGAGGTAGTACATCGCCTGTTCTTTCTTTAACATGATCACACTACTTTTTTGACGTTATAATCACATCATCTACATAGACTTCAATTTCCCGATGTATCATATCATGGAACATGGGGGTCAGCGCCCTCATGTATGTTTCCCCTGCGTTCTTCAACCCAAATGGCATAACCCTATAGCAATATATCCCCCAAAGAGTTATGAGTGTCATCTTTTCCGCATCTTCCTCATCCATCAAAATCTGATGATAGCCCACATAACAATCCCCGAAGGAACCAATCTCATGTTTGGCACAATTGTTAATCAATATATAGATTTTTGGTAGCGGGAAATTGTATTTTGGACTTTCCTTATTGAGATCCCGGTAATCAACACATGCCCTGGTCTTTCTATCCTTCTTTGGTACAGGCAGAACATTAGCTAACCAGGTGGGATATCAGGTAACCCGCATGACCTTCACCTCAAACTACTTGGTGACTTCTTCTTTTATTTTCACACTGATATCTGTTTCAAATTTCCTTAGCTTCTGCTTGACTGGAGGGCATTCTGAATCAGTGGGCAATTTATGGACCACAAGATCGGTACTTAGACCCGGCATATCATCATATGACCATGCAAAAACATCTTTGTACTCAAGCAATACTTCAATTATCTCCTCCCTGAGCGGGGCTTCCAAACACTTATTTTTGTTTCCCGAACATTCTCCTAATCCCCTAGATTCATTGCCTCTGTGTCATTGAATTTAGGTTTGGGTTTTTCATTAAATAGACTTAATTCTTTATTGATTTCTTCAAAGCTTCCTCGTCATCATATTCTACCTCGTCATCATACTCAGTTTCTTGTATTACAAATTCACATGGATTATCAAGACTAGGCCGGAAACTCCTTATGCATGAAACATTATTGAAACCAGCATAAAAGGATTATACAAGAGAGAAAAGAAAAACAAAATAAAGGCTATCATGAATGAAGAGAGAAGAAAATTGCATTTCATTAAAATTGTAAGATAACAAGGTTTAACTCATCCAAACGGATGGAACATGGCAATCCGAATTACAACCTTGGAAATAATCCAAAATTAATACTCAAAGGAAAAACAAAAACTAACTACCACGACTCCTTACGAGTAGGAAAAGGGGTAGCTTCCCAATTATTTAGCTTAGCCTGGGATCCCACGAACTGCACATCAATTTTGCTTGGACCTTCGCCTGCCTCCACAATATTCACTTCATCAAACAACCTTTCGAACCTCTCGACCAACTCCTTGTCGGATTCTATCACCACAGAATTGGGCATTGCCATTGCTGGGCACCTTTTAATACCGGGTCGGACAAAGGAACGAGAAAGGCGAGGAATTGGTTTTGGAAGGGTCCGCACTCTATTCATCTTTTTGGCTCTCCTTTTGTCAGCAGCAGTGGGTTTGAAACCTAACCCGAAGGAGTCCAGATTTCCAAGAAGAGACACTGGCTGTATGATTCCCTACAGTGAAGCACCCAAACCCTTTCCGGGAAAGAATCCATTCCTTATCACCTTCGACGCCACCGTGATAGATGTAGCGGCTACCTTTGGCCTAGGAACACACTCCCCTTCTGAGATTATAGCAACTAGCACTGTGTCCTACACTTGGTACACCCGCGGACCTTTGTCATCTTCAACTTCTTCAAATGGTGTAATAGCATTACAAGAATTGTCCTTCCCATGGACCACAATCTCCTACCGATCACATTCAAATTTGACCATTTTATGCAGACGCCACTACCTTTGCGGCATGAATCCAAGGCCGTCCCAATAAAAGATTTTAGGAAACAGCAACATCGAGCACTTGAAACTCCATAGTGAATTCCACTGGTCCTATTGTTAGATCCAACACAATATCTCCCAATGTGTCCTTCCCTCCTCCATCAAATCCTCGTACACAGATACTATTTTTATGGATTCTTTCACTATCAACTTTCATATTTTATAGGGTGGAGATAGGGAAATTATTTGCACTAGACCCATTATCAATTAACACTCAAGTAACCACAGAATCTTCACGCTTCACTGTGAGGTAAAGGGCTCTATTATGTTCAGTTCCATTCAATGATAACTCATCATCGGAGATTCTAACCCTGTTAACCTCAAAAATCTTTTTTGCTATCTTCTCAACGATTTTGTGCATGGAAACATCATTTGCCGATCTGGAATCCTGAAGGTGATTATTACAGATAATGGTGCTAATCTTTATAGTCATTTGATGGCGGAGACATGTCAGAAGTTTAAAATTACACACTGCAATTCTACACCATATCGTCCTAAGGCGAATGGAGCAGTTGAAGCAGCCAATAAGAACATTAAGAAAATTCTTCAGAAAATGGTGGAAGGATCGAGGTAGTGGCACGATAAATTACCATTTGCTTTTTTGGGATATCGCACTACTGTTCGCACTTCAGTAGGTGCAACTCATCATTCATTGTGTATGGAACGGAGGTAGTGATACCTGCAGAAGTTGAAATACCCTCGCTTCAAATCATTGCGGAGGCAGAAATCGATGATGATGAATGGGTCAAAACCCGGTTAGAGCAATTGAATTTCATCAATGAAAAGAGATTGGCAGCAGTATGCCATGGGCAATTGAATCAACAGAGAATGGCCAGAGCTTATAATAAGAAATTGCATCCATGAAAATTTGAAGTCGGACAATTGGTATTGAGGCGCATCCTACCTCATTGGGCAGAAGAAAAAGGAAAGTTTGCTCCTAATTGGCAGGGGCCATTTATTGTATCATGAGTGTTGTCCAATGGAGCATTATATCTAATAGATGTGGAAGGAAAATATGTAGAAATGGATATCAATTCTGATACAGTTAAGAGATATTATGTATGATTTCTTTATCTTTATGTATCTGATTGTATTCAACATATTATAGATTGAAATGATGAAGGCATTTTGTTCCGCTATCCAAATACGTTATCCATTGCTACCCCTTTGAGCCCTATTATATTTTCTTTCATATCCCTTTTTTGGAATCAATAAAAAAATCATGGATTGAATGGGAAATCAAGTGAAGAAAACAAAAGAAGAAGGAAAAAGGAAAAGAAGAAAAGGAAAAGAAAAGATGGAAAAAGAAATAATAGAGAAAGAAAAAGAAAAAGAAAAGAAGAAAAGAAAAAGAAAAGAAAAAGAAAAGACAAAAAGAAAAGAAAGGAAAAGAAAAGAAAGAAAAGAATGCAAAGAAGAAGAATTGAAGGAAGGAAGCATCGCAACAATGAAGAGATTTTATGATCCGAACTACGTTTGACTTGATCCCGCAAGGGTACGTAGGCAGCCTCACTTAGGTTCAGTCACAACAGAAGAAAAGTCCAAGAACCCCAAAGAATGAAATGGGGCAAAAGTTACATTATTGTGGAAGATATGATTCCGAAAGTTGTAATTTTTGAACCCATGTCAGAATATTTTGAGCCTTTATGCCCTTCTTTCTAAACCCGTCCAAAAGCCACATTACGGTCCAAAGAAAGACCTTCTGATCAATTTTAATAAATGGCAATACAAGCATGTAAGATGAACCATGTTGTGGACAACACTCGGGTATCAGAATATCAGAAAAATGAAAATGTGAGAGTCTTATTGGTGGAAACCCTCACGAGCAACGTAAGGTGATGTGAGTCGAGAGATATTATAATGAGAGAGTCTTATTGGTGAAAACCCTCACGGGCACCATAACGCGATGTGAGTTGAGAGATATGAAAATGAGAGAGTCTTATTGGTGAAAACCCTCACGGGCACCGTAAGATGAAAGTGAGTTTCCAAAGCGGGTAAATGAAAAAAGGTTGTGGTTGAAAGGCGGAAAAACAAGCAAGGTTTGGGTTTCGGTGAAGATCAGGTTGTGAAATATGGAACGACAAATATAGCAATTGATAGTTGTTTGGTTGGACAGATTAGGTCGGTTAATCCAAAATGCATGACATGATCAATGGAATCACCCGTCCCACTTAGATAAGTTCTATCATCTTTCTCTTTTCAGAGTTCGTCTATCCTTAAAACTTCGAGGTCATTGCATTTCATTTCTTCTTGAGATCTGTCTATAAGACATTTCAGTTAAAACTAACTACCAGCTTCCTAGTTATATGGCACAATGAGATCAGGACTTATTAAAGGATAGTGAAACATGAAGTTTCAATGTAAATCCCATCAAAAGGGTAATCAGATGATTGAAGGAAAACGCAAAAGTTCACAAAAAGGGGAAAAGAAACAAAAAGGGCAAAAGTTCACAAAAAGGGGAAAAGAAACACCAAGACAGTGACATGAGAAAAACATTTGGGTTATTAGGATCAGAAGGTAAGAAAAGTAGACGGGAAATCACGGCAAGGCAAAACAAGTTCAAAGAAGCAAGTCGAAACAAGTTCAAAAGCGGGAGCATGGCCAAAACGAATGCCAACAGCTAACCACCATTTATACTAACAAATTGTTTGTGATTAAGATAGGGACAAAAGATTCAAATTCTAACTAATCACTTTAAAGTGAATGTGACCACCTGAAGAACAAGGAAATACATTTCAATTTCAGCAAGCAGGCGCCCACCTGAAGAACAAGGGAATACATTTCAAGTTCAGTAAGTAGGTGCCCCCACCTGAAGAACAAGGGAATACATTTCAATTTCAGCAAGCAGGCGCCCACGTGATGAACAAGGGAATACATTTCGATTTCGGCAAGCAGGCAACCACCTGGAAAACAAGGGAAGTACCATTTAGTTTTGAGTTTTAATATCTAATAATATGATGTGCCCAGTTACCATACTTGGGCAGAAAAATTCTCTTTGTATGTCTTTGTAAGCAGGTGACCACCTGGAGAACAAAGGAATACTTTTTCAAGTAATCGTAAGCAGGCGCCCACCTGGAGAACAAGGGAAAACTTTTCAAGTAATCGCAAGCAGGAGCCCACCTAGAGAACAGGGGAATATTTTTTCAAGTAATCGCAAGTAGGAGCCCACCTGAAGAACAGGGGAATACTTTTTCAAGCAATCGCAAGTAGGAGTCCACCTAAAGAATGGACACAATCAAAGTTATATTGAAAGAATGCATAATGCAAGATCAAGGCAATTCAAGAACACAAGATACCAGACATTAGATTGGATTTTGTAAATCATAGGACATAGCCTAGGCTAGATTCTTTTATCTTTACACGGTGTAATAAGCGGGTCAGCAAGTAGTAACAACAACCACATCAATAAAATCACAGCTCCTGGTAGTCCCAGCTACCAGACACTCTTGAACTACACTGACCTGATTCCTGTTTAGCCCAGGATATGTAGGCAATCTCTGAAGCAGGGTATGGTCAAACTTTTCAAAAATGCTTCACACGAAATATGCGAATGGGCAAAAAAAATCCCTTATTACCGCTCGCTTATCTTTGCAGGAAAACTCTTTGTTCGAGCAAAGAGGGGCAGCTGTGGGCACGTGATTTTTGCCCTAAGAAATTTTATTCCAAAAAAAGATTCAAATAAATAATTTCTTATTATTTTACCATTTTTTGTGGATTTTTGTCGAAATTAGTATTAATTGTTGCATTTTAAGTAATATAAAAGTACAAAAGAAAATACACATACATTAGGGTGCTTAATTTTACAAATCTAGTATTAATTCATTTTTAAAGAAAAAATCAAAAGAGAATAACATTTTTGCACTTTAATTGAAATTACCATAAATATAGAAAAATAATCAGAAAATAAATACAAAATACAAAAGAAAATACAGAAATACGGAAAAATAAAATACAAAAAATTTCAATACAAAAAATAATACAAATAATACAAGTGAAAATAATTGTAAAAAATATATACAAAATTAAAAAAATACAAAAGAGAGGAAAATTATTTGGGCCACCCCCCCCCCACCCAAAATAAAATAAATGACCCAATCTACCAACGCATCCCAAATGTTACCCATATCGTGTCAGCCTAGAAGATACCCAAAACGACCCCGTTTAAATAAAATGATCTGGGCCGTTCATACAACTAATCCAAAAGACATATAATAAAGGCCATTTAACAAAGGAATGACGTCGTATAATAACATTGATTTAAGCCATTTGTTCAATCGATCTAGTGGCCAGGATTTAGTCGTCATTTAATCAAACGATGCCATATTGATGCCAAAAGATCTCAACCGTTGATTTTCCCAATCCAACGGTTCAAAATTACAAGGGTCTTTTAATATGATAATGTTATACCCTTGTATTAATTTCATCTCCTTCTTCCCTTGATTCAAACCCTAGCCGCCCCCTTTTTCTCTCAACATCTCGCCGGAACCCTCGCCGGCGGGAGACGATACCACTAACAAACCTTCCAGCCTTTACACCCCTGAACCGCCTTGAGCTCCCCTTCTCACCCCTCGACCTCGTTTCCCTTAAAACACACCGGAAATCCTCGAATATTAGATTTAGTGTCGCCAGAACTCTACTCCGGTGAACACAAACTATGCCAAACCTTCTCCCATTAACACCCCAAACACCTCTCAATGCCATGTTCCAATCTATGCACCCCAATGGGCTCGAATCAGCCTCTTTTATCTCGAATATGCAATTGAACATCGCCGTTACCATACTCCGGCGAGTTACCTTTCACCCAAAAATGTCCAAAATCACACTATAAGCACTGTTTGACCTCCTTAATACATATTCTAAGTCTTTAAATCGAAACCCTTGGAAAATCAAAATATTTAAAGGATCTGCTGGAAAGTCTAGAAATTTGAAGAAAGAAAGAACGAAAGAACGAAAGAAAAGAAGAAAAAATAAAAAAAGGAAGAAAGAAAAGAAAAAATAACAAAGAAAAGAACGCTAAGTATCTTGTTCCCTTTGTTTTTCAATTTTTATTTTTCTAACTTTTCCACTGTGGGTAGAGTTACTCGCTCGGATATTCCTTGCAAAGCTTTTCCCAACAATTTTTCTGGTTTGAAACCGTATCTAAGCATTTCTTTGGCCACCATGATTGAAGCATTAGACAGGAGAGTTTGGGGGCACGGATTTCCCACCTCGTATTGGTCAGCTACCACAATTTCAAAGGCTTGATAGACAATATGCTCACCCCCCTCCCTCGCCTCCAAGCATGGGATATATGGGTCACGATAAATGGATTGCTCATCTTCTCCATGGACCACGATCTCTTGATCTTCTTACTCATATTTCACTATTTGGTGGAGGGTAGAGGTCACAGCTCCTACAACATGGATCCAAGGCCTTCATGAAGAAAATTGTACGATGTATCCATGTCCAACACCTGGAAGGTTACCTCGAAATCCACTGGGCCTATTGTTAAAATCAAATAAATTTCACCGATGGTATCCCTTTTTATACCATCAAAGGCTCTTACACAAGCATTATTGGATTGAATCATTCCTGTCCCAATTTCCAATTTTTGCAACGTGGAGAGTGGGCAGATGTAACGACCCAGCCCGTTGTTACGGGAGTTACCGCCCCGTTTTCATCATTTAACACTTCAATATGCTAATTGATATGTGTTCGGAAAGTTAGGAGCAAATCGGAAGAAATTTAGATAAAAATAAGGCCATAAACCTCTTTATGAGAAGAATATGTTGGAAAAGTCAACCGAATGTTGACCGATGAGTTAGAAAGCTCGGAATTGAATTCTGATAATTCGACTAGTTTCGGGGGATCATGTATGACTTAGGAGAGCAATCAGAATCGAATTCGGAGGTCGGGTGTAGTTTTAGGCTTGAATTGGCAAAGGTTGAATTTTGGCGAATTCCGGATGGTAGGTGAGATTTTCATCCGAGGGTCAAAATGAAATTTTGATAGTTGCAGTAGCTCCATTAGGTGCTTTTGGATATGTGTTCAATGTTTCAATTCATTCGGAGGTGTTTAGGTCGGGTTTTAGATCAAATGCAAGTTTCGGAAGTTTTAGAAGAACTTAGGCTTGAACCCGATGTAAATTTAGTGTTTTTTGTTAGTTTTGGTATTTTGAGAGTGAAACTAAGTTTGCATGATCATATGTGGCATGTTAGTATGTCTGTATGCAGTCCCGACGAGCTCGGGTGAGTTTCAAATATGTTTGGGTTGCGTTATGCTCGTTTTTCTTATGCTTCGACATCGTTTCTTCAAGCATAAATGACATCATATTTAACACATGAGCTCCGATTACTGTTTTGTCGTATCGTAATTACAGATCCGTAGCAAAAAGAATCACCGAATTTGGGCATCGTAGGGGGATTTTATGGCCATTTTACTAAAGTTGCCCAGATTTTCAGGTTAATAACGAAACTGCCCATGACGGCGTATTAACAACCTACACTATTTGCAAAATCTTAAAACCTACATATCTCCTTCATTATAAGGTCAAATTGAGTGATTCAAAAGCCTAAATTCATTAGAATTTCACAAAAAATCCATTGGGAACAGTAAAACGCGTGAACAGTATACCTATAATGAGTAAGTCGAGTTTTCTTCCAATTTTAGAACGGGAAGAAGCTTCTGAGGCGATTATTAAGAGAGAAATCAATGGGTAATCACTGGAGGTAAGTTTCTTGACTCAAAAACATGATTTTATGTTAGAATCAACACCAAAATTCCTGAAATTGGTAAAATTTGTGAAGAACTATGGCCTAAATCATGAAAATGAATTTTTGGGTTTTGAAAGGCCATTTGAACTCCGATTTTGATAAATTTTATATGCACGGACTTGTGGCGAGATGAGAAATCCATTGGTATGAATTTAGGAATTTTTTGAGAAGTGGGCCGGGGCTCGGGTTTAACCAACTTCGTGAATTGTTGCGTTTTTTGAGTAATTTTGATTGAGTTATGTTTTTTTGACCCATATTTATGTTATTATTGTGCTTTTGACTAGATTTGACGCACGCGGTAGCAAATTTGAAGGGAAAGGTATATGGTAGCCTGAGGGTTCGAAACCCCAGCTTAGCACATTGTGACGCTAGTAGGGCGTTGCTCGCACCCCGTGGCAGGTGCGAGATTGATTGTGACTGGGGATTGAGACTTAGTCCATCACGAATGTGAATAATATGCTATATGCGGTTGAAACGCACAGTGTGTTAGAAATATCTTGTGGGCTGTAAGCCATGTTTGGGGCCTTGTGCCGACCTGTAATATCCCTAGGGGATAGTTATATATGTGATAGCTCTAATTGCTTAATCACTAATCTCAGTCCTGGTTTGAAAGCACCGTATTGAAATGCTAAGTCATCTGTTGTGGAAAATTAAATAAGCATTATATTATTTTCATAATTAAATGAATTGGAACCTAAAAATAAATAAGTTGAGCTGTTGTGTGACTCATATGCATGTTGTGGACTGAGGATGGATCGGGCTGCACGCCGGAGCGGTTGATATGAGGATCGGGCTGCATGCCGCAGTGGTTGATATGACGATCGGGCTGCACGCCGCAGCGGTATTGCACTCGGGCTCTACGAGCCCCTCCGAAGTCTGTACAGACCCCTAGTGAGCACCGTCGATGTTAAATGGATCGGGCTACACGCCGTAGCGGTTATGTGTTTTGCATTGCATCTTTGTCTGTGAATTATCTATGATAGTGGTAATGTACTGTTGTTGCTAGTTCGTAGGAGGAATCGGACTATAGTTTAGCTTCATTATGTGGTATTCTGTGGATTTCTTACTTTCAACTACTTGTATATATTTATTACTCACTGGGTACTTAGTACTCACCCCTACTCCCTGCACCTTTGTGTGCAGATTCAGGTACACAAGAGCGATATATGAGCACTCCAACTTTTATCAGTATTTATCCGAGTTGCTGAGGTAGCTGCTGGCGTTCACAGGACCTGGCTTCTCTTCTTATTCCAGTTTTTCTTTGTATATACATTATTCATACTTGAGTTTTTGGTTTAGATATTGTTATCCGATCATGTTTAGAGGCTCTAAACTCGTGACCCTACATCTTTGGGTGATTACTCAGTTTAGTTTTATTGTTGATACTAATATTCAGGTAATTGATTTGAGCTTCATGCTCGGGAAGAGAGTGTAAATGGTCGGGCTTGCCTAGCAGTTGTGTTGGGCGCCATCACTACCGGGATTGGGGTCGTGACAAAGTTGGTATCAGAGCCTAGGTTACTAGGCCCCATGAGTCTTGAGCCGGTTGGTTGAGTCTCGTGGATCGGTACGGGGACGCCTGTATTTATCCTCGGGAGGCTGCAAACCTTTTAGGAAAACACTTCACATTTCTTGGAATTCTTATCGTGCGTAGTAATATAATTGCATCAAGCGCTGTGTATGCATCAAGCGCTTAGTAATATAATTGCCTTGATGGCTTGTGAGTCCCTGATCGAGGGGCAAGATATAATCTCTGTGAATTCATGTTGGGCCAGTCGGGAGGACTTGAGGCCAGATCTTTGTCTATGACATGAGCACCAAGGTGCTGATTTCGTGAGCTGGTATTATGAAACTTATATTACCGGTATTGTCCCTAACTGTGGAAATGACAGCTTAATAATGTACGAGCTGTCAGGTGTTAGATCCTTATTGTAATCTGTTGTGTAGCCCCGAGCTATGGGGTGGTGAATATTTATCATATCTTTTAGTTTGAAGGTAAAGTGCCTTACATGTAGTAAAACGAGTTTAGACTCAGAAAGACCAAAGTGATTATGCTATGTGTATCCTGGTGGGAGGTGTACTGAAATACTAGATTGAGGCAAGTAGGTGGGTTAATTATGATGTGTAATTGAAGGATATTTGATATATGTTATGATTCGAGCAGGTGCAGCGCATGCCCATGTATCAATTTTGATAATATAACCCGGGTAGTATTGAGATTAATGTTGTTGATATACATTGTGATGTCTTGTTGAGTTGTGGGTGTATTGTTAGGATGGTTTTGGTGATTCTATGACAGGTGGATAGGCCAAATTACAAAGGAAACTCTGTCAAAATGTTTGGAAAAATTTGGGACTTAGAAAAGATTTCTGTCACCTAAAGAGAGTAGGTTTAACTGTAGTATGTGTATAAATGCAAGAGTTGCAGAATAGTTATGGTCTCTGATGATTCGAGTCTCTATCAAGGCTCGTAAATGACTTGAGATTAATCTCACTATAACATTCTGGCCTCATTTGAGTAAGAATGCTATAAGTGGCTAAAGGTGCTTTGATGAATGTCTTCGAGCCAAGTTGGGGAGGTTGCTATTGATTAACTGATTGCACTGTTGTGTGCTATGTTGGTTCTGTCTCTAAGTACATTGGGAAAATTTTGATAAGGGTTATGGTGCTTCGTAGATGTGAAGAAATCGTAGGATGATTTGAACTGCTGTTGGTAAAGAATGTTCATTGTATAGAAAAGAAAGATAGCTAAGTACATCTGTATGTAATCATGTTCTGCTGGTGTCAGAGTTCTAACAAGGCACGAGTGGTTCTGTCCAATAAGACAGTTGAATGATAATTGAATAAGGGTGAATGACGCCCGAGAATAGTCCTGCGGTGTTCAAGATTTTGCTTGTAATGGTAAGGTGTCTTAAGATTGTGTATGTGGCTAAAGATGGTGGTTTCATTAGAAGGGATCAAGACTTGTGTAATGATATATGAATGATGAGATTCTATGTATCTATGTTGGAGTGTAATGATAACAAATTCAAAAATTGCAAGAAGTTCTTCAAAATAAAGTATTGTAGAATGTGGTACTTCTGGGAAACATTGAGAGAGTATTCAGCGGCCTGTGAGCCTTAGACCGTGTAGTCTTGTGTATGAGTCTCATGTGGTAACATGAGTTGAGATAATGTAGTGCTACAGTAAAGGCTAGTACTAAGTTAAAGATGATTCAAAAAGGAAATTGAGTAAATGGAACAACTTTTAATAAACTGAAACGGTATGATAAGGGTATGGTTAATTTCTGGTATGTGTTCGAAGTAATGAGACTCGCAGATATTGTGCAACAAAGTTCTTGAGTGCTGGTAGTTGCGTAGCTCGATGTGGGTAGAAGAACTCAGTCCTGACAGTTAAACTTATGCAATGGATTGGGAGAAAGAGTTTGTGATGTGTTCTACCGTGGTTTGAAAGTGAATATATTCCTGTCGGTATGCGAGGCATGGAATGTGTAATGAGTTTTCTTCTATATGGAATCATGAAAGTCCTTGACTAGTTGAGTGTGTCGATGTTTGCGGCGCAGAAAAGGGATAGAAGTTTCCATGTTATCTTAGTGTGGTTGGTATATGCAATGTGTTATGGAAAGTTGATAATGGAATGTTCAAGGTTTTGAGATAAGTTCATAATATATGGGAAGTCATTAAAAAAATTAATGAGCAGCGCGGGCAGCTGCAGGTACTTTAAGAATCGATCTTTCTGGTGATTAGGAAAAAAATGATACTGCTATTCTAGTGATTTGGCAAGGTATATGGTAAAAAAAGGACAAGGTGTTGTAAACTGATAATATCTAGTTGTATGGTGGTATTCTCTTGTTGGATCGATGGTGATGATTGAATTGTTGATGGCATAGGAAAAATTTCGAAATGACTTTCGTGGTATGAATAGATGCTTGATGTGTGTTATGTATTCGCACAGTGGAGTGTGGAATCAGGCATAGTGATTCAGGTTCTATATGCAGTTAATCTGCCTATGCGGTGGTTGTATATCGTGTGTATCGGCACCGTTTAGCGATTACTAGAAATTGGAAGCCCTAGTGGCTCTCTCTTAGCTTGATATGTTGAATTTGGGTTATGAGACTTGATTGCAGACTGGTTGTCATAAGTTAGGTCGTCTAGACTAATATGATATGGACTATGTCGGAAATGGGACAAATTGCTTAGTATAGTGCATCAGAGTATGCTCCAGCAGGGTAGTTGTACCCAGGACCAGCGGGCGGCTGGTAGGTATTGCTTTGTCAATTGGGCCTTCCTGGCGGATATCAGTGCAGAGGTTTCTACTATTTATTCAGTTCCGGTATTGGGGAACTTTGTAGGATGCGTTTCTTATGGTCGAGCTTGATGTATATATATATATATATATATATATATATATATATATATATATATATATATATATATATATATATATAGGTTTATTGTAATGAGCAATTTGACTCGGTGTGCATTTCTTTTTGCGAGAGTTTTGCGTGGATCGGGTGGCACGCCGCCACAGGTATGGCATCTGGATCGGGTGACACGCCGCCACGGGTATGTCATTTTGAGCAGGTTGTACGCTGCAACCGTGTGATTTGGAGAATAGTTTTTCCATAGGTTACCTTGTGTACTATATTTCCTAGTCTCTGAGGGAAGTTAGTGTTGGGTGTCGCTCGGTCAATGGCACATCGGTTGTGTCCTTACAAGATTTAATGGCGTATATTAATTGTTTCACCATGGGTGAGACTGATTGCTTGAGTTCAGACCTAAATCTATGCGTGGCTGACTGTTTTGAGCATGGTGACTTGAGGTGCTTCAGGAGTAATAGTGTTTGGATGGAATCATGAGCCGTGGCAAGGCCACGTGAAGTTATGACCTTTCGAGGAGTATTGAGGTACTCTAATTCTATGATGTGAGACGAGATCTCAGTTATGTGTTGTGATGGTATTGAGGAATTTGAATTACAGCTCTTTTGTTGAGGTAGTTGTCATGATTTGAGTATGACCGAGCGTTTCTTATTTGAGCCGTGTTGTGCTCGTCGTGGCTTAGGTCGGTGTTGAGGTGTCATATCACCAGTGCGGGGTGTTATAATCGAAATGATTGTTGGAGCCATTAATGAGTGCGGGCATATGTGGTTTCAGCTGGTTAGAAAGGTGATATCGAGGTTTGGCTACGAAATCTATTGTGGTATTAGTTAAAAGGGAAATGGATTCATGAATGGATGACCTGAGAGATGGATTCGATATATCGCGTGTTCGGTTGCCCTGGGCAATATACGAAGGTGTTGGAATATGACTTTAGCTAATGAAAAAGGTTTTTCAGTTAGTATTTTGTTATCGCGGGAAATTATTGTGATTAGCGGGCATCGCCTCAAGTGATTGGGTTGTTTGGTACACTATAATATCTCATCCGGAGTGGCGAGTATGGGCTATTACAGTTGGTTCGGGTGTATTCTGAGTATAGACGGGGGATTCAGATTTGGTATATAATTTCGGAAAGTGCAATGTGGTCTATGGTTCAGATAGACTGTGAAAGTTCAGCTATATTGTGTTATCGTAATTATGATAGATAGGGTGACGTGGTACCACCCTACATATATGCTTGGTAAGGTCATTCAGCTATTGGATTGCTCCTAGTACAACTCTGGCTACGCTCGAGGACGAGCGTTTATTTAAGTTGGGGAGAATGTAATGACCCGGATCGTCGTTACGAGAGTTATCGCCCCGTTTTTGTCATTTAACACTTCAATATGCTAATTTATATGTGTTCGGAAAGTTAGGAGCAAATCGGAAGAAATTTAGATAAAAATAAGGCCATAAACCTCTTTATGAGAAGAATATATTGGAAAAGTCAACTGAATGTTGACCGATGAGTTAGAAAGCTCGAAATTGAATTTTGATGATTCGACTAGTTTCGGGGGATCATGTATGACTTAGGAGAGCAATCGAAATCAAATTCGGAGGTCCGGTGTAGTTTTAGGCTTGAATTGGCTAAGGTTGAATTTTGGCGAATTCCGGATGGTAGGTGAGATTTTTATCCGAGGGTCGAAATGAAATTTTGAGAGTTGCAGTAGCTCCATTAGGTGCTTTTGGATATGCGTGCAAAGTTTCAAGTCATTCGGAGGTGTTTAGGTTGGGTTTTAGATCAAATGCAAGTTTCAGAAGTTTTAGAAGAACTTAGGCTTGAATCCGATTTTAGTGTTTTGATGTTAGTTTTGGTGTTTTGAGAGTGAAACTAAGTTTTCATGATCATATGTGGCATGTTAGTATGTCCGTATGCAGTCCCGACGAGCTCGGGTGAGTTTCAGATAGGTTTGGGTTGCGTTATGCTCGTTTTTCTTATGCTCCGACTTCGTTTCTTCAAGCATAAATGATATCATTTTGAACAATTGAGCTCCGATTACTGTTTTGAATGAATCATTATATCCGTGTCGTAATTACGGACCCGTAGCAAAAAGAATCACCGAATTTGGACATCGTATGAGGATTTTATGGCCATTTTACTAAAGTTGCCCAAATTTTCAGGTTAATGACGAAACTGCCCATGACGGCGTATTAAAAACCTGCACTATTTGCAAATCTTAAAACCTACATATCTCCTTCTTTATAAGGTCAAATTGAGTGATGCAAAAGCCTAAATTCATTATAATTTTACAAGAAATCCATTGGGAACAGTAAAATGCGTGAACAGTATACCTATAATGAGCAGGATGAGGTTTCTTCCAATTTTGGAACGGGAAGAAGCTTCTGAGGCGATTATTAAGAGAGAAATCAATGGGTAATCGCTGGAGGTAAGTTTCTTGACTCAAAAACATGATTTTATGCTAGAATCAACACCAAAATTCCTGAAATTGGTAAAATTTGTGAAGAACTAGGGCCTAAATCATGAAAATGAATTTTTGGGTTTTGAAAGGCCATTCGAACTTCGATTTCGATAAATTTTATATGCACAGACTCGTGGAGAGACGAGGAATCCGTTGGTATGATTTTCAGAATTTTTTGACAAGTGGGCTCGGGGCTCGGGTTTAACCAACTTCGCGAATTGTTGCGTTTTTTGAGTAATTTTGATTGGGTTATGTTTTTTTGACCCATATTTATGTTATTATTGTGATTTTGACTAGATTTGACGCACGAAGCAGCAAATTTGAAGGGAAAGGTATCGCGGACGAGTCCACAACCGGCTAGAGGTGAGTAGTTAGTGTATGATAGCTTGAGGGTTCGAAACCCCGGCTTAGCACCTTGTGACGCAGTAGGGCGTGGCTCGCACCCTGTGGCGGGTGCGGGATTGATTGTGACTGGGGATTGAGACTTAGTCCATCACGGATGTGAATAATATGCTATATGAAACGCAGAGTGTGTTAGAAATATTTTGTGGGCTGTAAGCCATGTTTGGGGCCTTGTGCCGACCTGTAGTATCCCTAGGGGATAGTTATATATGTGATAGCTCTAATTGCTTAATCACTGATCTCAATCCTGGTTTGAAAGCACCGTATTGAAATGCTAAGTCATCTGTTTTGGAAAATTAAATAAGCATTAAAGTATTTTCATAATTAAATGAATTGGAACCTGGAAATAAATAAGTTGAGTTGTTGTGTGACTCATGCTGCACGCCGCAACGATTGATATGAGGATCGGGTTGCACGCCGCAGCGGTTGATATGAGGATCGGGCTGCACGCCGTAGCGGTTTATATGAGGATCGGGCTGCACGCCGTGGCGGTATTGCGCTTGGGCTGTAGGAGCCCTTCCGGAGTCTATACACACCCCAGTGAGCACCGTCGACGTTAAATAGATCAGGCTACACGCCATAGCGGTTATGTGCTTTGCATTGCATCTTTGTCTGTGAATTATCTGTGATAGTGGTAATGTACTGTTGTTGTTGCTAGTTCGTAGGAGGAATCGGGCTGTAGTTTAGCTTCATTATGTGGTATTCTGTGGATTTCTTACTTTCACTACTTGTATATATTTATTACTCACTGAGTACTTAGTACTCACCCCTACTCCATACACCTTTGTGTGCAGATTCAAGTACACAAGAGGGATATATGAGCACTCCAACTTTTATCAGTATTTATCCTAGTTGTTGAGGTAGCTGCTGGCGTTCGCAGGACCTGACTTCTCTTCTTATTCCAATTTTCCTTTGTATATACATTATTCATACTTGAGTATTTGGTTTAGATATTGTTATTTGATCATGTTTAGAGGCTCTAGACTCATGACCCTAGATCCTTGGGTGATTATTCAGTTTAGTTTTATTGTTGATACTAATATTCATGTAATTGATTTGAGCTTCATGCTCGGGATGAGAGTGTAAATGGTCAGGCTTGCCTAGTAGTTGTGTCGGGCGCCATCACGATCGGGATTGGGGTCGTGATAGCAGATATCAACCTTCGAGCCTCCATCCACCATGACTCGCTTGACGTAGTAAACCTCACATTTGACAGTCATGTGCAAGGCTTTGTTATGGGCCTCTCCCTCTGGAGGCAAATCGTTTTTACTGAAAGAGAGTTGATTGACGGCGAAGAATCTTTCTGCCATCCTTTCTAGCTGTTCAATTGGCACATATGCCTCACGCAAGGTTTTCATAGGGATCTTATGATGCTTGGTGGATTTTGTCACCATTGAAAACAATGACACTTGCTCAGGACACTTCTTCAATTGGTCTGCAGTTTCATAATCCGACATCTTCATTTTTTGAAAGAAGGCTTCTGCTTCGTCAGCGCTCACCGGCTTCTTAGATGGAAAACACTTTTGTATGGCGCTGTTTACCTCTTGTATATTTGAATATTTTTCAACAGGGACCGTTTCTGGAACTTCACCCAAAATTTCCTTGCCTTTGTATGTAACCACTATTTGTTGGGAGTTCCACGGCACTAGAAAGGGGTCGATCATGTGCTTCTGTGGTACGCATCCAATAACCGCTGGCTCACTCAGCCGAGGCGGATTAATTATCCCCTGCACCACATAGGCCCATTTCGACACATACATCCGTGTCCCCTTCTTCACTTCATACTTCCTCGGAGTGCTCACAACTAGTGGTTTCTCTTGGTGACCTCGCAGAACATAAAGAACCCTGTGTTTAGGAGGCACTTGCGCTGCTTTTGTCTAAGTTTTCTTCTGCGGCTCAACTTTCATACTATTATTCTTCTTCTCCCATTTTCCTGTTTAGGTACTACCTTAGGCTTCCTTTCGACATCAGCAATAGCAATTACGGCTTTCAAGGACGGATCAAATTCTTTGTCTTCACAAATCATACCAATAATAGGCCCGTTGTTGTGAGCGGGCAAAGGGTTATTGCTAACATTCGAGGCTTCTTCATCTCTCAACACTATTTTCCTTGTTCAATAAAATATTCCACATCTTTTTTCAATGTCTAGAAGTTGTCAGTACTCTGCCATTCAGCTTCTGAATTATAGGCACAGAGGACACCCCATTGATAGGTTGGAGATTCCGGGTTCTGCCTGTTTTGGGGGATGTTGATACCCAATTTTTCCCTATATATTTTTATACTCAAAATACTTTTAAAATAGCATATATGTGCATCCCAAAACCTTTTGGAATTATTTAAGGATCTTTAAAACTAATTTATGGCCTATTTTTACACCATAAATCCCTATAATTATTTTCAAATCCTTCCATTTTGGAGAACAATTTATTTTATTCTCACATTTACATCAAAACATAATTTACATAATTTTTGTATAATTTTACAAGTCCATTTGGTATTTTTGAAACTAAATTGCATTTAAATTGCAATTATAGCCTATTTAACAATAAACCGCATTTATTTAATTATAAAACCATTTCTGGTATTTTAGATTAATATTTATATATTATTAATTAGTGATGTGTTTTCAATTTAATTTTCAAATCATTTCAACTATTTTCATAAAATAAAAAGTGAAAATGGCTATTTAAATGCTAGCCAAGATTTATTGCAAACATAGCCCAGTTTGAACCCCAATTTTATCCCATTTCAGACTAACCCATATTCTAATTAACCCAACCCAATTTCAATTAAGACCTGACCCAAACCCCATTCGGATGCCCTATCCATTTTTTATTTGATATGAGCCTTTGATTAAAAAAAAATCAACGGCCCAGATTATATTACCTAAATTAAATCTAACGAACCCCAGCCCCCCTCGACCCATCATTTCTCATAGAGACCGGTCTCTATTTTGGTCTATTTTTCACCTCCTTCTCTTTAGAACCTTCTGGTTCTTCTCTAATCATCTTCATTGCCTCTCCGGCCATCTCCATCCACGCTTCTCTCGACCACCAGTCACTACAAAGCCTTGTCTCGTTGATCATCTTAAGTTTTGAGACTCCAGAGATTTCCACCATGCGAGATGGTCACTGGAAGCCTTGCTTGGCTTATCTCCGTCTCCGTTCCGATGTGTTCGAGCCTCAAACGCCTAGATATGGCCCAGACTTTATCTAGACCAGATCATTGCCTAACCTTTTCATTTCTAGGGTTTCTAAGAAACCCTGAAAGCATGTTTGAGGTTGTTTCTTCCCTTGTTTTGCAAGATTTATGACAGATCTGTGTTATACTCGAAGTTTTAATGCTTTTCCCTAATTTTTTATTTTAAAATCAGTCTGTTCAAATTAGGGTTTTTGAAATCTTAAAAACAACTCTTTCTTTATGTGAATCTATTTTTTCATGCCATATCTTGTGTGATTTTGCTTGTTCTTATATTTCGCTGTTAATATGCATTTTTCTCTATTTTCTATTACATGCTTTACATGCCTATCTTATGCGTTCCTTTATCATTTTCTTACTATGTTTCGCTTGTCTTTACTGGACCTTCGTTTGAGTTCTGAACCTGTTTCTTCTACTTTTTCCTAAGTTCTATGTCACCTCTGAACTTGCTTAAGTTTTGAGCCTTCTTTTAAAATTATTCTTTGTGATTCTTCACTCTAGTGCTTCTAACTTGCTACGTGTGTTTGCGTGTTTCCTTAGGGAACTCTGAAAGAGTTCCCTAAGCTTATTGTAAGGGCTTGCCTTCTATTTTTTGTACCCTACTCTAATTTGAAACCCTAGATTAAATTGGAATCTTTCCTTTGTTTTATAATTTGAAACGTCAGATGACCGTCTCTTCTGTTTGATACTAGCATGCTTATACACGAGGGTTTTCTTCTAAATTGATTTTGTTAGCTAGTGATTGATTTCAATCTCCTTTTACTAAGGCTTCATTGATTTTGTGAGCACGTGATTTTTGCCCTATATGAGAATTACTCCGATAAATTCAAAATAAAATAGTTTAGTGTTGTGGCGGACTTTCTGTAAATTTTGTGTAATTTCTTAATTATGGTTTGCATTTTTTGTCTATGCGTGCTATTTTTGAAGTAATTAAAAAAACACAAAAATATTGCATTTAGGACTTAATTCTACAATTAGAAATTAATTAGTATTTTTATGATTTAGAATTATTGTTTTTAATTACCTAGGATTTAAAAATGAAGAAAAAAAAGATGTTAAAATCGGACTGGGCCGGTTTTAAAAAAGAAAATTGTGGCCCAAAAGCACCCAAATAACCAGGCCCAAACCCCATTTACCCGGTCTAGGACCAGGTCTGTTGAAGACATTCCAAACGACGCCGTATTGGCGTTTATATTATGAACCGTCGATCAAATCAATTGGACGGCCCAGATCAGGTTTCTCTTTTGTCCAAACGGCGCCGTTTGATGGCTATCCATCTCGACCGTCCAGTCGATTGTGATCCAATGGCTCAAACCTCTCCTCCCTCACCCGCCTAAGAAACCCGATCCATTCCCAACCCGGTCTGCCCCATCACCATGCCAAATGACGCCGTCTTTGTATAAGTAAATGATCTAGGCCATCGATCACGTTTGATCAAACGGCCAAGATCAATTCCCCTGCCTAGTATATAAGTCCTGAACAAACCCCACCCCCCTAAAACCCCCCTCTTCTTCATCGTCTCTCTCAAAGACACATAGAGCTCCGCCGTCCACCACCGTGCTCCACCCACCGGAAATCGCCTCACGGCGGTTAAGGTGGTCCAATCCCTCGCATCTTTACACCACAGAACCTCCTAACTCCCCTGTACACGAATCCTTTACCCATTTTCCTCGAATCATCTTCAAACTCTTCGAATATTAGATCGAAGTTCGCCGGAAATCGAGACTCACCCCAAACCACTCCAACTTTGCACCACAGCACCCTCATGACCTCCCCATTTCAACCCCGAGCATAGTTTCTTTCGAATATGACCGGAACTGGTCAAACCCCAAAACCCATCCACATGAACCCTAGAAATCCAAAACGAGATCTCCTTTCAAAATTGATCAGAAATTGAGGTCCAATGGACCTTAATCTAGGTGTTCTCAACCAAGAACACCCCGATTAAGGCCCGTTTGGCTTCAATAATTCGAGTCCGAGTACAAGCCTGGGTCAATCTTATTGGAGGTATCTCTTTTCTTTCTTCCTTTCTTTATTCGACCTTTATGTGTTTTACTTGGTAATAATTTATCCAGTTTTGTTTTCTTGTTAACATTTTTCTTTCATAGACCCTTTGTTTGGTCTCCCTTTTTTGTGTGTGTTAATTAACCATATTTACTGCGATTGCACTATGTGTTTAATTTGTTTGAGGTCGTCAAGTAATTAATTCATATTTTCAATCCCCTAAGTTTGTCCATAAAACTGTGAATCACGAATTCATAGTTCGATTATTTTCTATCAGTTATACGTGTTGTAATCGATTAGACGAACGTCGTCGATTAGTTGTATGGGTTTGTTGGTTAGAACACTATAGCGGTAAAACTCAATATTTGTTTTGAAATCACTGTTGGATCGAGTCTTAAACTGTTTGTTGAGTTTAAATTAAGTAAATTGGTTATAGCTGCTGTAAATTCAGTTTAGTTATTGATACCCTTAAATTTGATCCGAGCCACTATTGGATAGATTTTTTGGATTATATGTGATGTTTGGATATAGCTGTTAGTGATTCAATTAGGATTAGCATTTTTAGGATTTTTTAATTATCTAACCCATAACATGGACTGGGGGAACCTGCTGTACAGCAGGGCACCACCAGTTCCTGCAGCCCCTAAATTTAAAATTAATAAACCAACACTTAGACAAGTTTTAGTGGCAAAAACAGAGAAGTAATGGACTTGATAGGGAGAAGGATGGGCAGAGCTGGGTTTCTGATTTTTGAAATATCCCTAGAAGTTTATTTTGTTATAAGTAGAAGGAAAAAAGGCAGAGAGGGGGGCCTGGAAAAAACATACATTTTAAGGAGTTGTAGGAGACACATAGTCGAGGAGGAGATTCTGTCCAGAGATAGGAAAACAGTGATAACACTTACAGATTGACACGCACACAGACCGAGAGAAAAGCAGAGAGTTGTAGAGAGTTTTTGATAGTCGAAAGGCTATAGTTTCATCTGCCTCTTCTCGGGTCATTACTGGTGGTTTGCGTTTCAGTTCCTAGGTTCAAACATGATTTTTGGGTATTTTCTGGGGGCTATTCTACTGATCTTGTTTGATTTTTAAACCTCTCGAGTCAATTGAATGTTCCTAGGGGTTAATCTGAAGATAGTCTCTGCTGTTTTGGTTTGTTGAAAATTGTTTGAATCCCTTATTGGTGTAGTCTGTCCTATTATTTCACTTTGGTTGTTATGTGAGTGGCTCGGGTTTTTGCTGTTGTTGTTTGCTATTGTTGTTGGCTACCAAACTGCCTGCTGATCTTTCTCTCTCTGCATTATGCTGTTGAAATTCCAGGTATTTGTTCTGTATCCCTCAGATTAGCAATGTAATGAAGCAGACAATTGTTTAATCATGCGATTTTTGTTTTAAGTATAATGTGTTTAGTAGGCTTTCATGTTAGTTGACTTTGATTTTGGGCTTAAATCTAGACATTCAATATGCAATTTAGGTCAGCAGTTCATTAGTTGTTGGCTTTAATTTTGTATATATACATTTTGAAATAATTTACACTTTAAGACTATTATTTGATTAGCGAGTTCACGTATAGTGTGTATCTTTTTAAATACTAAGTAGGTTACATGGATTTAGAAGTCATGCAAGCTTGGATATTCATTTTGTTAAATGATATTGTTTAGATAGTCAGTGTTGTTATCATTCCATTTGAACTGCTTAAAGATTCAATAGGTGCATTGAATTTGTCGTTAAAATTTGGTTGAAGATGAGATTAAAAATACGCAATTGTATTCTAAAACAAAACTGATATACTACTCCGCATTTAAAAAAATAGAAGATGATTATCTTTAACTACATGCCAATTAACTTGTTCGAATCATGACAACCATTTTGACATTGTTTGAATTTCGGTTTAGTTATGTTAGATTAATGGCCATATTAGATAACCGCGCGAGTTTTACTGTTAAAGTCATTTAAACCATAGTTTTTCGAATCAGTCCCGTTAATTGTTTCACTCCTGAATGCAAATCAATTGTATAGATTTTGTTGGCTATTAAATAGTTTTAAACCGGATAACGTGTTAAAGATATGAAATCGAGGCCCAATGGGCATTTACCTTAGTCCAACGACAAATCAATTAGGGTTCTTTCTTTGTTTTAGCGGCAAAACCAATAGAAAAATATAGAATACTTTAGGATGGACTTTAAATAATAAATGGGGCGAGCCTCGCCAAAAAATACACAAATTGCGGGGCCCCCATCAAATACTTGATTAAAGATAATTAGAGATTCGGGACATCGCTTAGCAAATTTCACGGCCTCCCCGAAAGACAACAAAACGGTATTCCCTTTAAGCGCGTATTTAATAATCTTATCTCCCTAAACTCGATGCACATTTATGTGACTCAAATCCAAATCTCAACGGAGTCGAAATGTGTTGACAACCACAGGTGCATTGGTGCGACGTGGTTCGAGATACATTTTCACAATGTTGCAATTCTTTGTTAAAATAATAATACTAATAATAATAATAATAATAATAATAATAATAATAATAATAATAATAATAATAATAATAATAATAATAATAATAATAATAATAATAATCAAAAGCAGTTGAAAGTTAAAATTTTCACGTAAGTCGAAGCATGTTATAAAATCAGATAAATAAGCCAAATACGACAGTTGAGCGACCGTGCTAGAACCACGGAACTCGGGAATGCCTAACACCTTTTCCTGGGTTAATAGAATTCCTTATCCGAATTTCCGGTTCGCTGACTGTTAAATAGAGTCAAACCTTTCCTCGATTTGGAATTCGAATCGGTGACTTGGGACACCATAAATCTCCCAAGTGGCAACTTTGAATCTCTTAATAAATGAATCTCGTTCGATTGTCCTTTCATTGGAAAAACTCCTTCTACCAACGCTCTTCGCGGGGCCCGGTAGCGTCGAAAGGAGACAACTCTGGCGACTCTACTGGGGACAACCCGACCTAGAACCAATTGTTCAACGTTAGAAATTCGAGCTCAGAATAATTGTTATATTTTGCTTTGTTTATTATCTGATATTTTTACATGATATATGCTCAATGTGCAAAATGATGACTTTCACCGCTTTGATATTATTTGAACTGTATATATAACTGTGCCGAAACCTTCTCATCTTACCTTCGGGGATGTGCTTACTAGTTAAGACTCCCCTTTCTGTTAATGTCATACCAAGATAAGAAAAGGGCTCGGATAAGTTACAAAGCTGGACGATCTCGCAGGTCCCCTATACGTAGCCCCCTCCCCGGCTCGAGTTGTTCGCTCGGGTACATGGTCCAGAACACATACCCAGGTTTTAACCTAGAAGAACAATAAATTTATGCCAGATCCCTAATAGGACGCTTGTTCGCAGGGAGTAAGATATAGGTATTTAAAGATCCGAATTCAAGCTTAAATGAATGTTTATGATTGGCGTTATCTTATCTAATTTTGACATGTTGAGCCTAAATATGCTAAATGTTGCTTTACTGCTTTGATATTATGTGAACTGTATATATAAATTGTGTCGAAACCCCTCTCTTCTCACCTCCGGGGATGTGCTTACTGGTTAAGACTCCCTATTCTGTTAGTGTCTCACCCTAAAATAAGAAAGAGGCTCGGAAAGTTTCTAAGCCGGTGGCCTTTTGGTTCCCGGAAAGGAGCTCCTTCCTCGACTCGAGTTGTCCGCTCGAGTACCCAGTCCAGAACAAAGGCCTAGGTTTTGAACCTAGAATAATGTAACTTCACGCCAGATCCCTAGTGGGAACGCTTATCTGCATCATATTGAATTTGAGTTATGGGGCCCAACACAGGGGTTGGGTCTGTCTAGGACAGGCAACCTGAAATGAAAAGACCACCCTGCGGCATCCTGTACGTGTTACGCATTCATATGTTTTAAACTCGCATGTTGACCAACTTTTGAATATCAGGGGAAAGGAAATAGAGAAACAAGCAATTGGTTTTCAAAACAAATAATACCAAAACTTTGCCATAAATCGAGAAAATTATCAAAAATAGCCGAAATAAGTCATTTTTAAAGGATTGTCTGAAAACGATTTGATCGAACTACGCTGGTTTGATTCTCACCAGATGTGAGATACGTAGGCACCCCCATCGGGTCCAACCTCCCCTTTTGTAAAAATAGCCAAAAAAATTGTCGAAATTATTTTTTCGTCGTAAATAAGTCGGGTGATGCCGTTTTCAAAAATAGCCGAATGTTCCCGAAAGGGGCGCCGGAAGGCTGACTTTGAATAAACGGCCAACTATGGATCATTTTTGGTCGATTGACCCACACAGCCTTAAAATATTCGTCCCCGAGGCGCTGAAAGGCCGTGTTTGCGGTATTGGGTTTTCTATTTTTGAAAAATAAGAAAAAGAATCATAAATAATTCTAGTGATGCTGTTTTTGTCAAAAATAGCCGAATGTTCCCGAAAGGGACGCCGGAAGGCTGACTTTGCATAAACGGCCACCTTTGAGTCATTTCGATCGGTTGACCCACACGACCTTAGAATCTTCGTCCCCGAGGCGCTGAAGGGTCGTGTTTGCAAATATCGGCTTTTCTATTTTGAAAAAAAAAATAGCCGTAAATAAGTCGGTGATGTTGTTTAGTCGAAAATAGCCGATTGTTTCCCGAAAGAGACGCCGGAAGGCTGATTTTGCATAAACGGCCACCTTTGGGTCATTTTGTAACCTTAAAATCTTCATCCCTGAGGCGCTGAAATGTCGTGCTTGCAATACCGGGTCCTTTATTAAAAAAATTTAAAAAAACAAATCATCATAAATAAGTCGGTGATGTTGTTTTTGCCAAAAATAGCCGAATGTTCCCGAAAGGGATGCCGGAAGGCTGACTTTGCATTAATAGCCACCTTTAATCATTGTTTTAGGATTTTGGTCGGTTAGCTAATGCAACCTTAAAATCTTCGCCCCCGAGGTGCTGAAAGGCCATGTTTGCAAAACCGTGTCTTTTATTTTCATTTGAAAAAAAACAATAAAAAAGAGGGAAAGTGAATGCCGTTGGTATTTTTTTGGTCAAAATAAGTCGAGCCAACTTCGGCAGTGTATTAAACCGTTCTTGCCGAGATGGCCCTAGAGTATCTTTCAGTTGTCGAAAGGTTGTATTCGTAAAAAAATGGAAAAGTTTGTAAATTAATCCTTCCCGGCCTCAAAATTAATATGAAATTGAGAAGGGGCCACGTTTGCAGAAATAGCCAATGGGTGGAAATTGGCAAACATGGAAGGAATCTGTTAGTCTGTTTCTTTTAATTTGTAATTCTCTTGATTAGAGCATATGATACTGGACTGTCAAGTCTGTAAGTATTCTTTTCGTCCAAGACTGTTAGTATGGTCAATTTTTAAAACTTTGTGATCAAGTTTGTTTTATGGTGAAGACCGAAAAATTGAAGAAAAAGGAAAAAAAATGTGTTTTATTATTATTTATCTTTCATTGGCCCGAACTACGCACGGTCTGATTCATGCGGGGTCATGATACGTAGGCAATCTATATAAGATTCGACCACCACTAAAAGCGAAAAAAGGAGAAAAAGAGAAAAAGAGAAAAATAGAAAAAATAATAAAAATAAAAAGAAAATAATAACAAGTAAGAAAATAAAGGAAAGTTTGGGAAGCACAGATATGCGAAGCTAGAACGACGCATGAAACTGAAGCAAATGCATGATAGAAATGTTTAACTGTCTAGGTTCATTGCATCCCTAATGTGCGTTTACCTATCTGTCAAATGCCCTAACGCTAACGTGATGACTTCGCTTTGTTATGTCCATTTCCAGAAAGGTGGTTGGTTGTGGTTCTAAAATAACTCTTCCCTATAACACAAAGTCAGAGGACGATGGCAGGGAATCTCAAGGCTGAGTGGGTTGATACCGATACCCGACAACAGCTGGTTGAACGGAACCACGAGTTAGTAGAAGAGGTCACAATATTAAGACAACATGTGACGGACATGTATCGGGCTTGGATGGATGGAAAAGCACCACCCCGCCACCACCTAGCTTCTTGGACTCTGTCCTTACGCATACGCTGAACCCAATGCCTGATTGTCACACCTCTTTTTTTCACCGCACATACGTATATAACGTAAAATGTGCCGCTGTTTACTACTACACCCCGAGAAGGGATATAATAATAATCAGTGAATGAGTTTTTCCACTTAAAGGACAGTCGGAACGGGATCGATTTAGTTAATTATCAGAGTCGCCACTTGGGAAAATAATGGTGTCCCAAGTCACCGGTTTAATCCCGAACCGAGGAAATTTATGACTCTGTAATACAGTCTGCGAAACTAGAAACCTGGATAAGGAATTCTGTTAATCCGGGAGAAGGTGTTAGGCACTCCCGGATTCCGTGGTTTTAGCACGGCCGCTCAACTGCAATTTTTTGCTTTTATCTGATTTCTTTATATATTTTAACTAGGTGCTTTTAATGTTCCGCTTTTCGATTTTAGAAGAATTGCGACGTCACGAAAACACATTTTGAGTCACACCGTAACCAGTACGCCTGTGACTTTAATGTATTTTAGTTTCGCCGGGAAATAGATTTGGGTCACATAAATGCGCACCCGTAATTAGGAAAGTATTTTATTAAAGTCGTGCCTAAAGATTCTACGTATTTGTTAACTTTGCGAGGGCCATGAAAATTTGCTAAATGGCGCGCCTCGAATTCTAAGGATCAATTAGATACATAAAGGGAGGGCCATGCAATCTTCATTTTTATTTGGCATGGAACACCCCAAAACTATTCAGTTAAAGAACTATGGATATTCATATTTAAAACTAATCCAAAATTAACCATCACTACCACATCATGGGAACTGTACCCGTAATCACAATTTATTTACCATTAATCAAGCCTAAAACATTTTTGTACTAACAACAAGTCTTTCTTCAAAGAAAGCTAGCTAGGACCTAAACTCCAAACAAAAAAGAAACGACGAAAATAATCAATCACGTAAGAAGACTAACAGCTAAAGAAACAAATAGTGAATGACACAAATGATGAAGCTAAATACAATAAGAATTCAATACAAACTATTTATCAACCAAGCACATTAATAACATTATATAAAACCAAGGCTCACATGACTGAAACTGATCCTAACACTAATACTAATAATAAAACTAACCAAAGTATCATGCGTTCAGTTATTAAGAATTGAAGACACGATAAAGAGTAAATAATATGACTAATCGAAAGCGACAAACATTTAAAATATTCCAGCTAGACTTTAAAGCCAAATTTGCTCATAATCAGGAACTTACAATCACTAACCACATCTATTTTATCATTCAATTAGACTAAAGCTCAAAACAAACAAGAAATAAGAATTTTCACCTCATCTACTAAGTGAAACAATCTGTGTTAAACTCATTTATCCAAAAAAAAAAAAACAGTAGAGAGATGATCAGAGGGGTACCTTAACAAGACAAATTCCTTTAATATTAATGAGGAATCTCCAAAGTGGGCATACAAAACGAATATATATGATAAATCTTCCTTCAGAGTTCAATTAATAGACCCGAATCTAAAATCTGAACGAGAGAACGGTAGCAAATCGGACTCGGAACCACGAACCTCGTCGTCAACCACAGTGTAGAGAGTGAATCAGATGCGTGTGTTTGGATGCTGCTGGAATCAAGAAGAACGGCCCCCTTAATTGTTTATATTGTTGTTAATAGACCCGAATCTAAAATCAGAACGAGAGAACGGTAGCAAATCGGACTCGGAACCACGAACCTCGTCGTCAACCACAATGTAGAGAGTGAATCAGATGCGTGTGTTTGGATGCTGCTGGAATCGAGAAGAACGGCCCCCTTAATTGTGTATATTGTTGCGCAGCTCTTTTTGTTTTTGAGTGAAGGTTGTTTTCGTTTGGTTGCTGGGAAAATGAAGAAAACGTTTTGGTGGGGGTGGGTCTCTTGTCAATTGCGGCTGAAGCTTTTATATGTGTATCCCTTTTTCTATTATGTTAGGTCTAGGTATTTTTATAGGTCTAAATCTAGGTTTTAATGAGAAGGGTATGGACTAATTGATGGGTTTTGGGTATTTGGGCCAGGGAAAATTAAGAAAAATGGCCCAATTCAGGTCTCTTACTAAGATAGCCCACTTATTTTATTTATTTTATAATTATTTTTAGTTATTTTTTCTAATTTTATTAAAATGCTTGACACTAAAATCTATTTCCTATCCATTAGTAAAAATGCAAACTAAAACATATTTAAAATAAAAATGCAAGATGGACCATTTTTGTTATTTTCTTTATATTTTGTTCTAAAACAAATTGATACTAAAAATGTGAAATTAAATTCCTAAATGCAAATGCATATTTTTTGTATTTTTTATATGAATTTTCATGCAACTAATTAATACGCAAAATTGTAAAAAATAAGGAAAAATTGTTTATTTTGAATTTTATGGGAATAACTCATATATAGGGTAAAAATCACGTGCTCACAGCTGCCCTTCTTTGCTCGGGAACACGAAGAGTTTCAGTGCAAAGATAAGTGAGCAACTATGAACGATTTTTACCCGTTCGAGTATTCCGTTGTGAAGCATTTTGAAAAGTTTTGACCGTACCCTGCTTCAGAGGTTGCCTACATATCCTGGGCTAAACAGGAATCAGGTCAGTGTAGTTCGGGAGTGATGGAGTATCGAGGTTGAGAGTCGAGGTTCCATCTGAGGCTTCGGTCCGCTGTCCCGTTATTACATCAAAATTGAAAAAGACTAACTAAACGTATCAGCTACGAGTTACAAAATTCCTATCTATGAGTCTTCTGAAGCTTGATCTTGAGTTGGTTGACGCTTCATGCGGACCCTGATCTGAATCTTTATGTTTGTTAGCCGCAGGTGTTGGTTCAATCTTCTTCAGCTTTTGGATCAAGTCCGGACATATAGTGCCCATGATTTCAGGTGGGCTCCTAGTTGCTGAGCCTTGACTTGTATTTCTCTTTCACTGGCATTCTTGTTATTGCCTCGACTTGTTTAACTTTTCTTCACCGGCATTCTTGTTCTTGCCTTGACATGTTCAAACATTCTTCAATATGAAGTATTCGTCCATTCTCCAGGTGGACCCCTGCGTGTGACAAAATAAACAACCAAAGAAAGATTTTTTTTCGGCCCCAGTATGGTGACTGGGCACATCATGTTTTTGAATATCAGAATTTCATTATTTTTTTTCTTTTTTTTTCTTTTTAGATGCAGACATGTATGAAATGCAGTGCAGAAAAGTATTCCCGTGTTAGAAGGTGGGCGCCTAATAGAAATTAAACGTGCAATGCAGAAAAGTATTCCCGTGTTAGAAGGTGGGCGCCTAACAGAAATTAAACGTGCAATGCGATGCAGAAAAGTATTCCCGTGTTAGAAGGTGAGCGCCTAACAGAAATTAAACGTGCAATGCAGAAAAATATTCCCGTGTTAGAAGGTGGGCGCCTAACATAAATTAAACGTGCAATGCGATGCAGAAAAGTATTCCCGTGTTTGAAGGTGGGCGCCTAACAGAAATTAAACGTGCAATGCGATGCAGAAAAATATTCCCGTATTCGAAGGTGGGCACCTAACAGAAATTAAACGTGCAATGCGATGCAGAAAAAATATTCCCGTATTCGAAGGTGGGCACCTAACAGAAATTAAACGTACAATGCGATGCAGAAAAATATTCCCGTGTTCGAAGGTGGGCGCCTAACAGAATTTAAACGTGCAATGCGATGCAGAAAAATATTCCTGTATTCGAAGGTGGGCACCTAACAAAATTAAACGTGCAATGCAATGCAGAAAAATATTCCCGTATTCGAAGGTGGGCACCGAACAGAAATTAAACGTGTAATGCGATGCGGAAAAATATTCTCGTATTTGAAGGTGGGCACCCAACAGAAATTAAACGTGCAATGCGATGCAGAAAAGTATTCCCGTGTTTGAAGGTGGGCGCCTAACAGAAATTAAACGTGCAATGCGATGCAGAAAAATATTCCCGTATTTGAAGGTGGGCGCCTAACAGAAATTAAACGTGCAATGCGATGCAGAAAAATATTCCCGTATTCGAAGGTGGGCACCTAATAGAAACTAAACGTGCAATGCGATGCAGAAAAATATCCTCGTATTTGAAGGTGGGCGCCTAATAGAAATTAAACGTGCAATGCGATGCAGAAATGTATTCCCGTATTTGAAGGTGGGGCCTAACAGAAATTAAACGTGTAATGCGATGCAAAAAAATATTCCCGCAGCCTGAGGACTGGGGAGTGGATTTTAAAGGATGCTACCTTCCTCTTTTTGGTATTTTCTTTTACCAATTATCTCTTGCCTGTGAATTTCTCCACTTATTGGCAAACTTTCTCTTTTTTGTGTTTTCTATTTTTCCACATTGGTCACATTCACTTTAAAGTAATGAGTGACAATTTGTTCCTGCATGAAACAAAATTTATTAGATATAAACAGCTGGGAAGTGGCATCTGCCGTCCCTGCTTCTTATTGCTTTCTTCTTTTTTTGCTTTTCTCATGCTGTGTAACTTTCAACTGCTTATCCCTTGCAGACTCTTTTGGTATTTTCTCACTTTTTCCATTTTTGTTTTGTTTTCTTTCCTTTAGCCATGTTTGCCAAACTTCCTTATTTCCTTCCCAACTCTTCTTTCTTTCTGCCCCAGTGTTGTTTCAGCTTTCGTTATCAGGAGCTGGTAGTTAGCTCTCAAAAGGTAAACAATGAAATGCAGAAAAAATGAAAGAAAGGTAAGGGCGTTTTGGAGAGATGATAGAACTTATCTGGGTATTTGCTGGCTGATTCCGCTGACCATGCCATGTATTTAAACTCTGATCCAGTTCGTTCCAATCATTATTCTGTCTCCGAATTGTTTCCAACCCAAACCGATACTATTTTTTGTTACTTTTCTCTTTTCTGGTAATCATCACGATCGCCCTACGGTGCCTCGAAAGGTTTTCACCAATAAGACCCTCTTATTTATTCTCTCAACCTCACAGTCGTCTCACAGTGCCGGTTAAGGTTTTCACTGATGAGACTCTCATTTTATTTCTCTCAAACTCACAATCGCCTCACAGTGCCGGTTAAGGTTTTCACCGATGAGACTCTCTCATTTTTTTCATTTTTCATTTTTCCTTTTTGTATTTTGTTTTCTGTACCACATGTATTATCCGATGTTTCGCTCCTCCTTCATTGCATTCGTTATCATTTCGGAATTCATCAGAAGGTTTTTCTTTGGACTGTAACGTGGCTTTTGGATGGGTTGAGAAAGAAAGGTATAAAGGCTCAAAATCTCACGAGGGTTCAAACATATTTACAACTCTCGGAATTATTAAACATAACTTCTGCCCCAGTTTCAATATGTGGGGAATTTTTGGATTTTTTCTTTATTGTGACTGAACCTCAGAGAGGCTGCCTACGTACCCTTTCGGGATCAAGTCAGACGTAGTTCATCAAACGTCATTAGTTAGATGGATTTCTTTTTGACTTTTCCCGATTTCTTTGTCTTTTTAATTTCATCATTTTTCATCATCATTTTTTTTTTGGTCATTTTTTCATTTTGTCAATTTCGATCTTATTGTGCTAAAAGCGATTCCGAGAGAGGGATATGAAAGAATATATTCATTAAGGCTCAAAGGGGGTTGTCAATGGATAAAGTGTTTGGATAGAGAATAAAATGCCTTCGTCATTTCAATTCCAAAATCACAACAAAATACAAAACACATAAGTGAAAAGGAATCATACATAGTATCTTTTGACTGCATCTGAATTGATAGCAATCTCTACGCACTTTCCTTCAACATCTGTTAAATATAATGCCCCATTGGACAACACCCGCGATACAACAAATGGTCCCTGCCAATTTGGCGCAAATTTGCACTTCGCCTCGGCCCAATGTGGTAAAGTAACCAATCGCAACCAAAATGAGCTTATGCCCATTGGAACCTGCTGGCTCTATCGGTCCAATAACATCTATGCCCCTGTTTCAAAGCAAAGAAAGATCTATTAGTTTAAATGCGGTGGTTGGTTGTGGCCTTGAACTTTGATGGAGACTGCTTTCCACTTGAATGCCTTTCATGTTCACCGACTATCCAAAAAAAATCCATCTTCCTTACTGCATGTATACTGTTCCTTTCTTGACGGATCTCACAAAATCTGATCTTGCAGTCTATGATTCTTTCAATGATTTCATTTGATAACCTTGGGTGTTTCTTGACTGGCTCTTTCTTTTGTCGGAAGATATACCTCCTCTCTGTTCGAACCCCGTACTTCCATTTGTTATATTTTCCCTGAGTTGGCACTTTGCCGACCTTTGTGTCTTGCATGATCCCCAAACATTTTAATTGTTACCCATTTCATTGCACATGTTGCGCTTTTGGCTTAAATCACTGGCCTTGTCATTCCCTGGCTTACGACAATTGTCGTGTTGGCTAAATCCCATCTTGTGCAATTGGAAAGCTTGGTGGCAAATTTTGAAATCATTTCTACACTTGTTATGACCCGACTGACTCGATAAGAGGGAGAGTAAAACAAAATGTGAAGAAAAAAAAAGAAAATACAATTCCTAACAAGAAACCTACAGAAGAATCACCTATCGGATGTGAATACCGACTCTAGCGACCTGGACATGCACTTTCAGCCTGTTGTGAAACCGGTGTTCAAGATTTCATTTGCTTGATCTGATCCAACTCCTTAGTCGACTTGTAGTGCCCATAGGGTCTTCACTATCAAGCCTCTCTCATTTGATCTTTCTTTCTCTCAACTCACCGTCGCCTTACGGTGCCCGTGCGGGTTTTCACCGATAAGACTCTCTCATTTTGATTTCTCTCATCTTGGAGACTCGTGGTGGTTCTCATCATCTTGAATTCTTCATTCTCCTTTGTTCGGACTCGAGTGTTGCCCCTGATGTGATTCACCTTTGCTCGTTTGACTCGGCATTTCTTGAAGATTGATCGGAAGGTCTTCCTTTGGACTGTAATGTAGGCTTTTGGATGGGATTAAGAAAAAAAGGATATAAAGGCTCAAAATATTTTAAACGCGGGTTAATGATTACAACTTTCGGAATCTTATTCCTTCAACAAACATAACTTCTGCCCCAGTTTCCTTCTTGGGGGATTTGTTTTTTGGATTTTTCCTTTATTATGACTGAACCTCGGTGAGGCTGCCTACGTACCCTTTCGGGATCAAGTCAAAACGTAGTTCAGAAAGTCATTAATTAATGAATTTCTTTTGAGTTTTTCCCAATTTTTGTCTTTTTTCTTTTATTTTTCTTTTTCTTTTCTTTTTCTTCTCTTTTTTTTTTTCTTTCTCCATTTGATTTCCCCGCTCAATCCTCAATTTTGTTGTTGATTCCGAAAGAGGGATATGAAAGAAAATATAATATGGCTCAAAGGGGTAGCAATGGACGAAGTGTTTGGATAGCCGAACGAAATGCCTTCGTCATTCCAATCTTCAAAACCTACCAAGTACAAACTACAAGGTCAAACGCCTTTGATTGATTCACATTTTGCCTTCTGTATTTGACGATTCTCAGTGCCATTGGGAAACAATCTCGATACCACGAATGGTTCTTTTAGCTTTGGGGTATTTTTTGCCTTTGGCTTTATACTGATGATGCATTTCCAAAGCATTTCTTTATGTTACGCTTTCCCCAATGTTCACTTGATTCCGGCTTCACAGTATTCCAATATGTTTTTATTTCTTCCGAGTATCATTACATCTTCAACATTGTTTCATTGACTTTTAAAATCAGGCTTAGAATTATGTGCATGTCATGTTGCTAAAACCGGTATGAGAAGAATTGCAAAGTGATCAGAAATGGAATGACTAGGAATGATGGGAAACAAAGAGTTGTATTAAACTGATGGGTTGAAACAACAAGATGAACAACAAAACGAACGGACTAGACTAGAATTACAAACCTACACAGCACTAAACAAAAAACAAAGCAACGTGGAAAGATAGAAGGGTTTTGACTCTCAAGACAATGTCTGGATTACAACCCTGAAATAACCCGGGCAAAAGAGATGAAACCAAAATATACCACCAAAACTCCAAGAGACGGAGCGCCTTCCCAATTGACAAGCATGGCATCCTAGCCACTTCTTGCGTGTTTTTCAGCCGTTGCTCTAATCTCTGCAATCTTTAGGCCATTTCTTCCTGTACCTTCTTTCGGGTACGCTTTGCAATGTTTGCAGGAAGGTCAAACGAGTACGAGTGATACTCGGGAGAGTGGTACTGTTCTTGCTGTATAGCAGATTGTGACTCATGAAAAGGCTGTCCTTGGCCATTGGCCCATGCTTGACGCATTTTGGTCATTTGTTGTTTCAATGTTCTGTTTTCCTCAACCACAGTAGGCCCTTGTTGAACTTTCCGACCATGAGTCACTTGAGCACTCGTAACAGCTCCGATGTCGGTTATCATTTTCATGGAATCTTGTTTACCACAACCAACCACCTCAACTTTCTGGATTAACAAAGCGAAACCATCATGTTAGCGTTACGGTATTTCGCTTATCAATTTCCTTTGTTTTTTTTTTTGCTATCTTTTTTTTTCTTTTCTTTTTGTGGGTTTTTTTTCCTTTTGGTTATGGAGATGGTCGAATCCTATGTGGATTGCCTACGTATCATGACCCCGCATGAATCAGACCGAGCGTAGTTCTTGCAAATTAATGCAAGAAATAAAGAGATGTTTTAATTGATTTTTTTTTTGAAGAAAAATTTTAAAAGCCGACTCCAACTAAAAACTCTGATGAAAAACTTTCACACCTTGTGCCAGAGATTTCTACAAGAATAAGAATATTTTTAACGTCAATTATGACTATTTTTACAAAATTGGCCACATAATGGCTTATTTGACAAAATGACTATTTTTGCAAAATTTATTTAAGAAAGATAAACTTGAAATTTTTTTTATCCTGTGGCTCATGGGGCATCGTTCGGCATCACCATAAACCAACACAAGACTATTTTTCATAAATTGGCCATGTAATGACTTATTCAGACAAAGTGGCTCTTTTTGCAAAATTTTATTTAAGAAGATGCAAATTCAAAATTTTTATCCTGGGGCCTATGGGGCATCGTTCAGCACCGACACAGGCAAACACAAGACTGAGGAATTAAAAATGCAAAAATGTGGCTGTTTCAGCAAAATTCCGGCCATGTAATGGCTTATTTGATAAAGCGGATATTTTTGAAAAGTTGAGCAATGACTCAAACTTAATTTTGCGGATACAGTCTTTCAACATTTTCGCGAGGGAATATTTCAAGGCTGTGCCCAAAATTATTTACAAACGACTCTAAGTGGCTATTCTTGCAAAAACAGCCTTCCGGCGTCCTTGTGAGGGACATTCGGCTTATTTTAAGCAAGAATAGCATCACCCGACTTATTTATAACAAAATCAAAAATTTGACATTTTTTTGGTTATTTTTGCAAACGGGGTGTGAACCCGGACTTGATTTTGCGGCTATGGCCTTGCAACATTTCCACATGGAATATTTCAAGGATGTGCCCGCAAATTATTAAAAACGTTTCAAAGTATAGCCTTCCGGCGTCCTTTTGAGGGACATTCGGCTTGCTTTTAAACAAGAATAGCATCGCCCGACTTATTTATAAAAAAAATAAAAATTTGACATTTTGGTTATTTTTGCAAAAGGGGTGTGAACCCGGACTTGATTTTGTGGCTATGGCCTTGCAACATTTCCACAAAGAATATTTCAAGGCCGTGCCCGCAAATTATTAAAAATGTTTCAAAGTGGCTATTTTTTGTAAAAACAGCCTTCCGGCGTCCTTTCAGAACATTCGGCTATTTGCAAAAACGGCATCACTTTGATTTTATTGACAAAATTAAACACACATTTTTTTTTTATTTTAAAAGAGGTGGTTGGACCCGTTGAGGGTTGCCTACGTATCCCACCTAATGGCGAGAATCAAACCTGCGTAGTTCGGTCAGATTAATTTATGACCAAATATTTCAACAAAATTATTCCTCCTATTTTTCAAACTTTCGACAGTATTTCGATATCTAAAATTTCTCTCTTTTTGTTTTTCAGGAATTTGGCCAATCAGCATAATAATCTAGAACAAATAAATGCAACATATAACATGCTCGGTCTTTTGATTACCGGGTCACTTGTCCTAGACGGACCCAACCCCTGTGTTGAGTCCCCTAAGTCAGATATGATGCAAATAAACGTCCTAAATCTAGGCTCAATATCCCGATGTTTTCAATGGTACTAGACCGTGTACCCGAGCGGACAACTCGGATCGAGGAGGGGGCTACGTACCGGTGACCCGCGGAGTCAATCGGCTTTGTAACTTGTCCGACCTCTTTTTCTTATTTTTGGAATTAACACTAATAGAAAGGGGAGTCTCAACCAGTAAGCACATCCCCGGAGGTAAGAACAGAAGGGTTTTCGGCACAGTTTTATATATACAGTTCACTCAATATCACAACGGTAAACATGTAGCACATTAATCAAAACATATAAGGGAATCAGATATAAGCAAAAACATCAATTTTAACTGAGCTCGAATTCTTAAACCCTGAACCGAATCATCTCTGTTAAACACCAAAATAGTGTCACACCTCCCTTTTTTCACATGCACATACGTAAATGTAAACGTGCCACTGTTTACTACTACACCCCGAGAAGGGATATAATAATAATCGGTGAAGGAGTTTTTCCACTTAAAGGACAGTCGGAACGGGATCAATTTATTTAATTCAGAGTCGCCACTTGGGAAAATAATGGTGTCCCAAGTCACCGGTTTAATCCCAAACCGAGGAAATTTATGACTCTATAATACAGTCTGCAAAACTAGAAACCTGGATAAGGAATTCTGTTAATTCGGGAGAAGGTGTTAGGCCCTCCCGGATTCCGTGGTTTTAGCACGGTCGCTCAACTGCAATTTTTTGCTTTTATCTGATTTATTTCTATATTTTAATTAGGTGCTTTTAATGTTCCGCTTTTCGATTTTAGAAGAATTGCGAAGTCACGAAAACACATTTCGAGTCACACCGCAACCAGTACGCCTGTGACTTTAATGTATTTCAGTTTTGTCGGGAAATAGATTTGGGTCACATAAATGCGCACCCGTAATTAGGAAAGTATTTTATTAAAGTCGTACCTAAAGATTCTACGTATTTGTTAACTTTGCGAGTGCCATGAAAATTTGCTAAATGGCGCGCCTCGAATTCTAAGGATCAATTAGATACATAAAGGGAGGGCCATGCAATCTTCATTTTTATTTGGCATGGCACACCTCAAAACTATTCAGTTAAAGAACTATGGATATTCATATTTAAAACTAATCCAAAATTAACCATCACTACCACATCATGGGAACTGTACCCGTAATCACAATTTATTTACCATTAATCAAGCCTAAAACATTTTTGTACTAACAACAAGTCTTGCTTCAAAGAAAGCTAGCTAGGACCTAAACTCCAAACAAAAAAGAAACGACGAAAATAATCAATCACGTAAGAAGACTAAGAGCTAAAGAAACAAACACTGAATGACACAAATGATGAAGCTAAATACAATAAGAATTCAATACAAACTATTTATCAACCAAGCACATTAATAACATTATATAAAACCAAGGCTCACATGACTGAAACTGATCCTAACACTAATACTAATAATAAAACTAACCAACCTATCATGCGTTCAGTTATTAAGAATTGAAGACACGATAAAGAGTAAATAATATGACTAATCGAAAGCGACAAACATTTAAAATATTCCAGCTAGACTTTGAAGCCAAATTTGCTCATAATCAGGAACTTACAATCACTAACCACATCTATTTTACCATTCAATTAGACTAAAGCTCAAAACAAACAAGAAATAAGAATTTTCACCTCATCTACTAAGTGAAACAATCTGTGTTAAACTCATTTATCCAAAAAAAAAACAGTAGAGAGATGATCAGAGGGGTACCTTAACAAGACAAATTCCTTTAATATTAATGAGGAATCTCCAAAGTGGGCATACAAAACGAACATATATGATAAATCTTCCTTCAGAGTTCAATTAATAGACCCGAATCTAAAATCTAAACGAGAGAACGGTAGCAAATCGGACTCGGAACCACGAACCTCGTCGTCAACCACAGTGTAGAGAGTGAATCAGATGCGTGTGTTTGGATGCTGCTGGAATCGAGAAGAACGGCCCCCTTAATTGTGTATATTGTTGCGCAGCTCTTTTTGTTTTTGAGTGAAGGTTGTTTTCGTTTGGTTGCTGGGAAAATGAAGAAAACGTTTTGGTGGGGGTGGGTCTCTTGTCAATTGCGGCTGAAGCTTTTATGTGTGTATCCCCTTTTCTATTGTGTTAGGTCTAGGTATTTTTATAGGTCTAAATCTAGGTTTTAATGAGAAGGGTATGGACTAATTGATGGGTTTTGGGTATTTGGGCCAGGGAAAATTAAGAAAAATGGCCCAATTCAGGTCTCTTACTAAGATAGCCCACTTATTTTATTTATTTTATAATTGTTTTTAGTTATTTTTTCTAATTTTATTAAAATGCTTGACACTAAAATCTATTTCCTATCCATTAGTAAAAATGCAAACTAAAACATATTTAAACTAAAAATGCAAGATGGACCATTTTTGTTATTTTCTTTATATTTTGTTCTAAAACAAATTGATACTAAAAAATGTGAAATTAAATTCCTAAATGCAAATGCATATTTTTTGTATTTTTTATATGAATTTTCATGCAACTAATTAATACGCAAAATTATAAAAATTAAGGAAAAATTGTTTATTTTGAATTTTATGGGAATAACTCTTATATAGGGTAAAATCACGTGCTCACACTGATGATCCCCCGCGCTCTGCATATATACCCGCCTATCACAGCTTCTCCAGCCGCTCGAGTAGCTCAATTACTCGTCCTCCAGCTATGTTTTCCCAACGCTACTTTTGTCCCCAACATCACTACTCTCCCCGGGACACCCAAAATTGTTCTTCACTTTCTAGGTACCCAGCTCCACAAAAGGCCTATCAACCCCCACGAACATACCAGAAGCCCCATGGGTCAGGTTTCAGGCCAAATAAGGCATTCAGGGAGGAGAGGTTGCTGAAATGAGAAAAGGCTTTCACCCCTATCAGAGAATCCTATGCAAGTCTGTGTGAAAGGTTAAAACATGTCGGCCTGATCAAGCCGCTCCCCAGATATACTCCAGACCCATGTGCAAGAAGCTTTGATCCTACTGCGTGATGCGCATACTACTCCAATGTCAGAGGGCACGACATTGAGAGTTGTCGTACTTTGAAAAAGGAAGTAGAAAGAATGATTCAAAAAGGGTGGTGGATTGTGATCAAGGACGATGATGAGGAGCAGATGAATCCTCTTGGGAATGTATTGACTGAAGCTAAAAATGTTGAAGCAGATAGCAGCCTCGGCAATGTGGATGCAGAACGTAGTGGCTAAAATGTTGTGCTTGGTAATTAGAAAGACACTCCATCTGTTGGTCAACTAGATGGAGCTTTGGTGGTTTATTTTGTTGTCATTTATGTTGTCCGAGTTATTTTCAGGGTTGTAATTCGAATTTTGTCTTGTGGTAAAACCCTCTTATCCTTCCATTTTTGTAATAGCAATTTGCTTTGTCTTGTCCAGTTTTGTTTCCGGGTTGTACTTTGGTTTATTTCGCTTATTTTGTCGTTGAACCATTTCATCGTTAGTCTAATGAAGCTTTCGGTCTTTTGTTATCTCCAGTCATCTTATTTGTTTAGTCTTTTTTACCCTTTAGATTTGTCTTGGGTTCAAACGCCGATTCTAGTGACATGGCATGCGCGCACAGTTTGGGCCTAATCTTAAATGTTAATCATAAAACCATTTGGAGGTGAAAGGGGCATTTGAAGGAAATAAAATCAATTTGAGATTATTTGGAGCCCGAGTCATGCGAAACTGGGGTAAATAAAAAGAAAACCGTTAAAGGAAAGTTGGCCATGTTGAGGTTCGTTCGTAGTAATAAAAATGAGATTGCTACCCCACAGTGCTTTAAAGATATGACGAATATTAATCGTGTTGTTTGCGCTTGGTATATTTTGAAGATTGGAAGGACGAAGGCATTTTGTTCTGCTACCCAAACACTATATCCTTCGTTAACCCTTCGAGCCTTATGCGTTTTCTTTCATACCCCTCCTTCGGGATCAGTACCAAAATTAGAAACACAAACGTGGAAGATAAAGAAAGAAAAAGAGAAAAAGAAAACAACGAAAAAACCAAAAAGAAATGAAAGAGAAAAAGAAAAAAAGAAAAAAAAAGAAAATGAAAAAAAATGAAAAAAAAATGAAAAATGAAAAGGAAAACTAGAAAAACGAGGAATTAGGAACTTCGTTTGACCTGATTCCTCAAAAAGGATATGTAGGCGCTTCACAGCTCGGTCATAGTGTAATAAAAATAAAAAATTCCCCAAGCAAGAAACGGGGGCAGCAGAAGTTGTGTTTATAAAGGAAAATGTAGGATTCTAAAGGTTGTAATTTTGAACACAATTTGTTTTATTTTGAGCCTTTAAATACCCTTTCTTTCTAGCCCCATCCAAATCCACATTACGGTCCAAAGAAAGACCTTTTGACCAATCTTCAAAAGAGGCAAAGTCAGGCAAATGAGAGAAGTCTTATCAAAATATAACACTCTGATTCCCATCAGAAAAGACTCTGATATGCAGCAGAAGAAATATGAGAGAATCTTAGCTGTAACACCCCCAATCCCCAGCTGAAAAGTAACACGAAAGAGTCTTAGTGGTAAAAACCTTAACAGGCACCATAAGGCGATGAAAGCTGAGAGAAATCAAATGAGAGAGACTCGATAGTGAAAACCCTTCGGGCACTACAAGTCAAACAAAGATTGAAAATCAGATGGGAAGGCCAGACGAAGGTTACAAAAGGTGGTTTAACGACGGGGGATATGCTATATGTGCATGTCATGTCCATTAGAGTTGGTATCCACGTTTGATAGGTTTATTTTTTGATTTTTTCTTAGAGAGTCGTCCTTTTCCTTTGTCCTCTATTCGTTTCTGGTTATCTTTCTCCTTTCATAAAAATTCCCCAATAGAGTCTGTTTGTGAGGAATGACTTCAAAATTTTCCACCAGCTTTCCAATTATGCTAGATGAAGTCTGAATGGTACAACCAAGTGGTATAAGACATAAGGGAACAAGCTCAATGCTAATGTCCAGAAGGATGTTCCCCAACAAGAGGAAGTTAACAAAAGGGTAGACCAGTATCATAAAAGACACCTCCATAAAAAAGCGAAGGTTAATGACCTCGAGGCCAAGGCCAATGAGACTCAAAGGTCGGGGAAACACCACAAAAGAAGGGAGGATATCCCCAACAGAAGAGGTATTTCAAGTGACAAGGGCGAACAAAGAAAATGGTTCACCAGTAAAACATGCAAGGTCTTCACGCAGGGTCACTGTCATATGAATTTGGGTGATCAGGATAAAGAGTCATCAAGTGGGGCAGGGAGAAAGGAAAAACTTATCCCCAGCAGGAGTAGTCTCCCCAGCAAATAATAACACCGCCAGCAAGTTCTGATAATGAAACGCAGAGCAGGGACAGAGGAGGAGAACCATCCCCAGCAGGAGCACCACAACAAGCCACCGCATTTTTAAAACTAACAAATTTTCTTTGATTTGGAGCAGGAAAAAGAGGGTTTGTTGGCAGAAAAGCATGCCGCGAAGAAGATTCTCAAACTGGGGCAGACAATTTTCTCCCGTTGTGAAAATTTTCACGAAAACCAAACACCTAGGTGGGGAAAAAGGCCAGACAACGCGAGGAAATGATCTTTGAACCCAGGTTGTCCCCAGCGGCTTTGAAAGAACGAAAATAACAAGCTGTGATAGAGGAAATTATACCCCTAGCAGACAGAACAAAATGAGGAAACTTGTGTTCAGAAAGGCAAGAGGCCGGTATCACCCCCAGCAGTTCTCGGGAAAATGAAACACTGATTTCGAGAACTTCCCGACAACATTATATCCTACAAGTTTTTTCAAGGGAGAAAAGCGCGAGTCCCGAAGGAGGTTTGGAAAGAGGAAAAAGGAAAAGGGATCCCCCGACAGTGTAATTCCCAACTGATCACATTTCAATCCCCAGCGATCTCGGGAGAGAATAAAGGTTTTGATAGAAGTAGAAAAGGAGGGAATAAAAAAGATTTCCCCAGCAGGCAAGTAAACAATTCCAATGTTATCCCAGCAGTCAAGAGGAAAACAACACAACACTAGAGGAAAGCAACTCTGAAACAAGGTAATTCAGAAGAAAGGATAGTAAGAGGCAATGCAGGAAGAAGAAAGTGATTCAGGAAGCAAAGGAAGGAGACGGCAAATGGGAGAAGTTAGTAAATCATTGTTGAAGTCAGGTGCCCTCCTGAAGAACGGAGTGGTGATTTATTTTTGAAGTTTGTTGTTGGAATCAAGAGCCCGCCTGAAGAGAGGAATGGCGTTTTACTTTCTAAAGTCGATGTTGAAGTCAGGTGCCCGCCTGAAGAACGGAGTGGCGATTTATTTTCGAATATGTTGTTGACGTCAGGTGCCCGCCTGAAGAATGTTGTGGCCATTTATTTTCAAAGTTTGTTGTTGAAGTCAGGTGCCCGCCTGAAGAGTGGAGTGACGATTTATTTCCAAAAAATATTGTCGAAGTTAGGTGCCCGCCTGTAGAGAGGAATGGCGCTTTAATTTTTCAAAGATGATGTTGAAGTCAGGAGCCCGCCTGAAGAGAGGAATGGCGATTTATTTTCAAAAGATGTTGACGTTAGGAGCCCGCCTGAAGAGAGGAATGGCGATTTATTTTCAAAATATGTTGTTGAAGTCAGGAGCCCGCCTGAAGAGAGGAATGGCGATTTATTCTCAAAAGATGATGTTGAAGTCAGGAGCCCGCCTGAAGAGAGAAATGGCGAGTTATTTTCAAAATATGTTATTCAAGTCAGGAGCCCGCCTGAAGAGAGGAATGGCATTTTAAATTTTTCAAAGTTGATAATTGAAGTCAGGAGCCCGCCTGAAGAGAGGAATGGCTATTTATTTCCAAAAGATGTAGTTGAAGTCAGGAGCCCACCTGAAGAGAGGAATGTCGATTTATTTTCAAAAGATGTTGAAGTCAGGAGCCCGCCTGAAGAGAGGAATGGCGAGTTATTTTCAAAAGATATTGTTGAAGTCAGGAGCCCGCATGAAGAGAGGAATGGCGTTTTATTTTTCAAGTTGATGTTGAAGTCAGGAGCCCGCCTGAAGAGAGGAATGGCAATTTATGAAAAGATGTTGTTGAAGTCAGGAGCCTGCCTGGAGAACGGAAAGGCGTACCTTTTAATTCAAGAAGTCAGTAGCCCGCCAGGAGAGCAAAAGGTTACAGCAACGTATACCCAGCATGAATCCAAGTTCAAAATCAGAAGGAAGGCAACAAGGGTCAGAAAACATAGATTCAGACTTCGAAGGAAAATAGTTCGAAGATCACAAGGAAGGGACCAACAGTCGGAGTTCGGCAATCAAGAAAGGCCAAAGTAACAATTGTCAGAAGAGAAGAAGCATCGGAAGAAACATCAAGTCCGACAAAATAGTAAGGAACATGGGAAAGTCAAGATGAAGAGATAGATAAGATTTCGCAATACTGTAACTTAGTCTAGCTTCTTATTTTTGTTTAACATGGTGTAATAAGGGCAACAAGCAACAACAGTGGGCAGCAACAGCAACAGCAAGGTCACAGCAGTCATGGTAGTCCCAGCTACTGAAACTTCCCAAACTACATTGACCTGATTCCTGTTTAGCCCAGGATATGTAGGAGGCCTTCCGAAGCAAAGACTCGGTCAAACTTTTTCCAAACAATGTTTCATACGGAGTGCTCAAGCGGGCAATAATCGCTCATAACCGCTCACTTATCTTTGCACGAAAACCCTTCATGTTTCCGCGCAAAGAGGGGCAGCTGTGAGCACGTGATTTTTGCCCTATATGAGAATTACTCCCATAAATTCAAAATAAAATAGTTTAGTGTTGTGGGGGACTTTCTGTGAATTTTGTGTAATTTCTTAATTATGGTTTGCATTTTTTGTCTATGCGTGCTATTTTTGAATTAATTAAAAAAACACAAAAATATTGCATTTAGGACTCAATTCTACAATTAGAAATTAATTAGTATTTTTATGATTTAGAATTTTTGTTTTAATTACCTAGGATTCAAAAATGAAGAAAAAAAAAAGATGTTAAAATCGAACTCGGCCGGTTCTAAAAAAGAAAATTGAGGTCCAAAAGCACCCAAATAACCAGGCCCAAACCCCATTTACCCGGTCCAGGACCAGTTCTGTTGAAGACATTCCAAACACGCCGTATTGGCATTTATATTACGAATCGTTGATCAAATCAATTGGACGGCCCAGATCAGGTTTCTCTTTAGTCCAAACGGCGTCGTTTGATGGCTATCCATCTCGACCGTCCAGTCGATTGTGATCCAACGGCTCAAACCTCTCATCCCTCACCCGCCTAAGAAACCCGATCCATTCCCAACTCGGTCCGCCCCATCACCATGCCGAACGATGTCGTCTCTGTATAAGTAAATGATCTAGGTCGTTGCTCTCGTTTGATCAAACGACCAAGATCAATTCCCCTGCCTAGTATATAAGTCCTGAACAAACCCCACCCCCCTAAACTCCCCCTCATCTTTGTCGTCTCTCTTAGAGACACACAGAGCTCCGCCGTCCACCACCGTGCTCCACCCACCAGAAATCGCCTTACGACGCTTCCGGTGGGCCAATCCCTCCCATCTTTACACCACAGAACCACCTAACTCCCCTCTACACGAATCCTTTACCCATTTTCCTCGAATCATCTTCAAACTCTTCGAATATTAGATCGAAGTTCGACGGAAATCGAGACTCACCCCAAACCACTCCAACTTTGCACCACAGCACCACCGTGACCTCCCCAGTTCAACCCCGAGCACAGTTTCTTTCGAATCTGACCGAAACTGGTCAAACCCCAAAACCCATCCACATGAAACCTAGAAATCCAAAACGGGATCTCCGTTCAAAATTGATCAGAAATTGAGGTCCAATGGACCTTAATCTAGGTGTTCTCAACCAAGAACACCCCGATTAAGGCCCGCTTGTCTTCAAAAATTCGAGTCCGAGTACAAGCCTGGGTCAATCTTATCGGAGGTATCTCTTTTCTTTCTTCCTTTCTTTATTCGACCATTATGTGTTTTACATGGTAATAATTTGTCCAGTTTTGATTTCTTGTTAACATTTTTCTGTTCTTCTTCATAGACCCTTTGTTTGGTCTCCCTTTTTCTGTGTGTGTTAATTAACCATATTTACTGCGATTGCACTATGTGTTTAATTTGTTTGAGGTCGTCAAGTAATTAATTCATATTTTTGATCCCCTGAGTCTGTCCGTAAAATTATGAATCGCGAATTCGTAGGTCGATTATTTTCTATCAGATATACGTGTTGTAATCGATTAGACGAACGTCGTCGATAGTTGTATGGGTCTGTTGGTTAGAACACTATAGTAGTAAAATTCAATATTGGTTCCGAAATCACTGTTGGATTGAGTCTTAAACTGTTTGTTGAGTTTAAATTAAGTAAATTGGTTATAGGTGCTGTAAATTCAGTTTAGTTTGATACCCTTAAATTTGATCCAAGCCACTGTTGGACATATTTTGGATTATCTGTGATGTTTGGATATAGCTGTTAGTGATTCAATTAGGATTAGTATTTTAAGGATTTTTAATTATCTAACCAATAACATGGACTGGTGGAACCTGCTGTACAGCAGGGTACCACCAGTTCATGCAATACCTAAGTTTAAAATTAATAAACCCACACTTAGACAAGTTTTAGTGGCAAAAATAGAGAAGTAATGGGCTGGACAGGGAGAAGGATGGGCAGAGCTGGGTTTCTAATTTTTGAAATATCCCTAGAAGTTTATTTTGTTATAAGTAGAAGGAAAAAAGGTAGAGAGGGGGGCCTGAAAAAAAACATACATTTTAAGGAGCTGTAGGAGACACGTAGTCGAGGAGGAGATTCTGTCCAGAGATAGGAAAATAGTGATAACACTTATAGATTGACACACACAGACCGAGAGAAAAGTCGTGAGTTGTAGAGAGTTTTTGAGAGTCGAAAGGCTATAGTTTCACCTGCCTCTTCTCGGGTCATGACTGGTGGTTTGCATTTCAGTTCCTAGGTTCAAACTTGATTTTTGGGTATTTTCTGGGGGCTATTCTACTGATCCTGTTTGATTTTTAAACCTCTCGAGTCAACAGAAAGTTCCTAGAGGTTAATCTGAAGATAGTCTCCGTTGTTTTGGTCTGTTGAATATTATTTGAATCCTCTATTGGTTTAGTCTGTCCTGGGATTTCACTTTGGTTGTTATCTGAGTGGCTCGAGTTTTTGCTGTTGTTGTTTGCTGTTGTTTTCTGTTGTTGTGGGCTACCAAACTTCCTGTTGATCTTTCTGTCTCTGCATTTTGCTGTTGAAATTCCAGGTATCTGTTCTGTATCCCTCAGATTAGCAATGGAATGAAGCAGACAATTGTTTAATCATGCGATTTTCGTTTTAAGTATAATGTGTTTAGTAGGCTTTCATGTTAGTTGACTTTGATTTTGGGCTTAAAGCCAGACATTCAATATGGAATTTAGGCCAGCAGTTCATTAGCTGTTGGCTTTAATTTTGTAGTTATACATTTTGTAATAATTTACACTTTAAGACTATTATTTGATTAGTGAGTTCACGTATATTGTGTATCTTTTTAAATACTAAGTAGATTACATGGATTTAGAAGTCATGCAAGCTAGGATATTCATATTGTTAAAGGATACTGTTTAGATAGTCAGTGTTGTTATAATTCCATTTGAACTGCTTAAAGATTCAACAGGTGCATTGAATTTGTCGTTAAAATTTGGTTGAAGATGAGATTAGAAATACGCAATTGTATTCTTAAACAAAACTGATATACTACTCCGCATTTTCAAAATAGAAGATGATTATCTTTAACTATGTTATAACCCATATCCACACATGTTAGTTCATTCCATAAGTTAGATAACACAAATCCAAGAAGGAATTATCCTTGAGATGATAAGAAGTTAATCTGATTAATCTTAAGTGATACAAGGGTACATAAGGGTGATTAACAAGTATTAGACGTTAAACGAATCAAGGATGTTGTAACTCGTACTTTTGGGTAAACCTATAAATGCTTAGTATACTTAGGAGGTCATGATTTAAGGTATTTGAATCATATAATATCCGTATCATAATTCTTGAAGTCAAACGAGTTATGAAACAAAAGTCGACAAAAGTTGTTGCAACTTAGGTTCATAGTTTTACCTAAACTTTAGGTCAAATGTTATTAAGTATTTCTCCCAATATACTTGGAATTACGGGGTGATCTACCCACCAAATTGAAGATCTATGAGTCTAGTTTCTAACGCATTAAACGGTTTAGCAATACGACATTGGAATAGAGAGATATAGACATTTTCGTGAGACTGCACAAGCTGCTAGGTGCAAGTAGGTGAGTCACCTACTTGGTTAAATGTCGGCCCAAAAGAGGGAATTTCGGGTCAGAAAAGCAGCCCATTAAAAGGCTTATCTTCTGAAATATATACCTCTTTATATTTCACAAATAACCAGACCTAAGACCCTGCAAAGTTCCTCCCAAAATTATCCACAAACCCTAATTGATTTTCCCTCTCTTTCAAGTTCAAATTGGGGGTAAACACTAGAGTTTGAAGAACCAAGTTAAAGGCTGAGTTATCCAACAACAAAGGTGAGTTTACTGCTATATTTCATACATTTATTCTGCTGTAAATTCATGGCAATTCGTTATATACATGTAAGAACTCACGGGACGGTGATCGGAAGCCGTGAGTTCAAGTTATTCACTTGTAGCGGACTGTTTTGTGGACTGTTTTGTGTTGCTGTTGGGCTGCGTTTTTATTACTGTTTTGTGGAGTTTTGGAGGAGGCAGGGTGTGGAGAAACACCATATATATGTTGGGTTGTGGTCTGCTAGTTCTTGGTAATATTTTTGGGTCGTTTGATACGACTATAGTGGCCGTCATATGTATGATGTGATTAGGTTGTGTGTGGACTGTTTTGGAAGGCTCAATATGTTTATTATTGATGTTGTTTAGGTTGTTTGGTGATTGTTTTGAATGGTGTGAAGTCCTATATATAGGGGAGGTGCTGTCCGTTTCATCACAAAATAGATTGTGGTTGGTATATAATAGTTGCGACGCTTAAACGTTAACGATAGTGTCATTTCTCCTATTGTAGACTAAGGAGTCGTGACGTTTGCATAGCTTGAGGTTGTGGCAGTATATACAAGGTATGTGTGGCTGTCCCTTTCCTTCTTTTGCACGACTCCGATTAACATAATGTAATGAACGAGCTTCCAAAGATACTCTATTCTTAGAAGCTAAGCGGTACTTACATTGTTTCCCCTCTTATGGAACGATTGATGTTGATGTTGCTTCTCTTATTCTTATGTTATCAATCTTGTTGGTACTTCACGATTCCTATAAGGTTCATAGTGAAGAGTTAGTCCTAATAAGTTGTACATAGGATACCGACCTTACGTCACTCCGAAAGGTCTACAAGGTGTTTCCAGGAGTCGAGCATGCATTATATATATGTATCTATTTTACTCTACCGAGCCGCGCTATAGTCGGCCGGGTACGGCACCTATTGTGCAACCACTGATCAGTTGGGTTTTACCGAGCTCCACGTGGCCGGGTACGATTCTACCGAGCCTTATAATGGCCGGGTATGTTTTTACCGAGCCTATTACGGCCGGGTACGATATGATAATGATGATGCCCGCAGAGGCGTATGTTTTAAAAGATTATGTATTTATACATATGTATCATGTATTTCATGTCAGTAGCCGTCAGAGGTACTCAGATGTTACATGTTGTATATTCTCTATCCCTGCTCACATTGTTGTTCATATTTATTGTTCTCTGCCTTACATACTCAGTACTTTATTCGTACTGACGTCCTTTTATTTGTGGACGCTGCATGTCATGCTGCAGGTCCTGATAGACAGGCAGGTGTAGCTCCCCCATCACAGTAGGTTGTCCAGTTCAGCGGTGATTGGCGAGATCCCTTCTCCGGACTTGCCTTGGTCTTGGTATGCATTTTTGTTATAGACATTATGGGTATGTCGGGGCCCTGTTCCGACTATGTTGCAGCACTTATGTTCCTTTAGAGGCTCATAGACAAGTGTTGACTCATGTATAGTTTGGTATGCCTTGTCGGCTGGTTTTTGTTGTATAGTCTTTCATTTTAGCGTGGAAGCTTGTACCATGTTTCTTGATTGTCTGGTCATCCCATGTTATGTAGGTTCATGCAATCATATTTTATTGTTGGTTGTTCATGATCCATGTCTACCATTTATATTGGTCTAGTCAGCCTAAAAGATAATAAAGAAGGTTAGATAAAAGGTACGTTGGTGCTTGGCAAGTATGGTCGGGTTCTAGTCATGGTCCTCTAGTTTGGGTCGTGACAAACTTGGTATCAGAGCAAGACTGTCCTAGGGATTGTCTATGAGCCGTGTCTAGTAGAGTCTTGATTATGGATGTGTAGCGCGCCACAATTATAATCAGGAGGCTACATGACATCTAGGGTTGTTACCTTCTTCCTGAATCTAGATCGTGCATAGAGTTGAGTCGTAAGTGTTCGTCTCTAATATTCACCTTGTTTTCTTTCAGCGATGCCTTCGACTAGGAAACAAACAATTAGTAGACGGCTTGATACAGCTGCGGGAGAGGGTACCGGTCAGGTGCCCCAAGCCAGAGCAGGCCAAAGTGAGGCTTAGAGTGAGATGCCGTCTCATACCTCATCTACTCCGTCTCATCCAGAGGATATTAGGTGGCACCCAGCACCTCCACCTCCTCCGTCTGGCACTACAGACCGGGATATGCGGAGTGCTTTGCAGTTATTAAATAGATTGGTAGCTGCTCAGGCTCAGAGGCAGAATACACGCGCTGCTGATAAACCAGTTAGTACAAGAGTTCGTGATTTTATTAATTTAGACCCTCCAGTGTTTACCGGATCAGACCCCAAGGAGGATCCGCAGACTTTTATTGACCGGGTTCATCGTACACTACGGGTTATGCATGTTAGTGATACAGAGGCAGTAGAGTTGGCTTCTTATCGGCTACGGGATTTAGCGGTTCTTTGGTATGATAGTTGGGAGAGATCCAGGGGTCCGAACGCTCCTCCAGCTGTGTGGAAGGATTTTTCTGAGGCCTTTCTTCGTCACTATTTGCCAGTTGAGATACGACGAGCTAGAGCTGATAAGTTCTTGAACCTTAGACAAGGTAATATGAGTGTGCGAGAGTATAGTATGCGGTTTGATTCTTTAGCAAGGTATGCTCCCCATATGGTGGCCGAGATGAGTGATAGGGTGCATTTGTTCGTGAACGGATTGGGACCCCATCTGATAAATGAGTGTATGACAGCCTCCTTGGTAGAAGGCATAGATATTTCCCGTATTCAAGCTTATGCTCGGACCCTAGAGGATCGTAAGCGCCAGCAGAGGGCAGATAGGGAGCAGGATAGGGGCCAGCATAAGAGGGCGAGATTTTCAAGGTATTCTGATGACTTAAGAGGCAGCGCCAAGCCCCAGTATTCGAGGAGTTCGGCGCCATCTGTAGCTAGTGCTCCTCCACAGTTTCAGAGGCCTCGATATGATCGATCCTATTCTGGTCCAGGTCAGAGTTCGCAGGCATCTGGATCGCAACATCACAGGGATACTAGTCAGACGAAACCCCCAATACCACGTTGTGATCAATACGGCAAGGCCCACTTTGGACTGTGCCGTCGAGGTTCCGATGCGTGTTATTCTTGCGGACAGCCTGGCCATATGATGAGGGATTGTCCTAACAGGGGAGGTGATGGTATGGCTCAACCGACTAGATCTGTGTCTGGTTCTTCCTCATCAGTTCGACCTCCAGCACGGGGTTTTCAGCAGTCGACAGGTCGTGGTAGAGGTAGAGGTGCAGGGCCGAGTTCGAGTGGTGCTCAAAATCGAACATATGCTCTAGTAGGTCGACAGGATCTCGAGTCATCTCCAGATGTTGTTACAAGTATATTATCTGTGTTTTCTTATGATGTATATGCGTTGATTGATCCGGGATCTACATTATCATATGTTACACCCTTTGTGGCTAATAAGTTTGGCATTGAACCTGAATTGATAAGTAAACCCCTTGCGGTATCTACTCCAATAGGAGATTCTGTGATTGCTAGAAGGGTATATAGAGGTTGCACTGTGATGATTTGTAGTCGTCAAACCTCGGCAGATTTATTTGAATTAGAAATGGTTGATTTTGATGTGATACTGGGAATGGACTGGTTGGCCTCATGCTATGCAAATGTTGACTGTCGTATGAAGATGGTTAAGTTTCAATTTCCTGGTGAACCGTCATTGAATGGAAGGGGAACATTGCTACATCGAAAGGTAGGTTTATTTCCTATCTTAAGGCATGGAAAATGATCTCAAAAGGTTACATTTATCATCTTGTTCGCGTTAGGGATGCGAGGCAAAGCTGCCTACTCTACAATCTATCCCCGTGGTCAATGAATTTCTAGATGTTTTCCCAAATGAACTCCCAGGCCTTCCTCCAGAAAGGGAGATTGAGTTTAGCATTGATGTCTTGCCTGACACTCAACCGATCTCTATCCCTCCATATAGAATGGCCCCGGCAGAGCTGCGAGAGTTGAAGGCGCAGTTAAAGGACTTGTTGGATAAGGGCTTCATTAGACCTAGCACTTCACCTTGGGGTGCGCCAGTCCTATTCGTGCGGAAGAAAGATGGGTCATTACGGATGTGTATCGACTATCGACAGTTGAATAAGTTTACTATAAAGAACAAGTATCCACTTCCAAGAATTGACGACCTATTTGACCAACTCCGGGGTGCCAAGTATTTCTCCAAGATTGACTTACGTTTAGGGTATCATCAGGTGAGGGTTAAGGAGAAGGATATTCCAAAGACGGCCTTTCGGACAAGATATGGGCACTTTGAGTTCTTGGTGATGTCGTTCGGGCTAACAAATGCCCCAGCAGCTTTTATGGATCTCATGAATACTGTATTCAGGCCCTATCTTGATGTGTTCGTGATTGTATTCATTGATGACATTCTGGTGTATTCTCGTTCGGAGGAGGAACATGCGAGCCACTTGCGGATAGTATTACAGATGCTTCAGGATCGTAAGTTATATGCTAAGCTCGCCAAATGTGAATTCGGGCTGAACTCGGTAGCATTCCTTGGCCATGCGATATCTGACGAGGGTATTAGTGTCGACACTCAGAAGATTGATGCAGTAAAGAATTGGCCGAGACCTACAACACCATCAGAAGTTCGTAGCTTCCTGGGGCTAGCAGGATATTATAGGCGATTTGTAGAAGGGTTTTCCTCTATATCAGCACCATTGACTAAGTTAACACGGAAAGCTACCAAGTTCCAGTGGTCTAACACTTGTGAACGTAGTTTTCAGGAGCCGAAGGATCGATTGACATCCGCACCGGTGCTCACTCTCCCTGAAGGAACAGAAGGATATGTGGTATATTGTGATGCCTCAGGTATAGGTTTGGGGTGCGTGTTGATGCGGCATGGGAAGGTGATTTCATATGCATCAAGACAATTGAAGAAGCATGAAAAGAATTATCCAACCCATGATTTGGAATTGGCTGCAGTAATATATGCTTTGAAGATATGGCGGCACTACTTATACGGCGTCCATGTTGACATCTACACAGATCACAAGAGTCTACAATACATCTTCGAGCAGAAAGAGTTGAATTTGAGGCAGCGTAGGTGGCTTGAATTACTGAAAGACTACGACGTCGAGATATTGTATCATCCCGGTAAAGCCAATGTTATGGCAGATGCTCTCAGCCGTAAGTCAATGGGAAGCTTAGTACATATTGATGCAGGTAGATGTGGGTTGACTAAAGAGCTTCATCAGCTAGCCAATATGAGAATCAGATTGTTAGACTCTGATGACGGAAGTGTTACTGTACAGAATACATCAGAATCATCTTTGGTAGCAGAGGTAAAAGCATGGCAATATGAAGATCCAATCTTACTACGATTGATAGAGAATATTCAGGAGTGTAAAATTACGGCTTTTGAGATCGGAGGAGATGGGGCACTGAGATACCAGGGCCGATTATGTGTGCCGAATGTAGCAGGATTGCGATAAAAGATTATGAATGAAATTCATCAATCCCGATATTCCATCCATCCTGGCTCAACAAAGATGTATCATGATGTCAAAGAGCAATATTGGTGGGATAACATGAAAAAGTCTATTGCAGAATTTGTAGCCCAGTGTCCCAATTGTCAACAAGTAAAGATAGAACATCAGAAACCCGGTGGATTGCTTCAGAATATAGAAATTCCGACCTGGAAATGGGAGGTGATTAATATGGACTTCGTTATTGGATTACCTCGATCTTATCATAAGTTTGACTCTATCTGGGTGATAGTTGATCGACTTACAAAATGTGCTCATTTTCTGCCAATTAAGACAACTTACTCGGCTGAAGATTATGCGAAGTTGTATATCAAGGAGATTGTTAGGCTTCATGGTGTGCCGGTATCTATTATATCAGATCGAGGAGCTCAATTTACGGCTAACTTTTGGAGGTCTTTTCAGAAAGGTTTAGGCACACAGGTGAATCTCAGCACTGCATTTCATCCGCAGACTGACGGACAGGCTGAACGTACCATTCAGACATTGGAAGATATGCTACGAGCATGTGTTCTAGATTTTAAAGGAAATTGGGATGACCATCTTCCACTCATAGAATTTGCCTACAATAATAGCTACCATTCCAGTATTAAAATGGCCCCATATGAGGCACTATATGGGAGGAGATGTAGATCACCAGTTGGATGGTTTGAAGTCGGTGAAACAGAATTATATGGGCCCGATTTGATTCACCAAGCCATTGAGAAGGTGAAAGTGATACAGGAACGATTGAGGACGGCACAAAGCGGGCAAAAGTCTTATTCCGATGTCCGACGTCGTGATCTAGAGTTTGAGGTTGGTGATTGGGTTTTCCTGAGGATTTCACCAATAAAGGGTGTTATGCGTTTTGGAAAGAAAGGTAAGCTGAGTCCAAGGTATATCGGTCCGTATAAAATTCTTCAACGAATTGGAAAAGTTGCTTATGAGTTAGAATTGCCATCCGAATTAGAATTTGTCCACCCGGTATTCCATGTATCTATGTTGAGGAAATGTATTGGAGACCCTTCTCGAGTTGTCCCTATCAAAGATGTTCAAGTTACGGAGGATCTATCATATGAAGAAGTGCCAGTGGCCATATTAGATCGACAAGTCCGCAAGCTGAGAACAAAAGATGTAGCTTCCGTCAAAGTATTGTGGAGGAACAAGAATGTGAAAGAAATGACATGGGAAGCGGAAGAAGAGATGAAGTCTAAATACCCTTACCTATTCCAGAATGATGATAACAAGGATGTTGGTGGAACGCAAGATACATTATAAAGGTGAAATGGCTTTATGAGGTAAGCAATAACTTGAGAACTCTCTTCCTTAATACAAAGTGGTGATATGTAAATAATGTCCATGTCCATAATGCTTTGTGTAGCCTTGTGTGGTCATACTTTGAGCTTCACCGCTTGCAAATTTTGCTAGTGACCATTTTATAGGGGAAAATTGACCAAAAAAATTTCCGTTGGAATCCACGATGATTTGGACTCCCCATAAACCCTTACATTCGAGGACGAATGTTCCTAAGGGGGAGGGTGTTATAACCCATATCCACACACGTTAGTTCATTCCATAAGTTAGATAACACAAATCCAAGAAGGAATTATCCTTGAGATGATAAGAAGTTAATCCGATTAATCTTAAGTGATACAAGGGTGCATAAGGGTGATTAACAAGTATTAGACGTTAAACGAATCAAGGATGTTGTAACTCGTACTTTTGGGTAAACCTATAAATGCTTAGTATACTTAGGAGGTCATGATTTAAGGTATTTGAATCATATAATATCCGTATCATAATTCTTGAAGTCAAACGAGTTATGAAACAAAAGTCGACAAAAGTTGTTGCAACTTAGGTTCATAGTTTTACCTAAACTTTAGGTCAAATGTTATTAAGTATTTCTCCCAATATACTTGGAATTACGGGGTGATCTACCCACCAAATTGAAGATCTATGAGTCTAGTTTCCAACGCATTAAACGGTTTAGCAATAGACATTGGAATAGAGAGATATAGACATTTTCGTGAGACTGCACAAGCTGCTAGGTGCAAGTAGGTGAGTCACCTACTTGGTTAAATGTCGGCCCAAAAGAGGGAATTTCGGGTCAGAAAAGCAGCCCATTAAAAGGCTTATCTTCTGCAATATATACCTCTTTATATTTCACAAATAACCAGACCTAAGACCCTGCAAAGTTCCTCCCAAAAATTATCCACAAACCCTAATTGATTTTCCCTCTCTTTCAAGTTCAAATTGGGGGTAAATACTAGAGTTTGAAGAACCAAGTTAAAGGCTGAGTTATCCAACAACAAAGGTGAGTTTACTGCTATATTTCATACATTTATTCTGCTGTAAATTCATGGCAATTCGTTATATACATGTAAGAACTCACGGGACGGTGATCGGAAGCCGTGAGTTCAAGTTATTCACTTGTAGCGGACTGTTTTGTGGACTGTTTTGTGTTGCTGTTGGGCTGCGTTTTATATTACTGTTTTGTGGAGTTTTGGAGGAGGCAGGGTGTGGAGAAACACCATATATATGTTGGGTTGTGGTCTGCTAGTTCTTGGTAATATTTTTGGGTCGTTTGATACGACTATAGTGGCCGTCATATGTATGATGTGATTAGGTTGTGTGTGGACTGTTTTGGAAGGCTCAATGTGTTTATTATTGATGTTGTTTAGGCTATTTGGTGATTGTTTTGAATGGTGTGAAGTCCTATATATAGGGGAGGTGCTGTCCGTTTCATCACAAAATAGATTGTGGTTGGTACATAATAGTTGCGACGCTTAAACGTTAACGATAGTGTCATTTCTCCTATTGTAGACTAAGGAGTCGTGATGTTTGCATAGCTTGAGGTTGCGGCAGTATATACAAGGTATGTGTGGCTGTCCCTTTCCTTCTTTTGCACGACTCCGATTAACATAATGTAATGAACGAGCTTCCAAAGATACTCTATTCTTAGAAGCTAGCAGTACTTACATTGTTTCCCCTCTTATGGAACGATTGATGTTGATGTTGCTTCTCTTATTCTTATGTTATCAATCTTGTTGGTACTTCCTGATTCCTATAAGGTTCATAGTGAAGAGTTAGTCCTAATAAGTTGTACATAAGATACCGACCTTACGTCACTCCGAAAGGTCTACAAGGTGTTTCCATGAGTCGAGCATGCATTATATATATATGTATCTATTTTACTCTACCGAGCCGCACTATAGTCGGCCGGGTACGACATCTATTGTGCAACCACTGATCAGTTGGGTTTTACCGAGCTCCACGTGGCCGGGTACGATTCTACCGAGCCTTATAATGGCCGGGTATGTTTTTACCGAGCCTATTATGGCCGGGTACGATATGATAATGATGATGCCCACAGAGGCGTATGTTTTAAAAGATTATGTATTTATACAAATGTATCATGTATTTCATGTCAGTAGCCCTCAGAGGTACTCAGATGTTACAGGTTGTATACTCTCTATCCCTGCTCACATTGTTGTTCATATTTATGGTTCTCTGCCTTACATACTCAGTACTTTATTCGTACCGACGTCCTTTTATTTGTGGACGCTGCATGTCGTGCTGCAGGTCCTGATAGACAGGCAGGTGTAGCTCCCCCATCACAGTAGGTTGTCCAGTTCAGCGGTGATTGGCGAGATCCCTTCTCCGGACTTGCCTTGGTCTTGGTATGCATTTTTGTTATAGACATTATGGGTATGTCGGGGCCCTGTTCCGACTATGTTGCAGCACTTATGTTCCGTTAAAGGCTCATAGACAAGTGTTGACTCATGTATAGTTTGGTATGCCTTGTCGCCTGGTTTTTGTTGTATAGTCTTTCATTTTAGCGTGGAAGCTTGTACCATGTTTCTTGATTGTCTGGTCATCTCATGTTATGTAGGTTCATGCAATCATATTTTATTGTTGGTTGTTCATGATCCATGTCTACCATTTATATTGGTCTAGTCAACCTAAAAGATAATAAAGAAGGTTAGATAAAAGGTACGTTGGTGCTTGGCAAGTATGGTCGGGTGCTAGTCATGGTCCTCCAGTTTGGGTCGTGACAAACTACATGACAATTAACTTATTCGAATCATGACAATCATTTTGATATTTTTTGAATTTTGGTTTAGTTATGTTAGATTAATGGACATATTAGATAACCGCGCGGGTTTTACTGTAAAAGTCGTTTAAACCATAGTTTTTCGAATTAGTCCCGTTAATTGTTTCACTCCTGAATGCAAATCAATTGTATAGATTTTGTTAGCTATTAAATAGTTTTAAATCAGATAATGTGCTAAAGATATGAAATCGAGGCCCAATGGGCATTTACCTTAGTCCAACGACAAATCAATTAGGGTTCTTTCTTTGTTTTAGCGGCAAAACCAATAGAAAAATATAGATTACTTTAGGATGGACTTTAAATAATAAATGGGGCGAGCCTCGCCAAATAATGCACAAATTGCGGGGCACCTATTAAATACTTGATTAAATATACTTAGAGATTCGGGACATGTCGCTTAGCAAATTTCACGGCCTCCCCGAAAGACAACAAAACGGTATTCCCTTTAAGCGCGTATTTAATAATCTTATCTCCCTAAACTCGGGTGCACATTTATGTCACTCAAATCCAAATCTCAACGGAGTCAAAATATGTTGACAACCACGGGTGCACTAGTGCGACGTGGTTCGAGATACATTGTCATAATGTTGTAATTCTATGTTAAAATATTAATACTAATACTAATAATAATAATAATAATAATAATAATAATAATAATAATAATAATAATAATAATAATAATAATTCTTATAATTCTTATAATAATAATAATAATCAAAAGTGGTTGAAAGTTAAAATTTGCACGTAAGTCGAAGCATGTTATAAAATTAGATAAATAAGCCAAATTCGACAGTTGAGCGACCGTGCTAGAACCACGGAACTCGGGAATGCCTAACACCTTCTCCCGGGTTAATAGAATTCCTTATCCGGATTTCCGGTTCGCTGACTGTTAAATAGAGTCAAACATTTCCTCGATCCGGGATTCGAACCGGTGACTTGGGACACCATAAATCTCCCAAGTTGTGACTCTGAATCTCTTAATAAATGAATCCCGTTCGATTGTCCTTTAATTGGAAAAACTCCTTCTACCAACGCCCTTCACGGGGCCCGGTAGCGCCGAAAGGAGGTGTGACAGATTTTGTTACTGGTTTTTTATAACTTAACCTCGTTCCTCCTTCTCCTGATTAAGTTCATTCAAAGACTTTTAAATTTCAGGCTTTTTGATTGATTTACTTTCCTTATATCTCAAAAACCATGTACTATAGGATTCTTGCCTTAAATAGACTATATGTACTTACCCTTATTATGCTACTCTGAAAAGGATTTCATTATTTTTCTTTCCTAAATTACTCATTCCTGTTTGAAATCAAATCCCTTTGATTAAGGTAGATCCTACTTGATTGACTGAAATTTTATTTCCTTGCCCCTTTTGTTTACTCGTTTTTGCACTATAAAAAGGATTTCTTTTTCTGCACCTTAAAAAAAAATAAGCCCACACACACAGACTTCTGAATTAAGACACGTTTTCAAATACTTCTCACTTTCACCCAGCTCCCTTTCTCTTTACTATTTGGAGCATTCTTGAGTTCCTCTTGAACTCACAATAGTTGCAGAGGATTTGATCCTGCTGACTGCTGGCTATTTGTTTGTTTTTGTTGTTTGCTATCCTAAACTTGTAATTGGCATGTCCCTCTAGTTAAATAACAGCCTCTAACTATGTGTTTATTTTCTCTCATTCCGTCCTGCATTCTTCACTATGTCTGTTATGCCTCTTTCTTTATGTTTCTGTACCTTTAATCTGTTATGCTTTCCTACTGTCTTTATGTTCCTATGAATGTTTTTCCTATGTGATTACCTGTTCCTTTAATCCCCTCTTGTGTGTGAGTGCAGTTTTGAGTCATGGTAGCATCCTATTATTGCCACCCATGACATAGAATTAGGTTCTCTTAAACCTTCACTCAAATAAATCCCCACTCCCTTTTGCTCTTTTATGTTATGAACTTTGACTCAAGTATCGTGGTGTCCTAATCACCATCCAGTCCCAAGTCTGACTTCTAAAGTCTTCTCCTAATTGTTTGGCCCAAGCAGAGGGTCAGGGGTGTGCCAGTCTATGCCATGGCTGGGTATGACCACCCTATGCTATGGTTCCCTCTTTCACTTTGCACGTATTCCTAATTCTAAGTTCTGCCCCCCTTTGGTAAACCATGCTTTGGGACCTTGGAGTTCCCTCAGAACTTGGATGCTTTAGGGCTGGCTACTCTGCACTACACTATTCTTTTCTAATTATTATCTAGAGTGTAAGCACTGCCTGGAGCCCTTGAGACTCCTTAGAACTCTAAAACACCTTGGATAAGAAAAGTCTTTGGAAATCTAGAATCCGAAATTGGTGAACACATTTTATTGTGTATGGAGATTGAATTAGGCTTCTCGAATCTAGATGTAGGCTATGATGTACTTTATTGTTTCCTTTCCGTCTTCTAATTCTGTAATAATCTTGTAAAAGAACTCGGGAAGTATTTGTAAAGGGTGTGGGAGGGGTTTACTTTATTGCATGTAATTAGGGGTAGATCTCATGCCTATAGGATTAATGTCGTAATTCAATCACTTAGATACCATGCCTATAGGATTATTATCGTAATTCAATCACTTAGAAACCATTCCTATAGGATTAAAGTCATTATTCAATCACTTAGATACCATGCCTATAAGATTAATATCGTGACTCAATCACTTAGTTACCATGCCTATAGGATTAATGTCGTAATTCAATAACTTAGATACCATGCCTATAGGATTAATGTCGTAATTCAATAACTTAAATACCATGTCTATATTATTAATGTGTTAATCATCTAGAAAATCTGTCTATAGGGTTTAATGCTTTATCATCTTGCAAATCATTAGAAAACCAGCCTATATGACTTAATATCATGTAAGAAATTGCATATAGAAATCATGTCTATACGAAATGCATACGCGTTCGGCAAAACTATAGGATAACCAAACCCGTCGTCCATTTACCCACTTTGAAATAGGTTCTAAAATCCAGAACAAACCTATCTCACTTAATCTGTTTAAGTAATAATAACTAGGTGACTGGTTTTAATATTTCAGTGTCACGTTTACAAATATAAAGCTCTTACGAACCTGCAATGCTTTTAGAAATTTTCCATTCTTTTAAATTTTCCTCTCATCTCTTGAAGCTGTCTTTCGATACAGTCCTTTAATTCACTCTTTCGTTAATGGTGTTTTGCATTTTTACAACTCTGTTGTATTTTTACTCAAACAAATCTGCAGATTCCAAAGTCATTTATGAACTTCTGCAATTTTCAACTCCAGTTAAAATTCTTATGTATTAAGCTCTTGTCTGAAATTAGTGCTTTCTAAATAACTCATTTAAAATATTACAAGTTTTGACAATTGGATCCGAGTTTTCTACTGACTTTTTATCTAGTTCTATGTGTTAAACTGGTCCGCCCGCCACTTAACTTTTAATTTTAAGACCAAACCAGTATGTGCAAGGCATGCTAAACTAAGTGTTATCTGATTTACGGGGTTTTATATAAGCCTTGCATGTTTGTTGGTAAATCCCCTTATTTGCTATTTGTTTTGTTTGTTGCTACTAGAATTATGTCATTTTAAACCACATATATGCCTCTACCCCTTTACTCCCCTTTAGGATTAGAAGTCTTAATACCACGGGACTGATAGGTTGGGACTGGTACTAGCGGGCAATAAGCAAACAAGACTAATCTCGTTTAAATACCTTAACGGGGTGGGGAGGGTAGACATGGAGATGATGATAACACGATAACACTATACGTATAATTGGGTACCGGTGTTGTGCGAATGATCCATGTAATGTATAAACCTAGGACCCCTTTTCTTTTCCTTTTATTTGCAATGTCTCCTTTAATTCTGTTCTTCAGATTTATTCCTTTTTCTAAAAACTGTCTCATTTGGTCTTCTTTACCCTTTTTAAAACTTGAATTTATTCGTGATTCTTATGTGCAAAGCTTTACTTGTTTTCTCTCACTTCTTTTAAAGTAACAATTAAGCATGGCCGGGAACCACACTAGTGAATCTTGAGGGGTGCCTAACACCTTCCCCCTCGAGATAATCTCAGGCCCTTACCCGAACTCTAGTTTTCTTTCGATTCCCCCTCCTTTCATTAAAAGTGTCCTAATGCACTAGGATCATTAGGTGGCGACTCTACAAATTCCATAAACCAATTCCTCAAAGCGGAATAAGAGTTGTTTTGTCATAATGTCGTAAACCCGATTCTGCTTTCTATAAGGTGGCGAAAGAGGGGGCGTTGACAGCATGGCGACCTCGCTAGGGAAATTTTAAGGCTTTTACCATTACTTGCTTTTGTGACTTTATTGCTTCATTAATCGCTTTTATTTCATGCATTCAATTATCTCATTATAATTACTAACTTGGCACTTCGTGTTTTTCCTTTCTTTTAATTTCTTTCTTTACTGCCTCATCATTATTTCAATTTCATTGTACTATTTCGAGCATTCACTGTAATCTTTACTTTATGAATGAGAAAAAACATGGTATATGCTTCATTCTTGTAATTGCATTTTTCAACATCGTTGTCACACCTCCTTTTTACACTACACCCGAAGGGTGTAAAGAAGTTTTTCCAATTAAAGGACAATCAGAACGGGATTTATATTGAGATTCTGAGTCGCCACTTGGGAGATTAATGGTGCCCCAAGTCACCGATTGAATCCCGAACCGAGGAAATTATGACTCTATTATTAGTCCGCAAATCAGAAATCCGAGTAAGGAATTCTATTAACCCGAATAAGGTGTTAGGCATTCCCGGATTCCGTGGTTCTAGCATGGTCGCTCAACTGTTGTATTTTTTATTTTATCTGATTTCAAAACATGTCTTAACCTATGTTCCTTTTATTAATAGTCCGCTTTTATTATATATTTATTATTTATTTTTTTAATTAGAATTGCAATGTTGTAAAAATGTATCTCGAACCACGTCGCACCAGGCACCCGTGGCTTTTGACACATTTCGTCTTCGTTGAGATTTGAATTTGGGTCACATAAATGTGCACCCGTATTTAGGAAAGTAATATTACTAAAATACAAGACTATAGCAACTACGTGTTTATTATCTTTGTGGAAGATCGTGAAATTCGCTAAACGGTCCTGTCAAAGTCTAAGTATTTTTGTATGATATTTATCGAGGGCCCCGCAATTTGTTTGTTTCATTTGGCGAGGCTCATCTCATTTTCATTTAAAGGCCATCCTAGAGCAACTACAATTTCTACTTAACTTTGTCTTCTAAAAATCCTAATTAAGTAATCTTATAAAACTACTCAAGCCAAATCTTACAAGTTAGTCTCAATGATCTTAAAAGAATTTATCCTCCTACACACTTGGGCTTCGCGTTTAGCCCAGCTTGTAACGTAATTTATTCCCCTAGTTGGGCAGATCACTGTCGAAGGATTCATCAATATGGGCTTAAAGAAGCCCAATTCCAAATAGCGCAGGAAATCCAAATGGGCCAGGACAAACGTTAGGCCCTCTTGAATTATTTTTCCGGACCCAATCAACCAGGAAACCAAAAGAAATTAGATGAACATGCTTTCGTGCTACAAGAATGATCTAAGTTATCAACTAGTTTAGAATTTCGAATATAAGCTGATCATCCGCTAGATCATTAAACCACTGATTCCAGACAAAATAGTAAATTTCATTTGCTAATTATGATATCTAATTTTATCAATGTTGATTAAAGAGGTGCAACTGAAGCAGAAAATTACCCTATGTGAGACTCTTAGGATGAGAGATAACAATCAACTTCCTAAATTGTAGCTTCACAAATAGCAACAAATGATTGTAAGCAAGCTGGAACTATTTTTTGAAATTACTATTCATACAAATGCATTAGCAGAGAATCTATTGAATTGTTTAGCTCTAAAACTAGACTAAACAAGCAATATAACTTCGAACTAAAGAAGGAGTTTATAGAGTCCAGTTATACAATCTAATGAACAACAACAAAGCTTAAACAGTTTCAAACAATCTAGCCTTAATTAGAAACTATAATCTAGGAGCAATCTCACAATTACTTAAGCAAAATAATAATATCTATAGAAGGCTGTTGCGGCATATCATTTCATTTCCACGAAAACAAGGGTTACATGATATGCACCTGAGAAGGAAGACGAACGAAGGATAAAATGGAGCCAGCAGCAGTAATCAACAGCTAGTCTCAACAGACCCAATTTCCACAGTGCGGAGTGAATTGTGAAACAAAACAATAGCAGATATCCCAAACAGACTCGACTGACCAGTTTCAATTCGAAATCAAATCAAATAGCACAAATACACCCAAAACTCATTCCAATGGAATCCATAACACTCTGAAACTTCAATAAGTGTAGTTGTACAAAAATATGAAAATCAGTGATTAAAATTCAGAATCAGCCTAGAGAAACTGATGTAACAATACCTTTTTTTTCTGTTGTTTTTTTCTTAGAATTTGAGAAGCCTAAAATCTAAGGGAATTTAAACTTTGAATTTGAGATATGTGTGGTTTGAGGAGCATTTAGGGGGAATTTTAGGAGGCTGAAATTTGAAGTTGCATATGTCATTTTATAGACATGAGGGAGGGCAGCCCTCCAAACACTCTATTTGCAATGTAGTCCTTTTATTTTCTAACTTATTAACCAAGTAACTATACCTATCTTTTGCAAATTACCTGAAATCCCACTTCTAGAAGCTCCTAGATAATTCTACATGATTCCTGTGGCTATCAATTACCCACAATGCCCTTGAACTAAACTACTGACTACCCAAAAATGACTAACTCAATTATCAAATCAAGCTTAACAAATTTAAACTAAAATCAAACAGTCATGCAAACGAAATCGGGCTAATTGAGTTCCTAAACTTCAATCAAACAAGATTACCAACTAATTAAGGAACTTAAACTAATCAACAAATTAAATCTAACTAAAATCAGATAAAGAATTACAAAAGACTTTTGTGGATTTTCAGATTATTAGATTAATACTAATAAAATAGAACAAAACGTTACTACAAGAAAAATAATAAAACAAAAGAAAGAAAGCTCACAGATGCCAAGAGAAACTCCGTCTGGCCATAAATGTCCGAATCTTTCCCAAAATATCTGACACACAACATCCTTAATCATGTGTATTCATAAGAAAATACATGTTTGGTGATATTACGGTCCGAAATCACAAAGATTTGAGTTATGGTTTTTGGCCGAAAAATTTTGATTTGATATTTGAGCAGTTCCAGATAGATTCGAGGCAAACTGATATGGGGTTGGGTAGAAGAGGCTCAAGTGGTCATAGGGTGTCACGACCAAAATTCTATACCCGGTTGTGATGACGCCTCTCGTGAAGACAAGGCCAGCCAACAACCCCAAATCCTCTTTTATCAGCTATTAACATAAAGGAATAGAAATATTATTTATTAACATTTAACTATTAATTTCATCCCCATACAACCCGACCGGGGTGTCACAAGTCTCGAGCATCTAATGAGTAAAGGTGCTACTATTGGCCAACAATGTATAGATAAATACAAAAATAAAACTGGAACACAAAGATGCAATACTGTGCTGGGAACGCTAGCGGTCACCTGGCTCAACTTCCAACCTAAGGTCTTCTGCCATGCTAATAACCCGCTAACGGGTGAACAGCACCTGCAACTGCACACAAGGTGCAGGGAGTAAAGTGAGTACTTCCAACTCAGTGGTAATAAAATAGAATAATAACTAAGCGATAAGAAAACACGTATGGGCACACAAAAATACTATAGAAGACAGTAAAATCCCTTTTTGAAAAGCCAAAATACTATGAAAATTCTTTAGAAAAACTCAAGCTGAGTTAAAAACATCACTTTTGAAATTCTCTTTTACAAATATCTCGTTTTCTTTTTCAACTGCCAGCATGTAAGGCTAAATCAGATAGAGCAAGTCGGCTCACAAATCTGCCCCTTGGGCATTACACTCCTAAACATGTAACACCAGGGTATCTAGTCAACAAGGCAAGTAACAGTATACATGCCAATGATATATGAGTGCTAATGTCATGCCACGTAGTACAAACAGGAGTCAATGCAATGCAATGCATATGAGCGCTGCGGCGTGCATCCCGATCCATTTGGGTACCCGCGCTCACTGTGGAGGTTCAGACTCCGGAGGGGCTCATACAACCCAAACGCAATAATACTGCGACGTGCAGTCCGATCCATAGACAACTGCGGCGTGCAGTCCGATCCATATACTATTGCGGCGTGCAATCCGATCCATGAAATATGCTACTGCGACGTGCAGTCCGATCCGTGCATGTATATGCATATGCACACATAACACTTGAGGCCTGAAAGCCTCCTCACATTACTCATCATGCCCTCATATATGGCCCTCAGCCCCAATCAGTCCAACAAATAATCAAAAATCCTTCGAGCATCTGTAAAACAATGATACTCAGCTCAAATGATAGTTCAAATATCAGTTAAAAATCCAGGATTGAGTAAAATATAACTGAGTTCAAAAGCAGTGTAAATCATATGGACTGAGTTCAAATAGTATTTGAAACAGTGAGGGAAAACAATGATGATAGTTCATAAAGAGTTTCAACAATCGGCAATAAGCCCCAAGTATGGCATTGAGCCCAAATCATAATGATAACAAAATACATTTGCAAATATTCGGTAAAAACCAACAACCGGGACGGATCAAGTCACGATCCCCAATGGTGCTCTACCCCACGCTCAGGTCCAGCGTGCAAGTCACCTCAATATAGTACTAAGATGTGCAAATCCGGGATTTCAAACCCTCAGGATATCATTCAAAAGTATTACTTACCTCGAACCGGCAAAAACTCAAGCCCGCCACACCTTTGCTCCTCAAACCGGCCTCCACGCGCGTCGAAACTAGCTAAAATTAGTACAATTATATCATAATAGGCTAATGGAACAACACCCACTAGAAAATAATTGAAATATAACAAAAATCTTGAAACTATGCGAATGCATCGTCTTCACGTGTTCGCGATGAACAATCTGGCTTTAGCCCATTTTTACTCTACACGATCGCGTGATCCCTGACGCAAACGCGTTGATTATTTCCACCCATGCTACGCGAACGCGGCCAGCCTATCGTAATCGCAGTTCACCAGGTCCAACACCTACTAGTTTGCATCCCATATTTTGCAAACGCGAAGGCAAGAATCTTTCAGCTCTCCAGATACACTACGCATTCGCGTGGACTTCATCGTGAACGAGATGAATAAAATCCTGCTGCAATTATGACAGTAAACCTGGTCTCTCACTTAGCCAAGAATGATCCGTTTGGAGCCCCTGGAATCACCCTGAGGCCCCCAGGACCTCAAAGAAAACCACCAACCTACTTCAAAACACGATACGAACTTGTTCCAATCATAAAACACATCCTTAAACTCAAAAATCATCAAATTAAGGCGAATTCAAGCCTAAGTTCAACTAAAACTTCCGAAACCTACATTAAATCAAAAAGCCGACCAATGTCCGAATGACCTATAAATTTTTAGACATATCCAAAATCACCCAACGAAGCTACTGCAACTGTCGGAATTCCATTCCGACTCCTGGATCAAAATCTCACCTATCGACTGGAATGCGCTAAAATTCCAACTTCGCCAATTAAACTCTATTTCTACACCGGAGCACCAAATTTGATTCCAATAGCTTTCCTAAGTCACAAATCATACCCCGAAGCTATCCGAATCACGAGAATTTGCATCCGAGCCTTCTAACCACATAGTCAACTTTCGGTTGTCGTTTCTAAATCAAGCTTCCTTCTAAGAGGCTATGTGCCTTATTTCAACCAAAACTAATTCAATTACACCCGATTAACTCTAACACTGATATAAAAACTCGAAGCATCATAATAAGGGGAAACGGGGTGGTAACTCACATGACGATGATTCACGTCATCTCAGTCTCCCCAACATAAGCAAATGCTCATCCTCGAGCGGACTCGGAGTTGTACTAGCAGCAACCTAATAGCTAAATGACCTTACATAGCATATACTCGGGGTGATCCCACGTCACCCAATCTAACATAAGTCTGATAACACAATATTGTTGAAATTTCACAGTATATCTAGACCATAAATCACATTGCACTTCCCGAAATCACAACCAGATCAGAATCCCACGTCTATATTCAAAATAAACCCGAACCAACTGTAATAACCCATACTTGCCACTCCAGGTGGTACCATATGATATACTACACAACCCAAACACTCAAGGCGATGGCATCTATTCACGTAATTGGCCACAATAACCAAATACTAACAGAAAAACATTCTCATTAGCTAAAGTCTTATTCCAACACCTTTATATACTGCCCACGGCAACTGAAACATGCGATATACCAAACCCATCTCTCAGATCAACCATTCATGAATCCATTCCCCTCTTGATTGATACCATAAAAAATTTCGGAGCCAACCTCGATATTACCTTTCTAACAAGCTGAAATCAACTATGCTCATACTCATTAATGACTGTAATGATCATTTCGATTATAACACACCACACTGATGATATGACACTCCAATACCGGCCTAAGCCACAACATGCACAACACAGGCACCAATAAGAAACGATCTGAACATGCTCGAATCATGACCACTGACTCAAGCAAAAGAGTTGTAATTCAAATTTCTCAGTACCATCACAACACAAAACCGAGATTTGATCTCACATCATAGAAATAGAGTACCTGAATCCTTCTCGAAAGGTCATAACTCAATGTGGCTTGCCACAACTCATGATTCTATCCAACACCATTACCCATGAAGCAACTCAAATCATGAAGCTCAAAGCAGACAACCACGTCCAGATTGAGGTCTAAAACCAAGCAATCCATCACACCCACGGTGAAGCAAGTGATGTACACTATTCAATCCTAAAAGGACACAACCGATGCGATATTTGCCAAGCAACACTCAATACAGACTTTCCTCAGACACCAGGAAGTAATGCATACAAGGTGACATATAAATAAAACTATTTTACATCACACTGTTGCGGCGTGCCATCCGCTCCAAATAACATGCCTGTGGCGGCGTGCCACCCGATCCAGATACCATACCCGTGGCGGCGTGCCACCCTATCCAAATAACCCGTGGCAGCATATCACCCGATCCACACATAAATATTTCAAAGGAAATGCACATCAAGTCGAATTAATCATTACAATAAACGTATATAATCCTACGCTCGGCCACACGAAACGCATCCGAAAAGTCCCTCAATACCGAAACTGAATCAATGGTAAAGACCTATGCGCTGACATCTGCCACAAAGGCCCAATTAGTAAAGTAATACCTGCCAGCCATCCACTGGTCCTTGGGGTACAAACGTACCCTATTAGAACATAATCCGATGCACCTTCCCACGCAACCTGTGGCATTTTCCGACATAGCCAATATACAACTAGTCTGCAATCAAATATCATAACCCAAATTTAACATATCAAGCAAAGAAAGATCCACTAGGGCTTTCAAATTTCCCATAACCACTAAATAGTGCCGATACACACGATATATAACCACTTCATAGGAGGATCACGAGAACTTCTAGTCTCCAATACATATATAATACATGAATCACTATGCCTGATCCCACACTCCGTCGTACGAATACATAACACAGATCAAGCATCCATTCATACCACGGAAGACATTCAGAAATTTCCTATGCGATCAATAGTTCGACCATCACAGTCGATTCAATAAGAAAATGTCGCAATACTACTAACGTATCATCAATTTACATCACCTTAATCATCGGAAAATCGATTCTTTACTCACCTGCAGGTGCCTGTGCTGCTCAGGAATTTAATGATTTCCCATTATGAACTGAACCAAACCTTGAACACGCAAATCTCAATTCTCCATATCATAACACATAGACCATACCCATAGGAATTATACTCATCTTTAGAACACATTAAAACACATCAAGAGATTTTTCTTCCAATTCCATTGCACAGGATATACTGCAAAGATTGAATCCTTTTTTACCCAAACCAAGCTAAGCAAATTGCCAGCACGCAGAAGCTTTGCTCCACGATACTTGTAAGGCTCATTACCTCAAACATGCAAGAATAAATCATATCCTTACCATAACGATTCAGTTTATTATCAACTCATTCCATTTATCCCATTCCCATTCCTGTTTCATCATTAATTTGATATCCTCCTTTACTGTAGTACCACAATACCTCAATTCAGGTTATCACACAAGACTCATACATAAGACCACACGGGCTAAGACCCATAGGCCACTGGTACTCTCTCAGATGTTTCCTAGAATTACTACATTCTATAATACTTTATTTTGAAGAACTTCATGCGAACCTGAACTCGTTACCGTTACCTTCCAAATGCAGATACACAGAATCCCATGACTATCATAAAGTACCACAAGTCTTGACATCATCTAATAAAAATACAGTATCTAGCCACATACACAAACTTAAGACTCCTGATTGACACATGCAAAACCTTGAACACAGTAATACCATTCTCGAGAGTCATTCATTCTTATTCAGCTGTAATTCACCTACCGTAGATGAACAGAACCAATATAGTATACAACAGTGCAATCAGTTAATCATTAACAACCTCCCCAACTTGGCTCAAAGCCATATATCAAAACACTTTCAACCACACATAGCATTCGTACTCGAATGATGCCACAATGTTATAGTGATACTAAGCTCAAGTCATTTACAAGCTTTGACAGGGACTCGAATCATCGAAAATCTTAACTCTTCTGCAATTCATGCACCCATTCACACACAACAGTTAAGCCCACTCTTTAAGTAACCAAAAAAATTTCTAAGTCCCAATATTTCCAAAAAATTCGACAGAGTTTCCTTTGTAATTTGGCCTATCCACTTGCCAGAGAATCACCAAAACCATCATAACAACATATCCACAACTCGACAAGGTATCACAATGTATATCAACAACATAAATCTCAATACTACACGAATTAATAATCAAAATTGGTACATGAACATATGTTGCACCTATCCAAATCATAACACATATAAAATACCTTTCAATTATACATAGGATTCAACCCACCTAAGGACACTCCGCAAGAGATAACCCACATGCTTCACTTCGAATTAGTATTTCAGCATACCTTCCACCATGATACACATAGCACAATCAATTAGTCTTCCTGAGTCTGAACTCATACCACCGCACCTAATGCACTTTACCTTTCCACTAAGAGACATGAAAATATTCACCACACCCCATAACGTTGGGCTACACAACAGATCACAATGGAAAACGAATACTTAACAGCTCATCCATTATTCATCGGATTCTTTCTTCACTACCAAGACCACATAGATACACCTCACGGTACCACATACTCATCACATGGATATCCAGCCGTCATTCTGGCTATTAAGAACAACACTGAACATGTATTTTCAAAACACTTTCTCACACAATCAGCACCTTGGTGCTCAAGCCATAGGCAAAGATCAAGCCTCAAGCCCTCCAGACTGACCCAATATGAACACACGGAGATTACCTCTCGCCCCCTGATCGGGGAATCACAAGCCATTAAGGCACATATACTACTGAGTGCTCGAGTGCGCATACATACGAGTGGAAGAAATTTTCAGGAGCCATATCTCAAGCTGAATCAAGTACGCACGATAATAATTCCAAGAATGGGATGTTTTCCTAAAGGTTCTGCAACCTCCCGATGATAAGTATAGACATCTCCGTACCGATCCATGATACTCTACTAAACTGGTTTATGACTCGCGAGACCTGATAACCTGGGATCTATATCTGCATGCAAGGTTCAGGGAGTAAAGTTAGTACTTCCAACTCAGTGGTAATAAAAAAGAATAATAACTGAGCGACAAGAAAACACGTATGGGTATACCAAAATGCTATACAAGACAGTAAAATCCCTTTTCGAAAAGCCAAAATACTGTGAAAATCCTTTAGAAAATCTCAAGATCAGTTAAAAATCACATTTTAAATTCAACAAAATATCCCTTTTCTTTTCAACATCCATCATATAAGGCTAAATCAGATAAAGCAAGTCGGATCACAAATCTGCCCCTTGGGCGTAGCACTCCTCAACATGTAACACCAGGGTATCCGGTCAACAAGGCAAGTAACAGTACGCATGCCAATGATATATGAGTGCTAATTTCATGCCACGTTGTACAAACATGAGTAATTGCATATGATCACTACGGCGTACAACACGATCCATTTGGGAACATGCGCTCAGTGTGGGGGTTCAGACTCCGGAGGGGCTCCTACAGCCCAAGCGCAATAATACTGCGGCGTGCAGTCCGATCCATATACTACGACGGCGTGCAGTCCGATCCATATACTACTGTGGTGTGCAGTCTGATCCATGTAATGTACTACTGCGGGGTGCAGTCCGATCCGTACATGTATATGCATATGCACATATAACACCCGAGGCCTGAAAAGCCTCCTCGCATTACTCTTTATGCCCTCACATATGGCCCCCGGCCCCAATCAGTCCAACAAATAATCAAAAAGCCCCTCGGGCATTAGTAATACAATGATACTCAGCTCAAATGATAGTTCAAATATCAGTTAAAACTCCAGGTTTGAGTAAAATATAACTGATTTCAAAAGCAGAGTAAATCATAGAGTGAGTTCAAATAGTATTTCAAGCAGTGAGGGAAAATAGTGATAATAGTTCAAATAGAGTTTTAACAATCGTCAATAAGCCCCAAGTACGGCAATGAGCCCAAATCATAATGATAACAAAATACATTTGCAAATATTCGGTAAAAACCAACAACCGGGACGGATCAAGTCATGATTCCCAATGGTGCTCTACCCCACGCTCAGGTCCAGCATGCAAGTCACCTCAATATAGCACTAAGATGTGCAAATCCGGGATTTCAAACCCTCGGGATATCATTCAAAAGTATTACTCACCTCGAACCGGCAAAAACTCAAGCTCCCGACACCTTTGCTCCTCAAAGCGGCCTCCACGCGCGTCGAAACTAGCCAAAATAAGTACAATTATATCATAATAGGCTAATGGAACAACACCCACTAGAAAACAATCGAAATATAACAAAAATCTTTAAACTAGCAAAACCCAAGCCCCGAGCCAGCTTCTCATAAAATTATGAAACTCACGTTTCTGGAATCCTCATCTCGCCACAAGTCTGTACATATAAAATTTATCAAAATCGGAGTTAAAATGAGCCACCAAAACCCAATTTTTCATAGAAAAAATCCAAGCCCTAACTTCCTCAATTTATGGCTAATCTCATAGAATTAACGGAAGATTCTTTGATAAAATGATGTATTACGACAACTAGACATACATCCAATCACTTCCCGAAGAAATCCTCTTCAAATTATATCAATTAGCTCTCAAGGTGCTAAAAATGGAGGAAAATGTGAAGGGTTCGTGACTGATTCCTTTCATTAAAACCCTTCCGTCCAGTTGTTTTTAACTCTACGCGAATGCGATCGTCTTCACGCGTTCGCGATGAACAATCCGGCTTACCCATTTTTACTCTAGACGATCGCGTGATCCCAGATGCGAACGCGTTGATCATTTCCACCCATGCTACGTGAACGCGGCCAGCCTATCGTAATTGCGGATCACCAGGTCCAACACCTACTCGTTCACATACCATATTTTGCGAACGCGAAGGCAAAAATCTTTCAGCTCTCCAGATACACTACGCATTCGCGTGGACTTCATCGTGAACGCGATGAATAAAATCCAGGTGCAATTATGACAGTAAATCTAATCTCTCACTTAGCCAAAAATGATCCGTTTGGACCCCCTGGAATCACACCGAGGCCCCCAGGACCTCAAAGAAAACATCCAACCTACTCCAAAACATGATACAAACTTGTTCCATTCATAAAACACATCCTTAAACTCAAAAATCATCAAATTAAGGTGAATTCATGTCTAAGTTTCAACTAAAACTTCTGAATCCTACATTAAATCAAAAACCCAACCAAACGATGTCCGAATGACCTATAAATTTGTAGACATATCCAAAATCACCCAACGAAGCTACTACAATTGTCGAAATTCCATTCCGACTATTGGATCAAAATCTCACCTATTGACCGGAATTCGTTAAAATTCCAACTTCCCAATTAAACCTTATTTCTACACCGGACCGCCAAATTTGATTCCAATAGCTCTCCTAAGTCACAAATCATCCTCCAAAGCTATCTGAATCACCAGAATTTGCATCCGAGCCTTCTAACCACATAGTTAACTTTTGCTTGACGTTTCTAAATCATGCTTCCTTCTAAGAGGCTATGTGGCTTATTTTCAACCAAAACCAATTCAATTACACCCGATCAACTCTAACACTGATATAACAACTCGAAGCATCATAATAAGGGGGAAACAGGGCGGTACCTCACATGACGACTATCCGAGTCATCTCGGTCTCCCCAACATAAGCAAATGCTTGTCCTCGAGCGGACTCGGAGTCGTACTACAAGCAATCTAATAGCTGAATGACCTTACCAAGCATATACTCGGGGTGATCCCACGTCACCCAATCTAACATGTCTTATAACACAATATTATTGAAATTTCACACTCCATCTAGACCATAAACCACATTGCACTTCCCGAAATCACACACTATATCAGAATCCCACGTCTATATTCAGAATAAACCCGAACCAACTATAATAACCCATACTTGCCACTTCATGTGGTACCATATGGTATACTACACAACCCAAACACTCAAGGAGATGGCATCTATTCACAGCAATTGGCCACAATAACCAAATACTAACAGAAAAACATTTCTTATTAGCTAAAGTCTTATTCCAACACCTTCATATACTACCCACGACAACTGAATCATGCGATATACCGAACCCATCCCACAGATCAACCATTCATGAACCCATTTCCCTCTTGATTGATACCATAACAAATTTCGGAGACAACCTCGATATTACCTTTCTAACAAGATGAAATCATTTATGCTCGTACTCATTAATAACTATAATGATCATTTCGATTATAACACACCACACTGGTGATATGACACTCCAATACCGGCCTAAGCCACAACGTGCACAACACATGCACCAATAAGAAATGATCTGAACATGCTCGAATCATGACAACTGACTCAAGCAAAAGAGTTGTAATTCAAATTTCTCAGTACCATCACAACACAAAACTGAGATCTCATCTCACATCATAGAAATAGAGTACCTGAATCCTTCTCGAAAGGTCATAACTCAACGTGGCTTGCCACAACTCATGATTCTATCCAACACTATTACCCATGAAGCAACTCAAATCATGAAGCTCAAAGCGGACAGCCACGCCCAGATTGAGGTCTAAAACCAAGCAATCCATCACACCCACGGTGAAGCAAGTGATGTACACTATTCAATCCTAAAAGGACACACAATGGAATATTTGCCAAGCAACACTCAATACAGACTTTCCTCAGACACCAGGAAGTAATGCATACAAGGTGACATATAAATAAAACTATTTTACATCACACTGTTGTGGCGTGCCACCCGCTCCAAATAACATACCCGTGGCGGCGTGCCACCCGATCAAATGAGCCACCAAAACCCAATTTTACATAGCAAAAATCAAAGCCCTAACTTCCTCAATTTATGCCCAATTTTAGAGAATTAACGGAAGATTCTTTGATAAAATGATGTATAAAGACCAGGAGACTTACCTCCAATCACTTCCCGAAGAAATCCTCTTCAAATTCTATCAATTAGCTCTCAAGGTGCTCAAAAAAGGAGGAAAATGTGAAGCGTTCGCAACTGATTTCTTTCTTAAAAACCGTTCTGTCCAGTTGTTTGTAATTCTATGTGAGTGCGACACTCTTCACACGTTCATGATGAACAATTTGGCTTCAACCCATTTTACTCTATGCGATCGTGTGCTCCCAAATGTGAACGCGATGGTCATTTCCACCCATGCTACGTGAATGCAGCCAGTCTATCGCGATCGCGGTTCACCAGGTCCAACACCTACGCGTTCGCATCCCATATTTCATGAATGCGAACGCAAAATCTCTCAGCTCTCCAAATACACTAAGTGTTCGCATCGATTTCATTGTGAACGCGATGAACAAAATCCTGCTGCAATTACGACAGCAAACCTGATCTCTCACTTAGCCAAAAATGATCCGTTTGGACCCCCCGGAATCACCTCGAGGCCCCGGGACCTCAACAAAAACCACCAACCTACTCCAAAACATGATACGAACTTGTTCCAATCATAAAACACATCCTTAAACACAAAAATCATAAAATTAAGTCGAATTAAAGCCTAAGTTTCAACTAAAACTTCTGAAACCGACATTCTATCAAAAACCCGCCCAAACTATGTTCGAATGACCTGAAAATTTGCAGACAAATCAAAAATCACCCGACGAGGCTACTGCAACTATCTGAATTCAAGTCTAACTCCCAGATCAATATCTCACCTATCGACCGGAATTCGCCAAAATTCCAACTTCGCCAACTCAACCCTATTTCCACACTGGACCGCCAAATTCGATTACGATCACTCTCCTAAGTGACAAATCATCACCCGAAGCTATCTGAATCACCGGAATTCGCATCCGAGCTTTCCAACCACATAGTCAACTTTCGGTTGACTTTTCTAAATCAAGATTCCTTCTAAGAGGCTATGTGCCTTATTTTCAACCAAAAACAATTAAATTACACCCGATCAACTCTAACACTAATATAAAAATACAAAGCATCATAATAAGGGGGAAACGGGGCGGTAACTCACATGACGACTAGCCGGTTCATCACATTGGGTGTTAATTTGGGACTGTTTGGCATACTTTGAGTCTTGGCCGGAGAATCTTTGATCTAATTTGACGTTTTTGGCCAGGATTTGAAGGAAACCATTTGCATATTTGGAAAGAGGGTAAAATGGGGAAGTTGGGGTGTTATTTTGGTGGCCATTGGAGTGATCGGCGTTCGCCGGCGGTGGCTAGGGTTTGGGTTGTTTGAGACAAATCAATGGATTTTCTGGGAATACATCGTGGATTCATGTTGAAGAGGTTAAGACGGTATGAGGGTGTGTTTTTGGTAGCCATTGGCCTAGGTCATACTCGCCAGCGGTAGGGTTCTGGCGAGGTAACAGTGAGGGAGCTGGAGGCAGTGTGCTATAGGGGTTTGAGAAGAGGGTTTGTGTTGTTGATTTGGTGAGGGATTTATGACATTTTTATTAAAATGAAAGATCAAATGTGGGCCGTCGGATGAAGGTGAATGGATGGCCAAGATCACTTGATCATTTACTTATTCGAAACAACTTTGTTTCAATGGTCACAAGATTTGAACCGGGTGGGTTGTGACCTAGGCTTGTATTTGAAGTGGGTTTGGAGGAATTGTTTGGGCTGGGCAATGTTTATTTATAAATGTACCAAATCAAGTTTTATGGATGTTATACCCCATTTTAACACGGGTCAAACTAGAGTATAACATATTGGTAATTCTAAAGGTTTAAATAAATTAAAGAAAGAGTCGCCACCTAATTATTTTAAAGGTGAATTAGGACACCAATTTGAGCTATATAGTGTTTAAAGTTGACTCTATTTTATGGTCTGTTTAACCTTAGAGATTATGGATAAGGGTTCTAATTAATCCTATAGGGAAGGTTGTTAAGGCACCCTATATGATCCATTACTTACAGTTAACCGACCAAACTCAGGTTATTTAATATACTTAAAATATAAATATTTTAAAAGTATTTTTTAGGAGAATAAATCATAATTGGATACTCCAAGTTAGAAAATCATATAACCAAATATATAAATATTGAATATGGATTACTTAAAGTGATGATATCAAAATTGGTATTGTCGTGATTAGAATGAGTATACAAATTTCTTTATCAAAAAAAAGATAATGTCTAATGAGGATTGGACCTCAAGTATTTAAAGAGCGGCAAAACACGCTGAAACCAAAATTAGATTTTAGTATTTAATAAATTTAGTTTTGAAACTCTTCCTTTGACAAAGCTTGGACACAAAATAAATACTTAATTGGAAATAAAAGAATTCTAAAAGAACAGAAGTCGTTTGAAGCCATTTAAATGGGTTCTTGCTAATTAATTCATCCAAGATTACAAAAAATTTTAAAAAAAGTTTCGTTCTTTTCTTTTAAGAACGGAAAGCTTCAGTTTTCAACTTACGCAAAAAAAAGAATTGGCCACAAGTTTAAACTAGCAAGACCAAAATGGATTTACTTACCGGCGACTTCCAAATGTTATAAGATTCCAAACTTTAAACCAAAACACACACAAAAATCCAGGATCACAAATCTAGACAAGAATGAATGTCAAAAGAAAAAAAGAATTAAGAAAGACGCCATAAGCGCCCCCAAGCGCTTCGCTTGTTCTCCTTGCAATCCGGTGTATTCTAAAGAGGATGACGTGAGATGTGATAACTCCATGCTTGGCAGTATTGAGTTTCGAGTGAAACTCCATTTTCGCTCCAAGTGTATATGCAAATAAAACAAAGGGACAAAATTAGAGGAAGAGATTTAGTTTTATGAAGTACACAAAATAGAAGACACAATATAAGCATATCATTGCTTTTTTAGTTTTGCGACAATCCAGAAGCTAGTAAGCAATGGTATACTACATACTACTGATTCCTACAGTTAAGTATTATTTTACAATATCTCTTAGAAAAGGAAACCAGGATGCTTTCTACTTCTTTTATCAAAATTAGTGAAATATGAAATAAATTTACCTAGTAGCAGGATCATTGGAACAAAGTGTGTGATGCATACTAAAATTTTATAAAAGTTTGCTTCGATATAATATTTTAAGTCGGATAAGCGTGATGGCGGGGAGAAACTTAACAACATGTGGCTACAAATATGTCCTATAGTCACGATTCTCGATCTTTATATTACACAACCCAGAGTGAGTAAGAACAGTAACCAATTAAACATGATGGTGGTTAATGAATTGAGTATAAACTGCTGAACTAATAAGTCATAAATATGTCTAGGACTTCATATAATCAAGATATCTAATATGTTTAAGAGAAATCCCAGATTTTGCATACATTCCTATCACTTTTAGGATACTTAGCCAAGTTTAATACCCATAAATTATGCCTTATAAATTCTCAAGAGATCATTATTATCGTCATGTACTCTCCTAACAACAATATTTCTATAGAAAACCTCAAAACATGATCTTCAAATATAACTATCATATTTTGCAAAAAAGTGAATAACAGAGGAACTATGACCAAGCTATTGTGGTTATCAAAGAGCAAGGAAAATCATACTTAAACTACTAATGTAACCTTTAAAGGATGGTCATTATTGGGCACTGGATTTGTATTTGAACCATCCTCAAAATATTATTTTTAGTCCCAGTTATTTAACTTGCATAGGTATCTAAAATATTTGAACTTAAAATAGGACTGTAACATAACTTAATAGTATTCAGTCTTCTTATAAAAATAAACTATCCATCCTCATGCTCAAACATATATACTAAGTTAAATTCATGGAGCTATTACACAGACAGAGAATTACATGCTAAGCTTCCCTAAACATAGCGATACTTTATATCTAAATACATGGTCCTAAATCATGATTTTCCAAATGAATAAAATTCAAATCAGTTACGACTCACACGTTTAAATCAAACAAATACTCGTTTCATGTCTAAAAAAAATTGATGACGAGAAGAATAAATTTCAGAATTACTGACCTTTTTGCGGGCAGTGAACGGGGCTTGCGAGGTCGTTTCAGATCTACCACTCTTTACTTGTCAAGAATATAAAAATGAAGACTAAATATTGAGCCACTGATTGTAAAGCTTGAGATTAAAAAAAAAGTAGAGTATGATATGAACTGAAGTTTTTGAGGTTCCGGCCCCCTTTTGGCTTAAGGTTTTAGGAGTATTTATAGCAGAAACAATTAGGGATTCATGAGCGGGAAGTGAAATTTCGGATTTGAAATCTTGGTCCCGTTTGAATCCAAACGTTGGAGGTCTGGACAGATTCACATGATTTGTTCAGGTCCCATCCGAAATGATGAAATCTCGACTGAAGCAAACGCGATTTGCTGCATCTTTGACATTAGAGTAGAAAGATCATCTTTGAAGAGTTAAAATACGTCAAATGAGAGCAGAGGAAGACAGAGTTTACGCCAAAAATGGAGATACAAAATCTGGCCATGGCTTAGAGATGTTGG